>JAAGVU020000043.1:7986630-8004731 GCA_011763525.2 Mormyrus iriodes | reverse complement strand
AGCGATGGGTTGGCGCCCCATCCTGGGTTGTTCCCTGCCTTCTGCCCGCAGTCTCCGGGATAGGCTCCGGACCCCCCACGACCCGAAATGGAATAAGCGGTTCTGGAAAATGGATGGAAGTTTGAATAGTGTGGAAAAAGTTACGACATTTAGAAATATATTCTTACTAAATATTCATGCTACCCTTTATCTGAAAGTATTTGTAACTGGCATTACAGATATTCACCACATACGTTGTTCCCCTTTCAGGCCGTAACCTTGGAGGCTATCTGGAAAATATTTGTGGAGGCCAAAAGTGGACAAGATTAAGGGCTGGACGCAGGAAATTCGGATGAGCACTGTCAAATTCCTTGTAAGCAATACATACCTGGCCAATGATTCCTTGAACTGAGTAATGAGATTTAAACTTACTTTCGGTTCTGCGTAATAAGTAAACACTGGTCCCTGCTTACAAGAATACTCAAAGGAATGATTATGCAGCACTTGCCATTTCTGTTATCTTCTCTTAACTCTTCAACAATATGAAAAATTTGCCTGTTGAAACGAAGCATTTTTTGGGGTAATTGGAACCAAAGAGATGGCAAAGGTGGTAATATCTTGCTTGCTACGCTGCTGAGAGATGGCAGCGAATAGGAATTCGTATCGCTCCTTCGCACTTTCAGCACTTAAACAGCTCCGCCAGGGCACACCCTTAAACGTTAAACTGGCCACTTTTGTAAGTGGTTGGTATTCAAAGTTTTTCCAAGTGCACTCATATCTAAATGGGTTTAAACAAACAGATTCTGAGCAGCTCTCACAATCCTCTTTCAATTTATTTTTTCAGTAAAATGTGATGAAGGGCACAATCTTTCCTCTTTCTTCAATAAATGATTCTCATTTTAATCTTACCTGCTGAATAATGGACTCCCATCTTCTTGGAATGATGAGATTGTGTTAATAAGTCATGAATTTCAATTTGTCTCACGCTGGACTATCTTTTAAGAACACAATTTAGCATATGTTTGTCTTTTCAGTGCTTTGTACAAAGGGCTAGAATAAAAGGGATTTGTACAAAAAAATTCTGTCCTTCATGCCTATAAATCTTTGCAGTTTTATAAGGATGGTCTGTAGTCTTCTGATGTTAAGGATGAGGCCCTGCGCTCGAGTATTGAGGAGGAAGACGAGGCAGCTGAAATCTCCTGAAAGTTGATTGGAGTCAGAAAGGTGCAGACAGACTGTTAGCTGACAGCGAGTGAAAGCCCGGCTCCGTCATGATTCCCTGACTTGTCAAGTTCTCTGTCTGCACAAGCCCAGATGAGTGAGACCCATTGCAGAGGTGGAAAGTTCAGTTCCCAAAAGTATAAATCCAGACCAAGATTTTGTTTCAACCAACCAGTTGCGCATAAAGAGTCACATTCACAGAGTACTCAGCTGGATGGCTGAAACTAAATCTTGGTCTGGATCTGTACTTTCTGTATCTGAATTTTCCACCTCTGACTAATTGTCCGATTTACTCAATAACTCAGGCTGGATTAAGCTTTTGCAAAACCGGAAAGCGGCTTCAGAGAAAAAATATAAATAAAATACCACACAAAATTAGTTTCTTGCAGATTCTGTCACAGTGTGAGTCATAATGAACTTTGCATTCATGGGCTCTGATAGGTCACAGCTTAAGATATGTTTTTTGAGACTGTTGAGGTGATGCCAGTCTACATTTACAAATGCGTGAAGCCTGCGTGCCAGGAACCAGCAGATTGCCAGAGGGGACACAGTTACACAAGATTATTTACGTTCTGGGCCTTGGTTGATCCTTTCCAGAAATTTCAGTTTACATACCTTCACCAAAGATAGCACCACAGTGAGGCCCTCATTCTGTGGATCTAGTCAACAGTTAGTTGTATATGGCCTTGACTACCATACCATCTGCTGGTCACATGTGTCAGATTCTACAGTACATCAGACACATGATGTTCAGTAGAATTATAACAGACCATCATGATCCACGATATTCAAGCTCATTGGGAGATTATGACTTGTACAGGGTGTATAGTTACTTTGGCCTGGTGGTATTTTCAACCCAGAAGAAAGATTTGTATTTTTTACCTTCCCCTGCACCCATTGTCAGTTTTTGCATCCCTGGGCCTGCAGGCTTAATTAGTAATCCTGCCAACTACGGCTTACAGACCTCAGCTACACCTGCTGGCTCTGCAAACGGCAGCCTCATGGAGTTCCGTTTGCAGACACGAGATGTATGCGATTCGGTCTGTTTCACCCCAGAGCCTGCTGCCTCGGGCACGTCAGATATCTTTGAACACGGGGTCAAATTACAGGTGCATGTCTGGGGAGAGAGTACAATGTTTACCACAAAACATAAACACAAGTAAATATTTGGATTATCAAGTCTTTTAATACAGTCCTGCTGCTTTTACACATGTACTGAGAAGTCTTAAATCCTTGATAAGAAAGAGGATTTTAAGAAGGACGCAGCATCTGAATTAGACCTGTCCGTCAATTTACTTGGCAGATAGTGCTGATCTGGTGAAGAGTGAAGAGAATAAGCAAGAATGTAACCATAAGTAATTGAAATTACTTCCAAGGGAATTCCCACAACATTTTTCCTTTAGAGGTCTAAATAAGTCAACATATTTTGGTGTTTACCTCTAACTTTGCAGTGAAATGAAAGCAAAAACAAATTCTAGTCTTAGAATTCAGGTTTTCCTTGGGGTGGAAGATTTTGAGTTTAAATATTAAAACTAAAAAAAGATTTTAAGTCTATTTCATGAGTGAGTAGTTATCGTGCATGTCAAATGAACGGCTCTGCTGCATTAAAAATGAATATCAATCAATGCTATTTCATAAAAATGTAAGAAATATTTACCGTGAAAAGACTCACTTTCTTTCAAAGCATTTGCAATATCTACAAATATTTGGTTTATCGTTTATAAATATACAAAGCTGACAACGGGGGTAGACAATGAGAGGCCTACAATTAAGCATTATTAATTATTTGTGTGTACAAACTCAGAAAAAAGTTCCTTTTTATATAAACTGCACTATATAGCATAAGAATAAAGTTCAAACTATCTAATCAGTTTTCTTATATACTACATGTATAGCTGTTACAGTCATCATCATCATCACCATCAAAGGGAGGACTTCAGGACAATTCCAAGGGCCGCGGAGTGACGGGGGCCATAAAAATTTGGAATATTTTATATTTAATTAGTAGTACGTCTAAAATATTCTAATCTGCTTATTGAATTGTGGGCGTAAGTAACATCTGTATAGTACCAAAAAGCCGGCGTCCATTATCTAAAGCCCTGCAGTGGCATACAATTTGTTGTTGTCAAAATAAAATTAACTTAAATGAAATGGTCAATTTGATTTTCTGGAGGAAAATGAATCGTTTAGATCAAATCGACCAATCGGTAAGATGACTGATAGCCTGATATTTGTCATTTGTGACAGCCTTAGTTTCAGGAAGCCACACAATAAATATTCAATAAAATTTAATATTGAACAGGACATTTAAGCAATTCTTTAATTTCATTCTTAATATTCTTAACATTCTCAATAATGTTGTCATGTCATAAAAAAACAATTCCGCTTTGTACATTCAAATTTTAGTTATAAAATTACTACAAAAACTCTTAATATTTTCTAAATACTGCTTAAATAACTGGGTCCTATTTCTTCACAAAAATACTTGCTCAGCTGTTTCCAAATAAAAAGGATATAAAATGATGGTTTTAGTAGCATACATTTTATAGAATGCAGCATTGTACATTTTGCAGTAAAGAAACAAATTAGTTATAATAACAGCATTTATACTATTCCTTGAAATGAAAAAATAAAAATTAAAAATCAAATATATAACAGTGATTTGTTAAATATTACTATATTCATATATATCCCATTTAAATTCCAAATAGCTACAAATCATCATAAATCACATAAATTGCAATACCAGCAGTGACAGCCTGAGATTAAGGGCTCATCAGTCAAACGCATCATTCATTACATTCTTATCTCCCACTTGCATTCCTCCCGAACACTCACATTTGACACAAACACTGCTAGCAAGCTAGCGAGGATGTGCGCGCTGCAACTTATGGTCTCAGTACCTGAGCAAAGGACTGCAGCTCCTACATTATGCTGCATCACGTGCGCCTTATGCTTCATGTTGAATTTGGAGTATCAGTAGACATGAGGCATTTCTCAATATTCCTACTGGACCGCACTTGTGATCTCATGTACCCGTTTTACGTCATGATCCGTCGCTGAAGACCAGTTCCAGTACTCAAGAACAGAAATACAGAGGACAGTAAAAATCCTGGGATGTTGTTCTTGCCCCGCCCCAAATATCAAGGGTATGTCGATTGCATCCTCGCCAAATGAGAACAATCCCATGATTCACTGCGCCTGAAGTTCGTTCTTGGGAAGCAAGACTGGTCTTGCCAAGGCGAAAAGTATGATCTTTGCGTTCTTGGTATTGAAAAACACCCATGGTCAACATCATCGTAGTCTATACATATATCCAGTCGCAGGCAAGAACCAACATCTTCTCCTAAAGCCTCATTTGCTGCACTTTTAGCTTTAGAAATTTACAGGCCACTCGGGGCAAACTCTGCAGCTCCTATACATACATTAACGCTACGGAGTCTAACGTCTAGTCATCCATCGTCCCTTTCCTTTGTCCACCACAGAGTCACGGTATGATCCTAAGCGTGTATGGTGAAAACCACCGTTTACTTCAATTCGAATGTGCTGACATTCTTTCAGTAAAATCACTGCTTTAGTATTTTCACTTTCACAAGTCTTCTCTCTAGTTATTTCACCCATTCTTATCCTTCTTTCATCCCTTCATCTTCTCTTTTCCTTACTTAAAACACAGAACACATAAAACCTTTACATTACTCCTGCCAGTTTTTAAAGCACACAATACCAAGTGAGAGAAATATCCTTGTAGCATGCTGATAAAAGATACTGAAGGCATCTATTCCCTTTGCCCACCCCCCACGAGTGGAACTCTGATGGCTTCTTCAGATGAAGAATGCGGTCTTTGTCTATTACATTTTATAAATAAATGAAAAACAAGCCTAGCAGCCCTGTCACCACACCAGCTTTAAGGAAGACTTCCTCTCTGGAGCTTGCTGATAAGAGACTGTGGAATGCCGGGAGAAATGAGCTGGTGATACGGTTTCATACCTAACATCTGCCAAGTGTAAAGGCAAACCCATATAACATGAACATAAAAAATGTAAATGTCCCAGGCCAGATAAAACACAAAAGTCTCCCCTCTTCCTCTTTCACAACAGTTTTTAAAAGTCATGAGCATCTACTGTGGGAAGTACTTTCACAGGAGATCCCTCACTCATCCAACGGACGCTTTTACTTAGAGCTGAACTACCATCTACCTACAGCATGTGACAGCAACATTCCAGAAATGATCCAGGAGACCTACAAAGCTTCTCTATGGGCTACAGAAATAACACGTTCCAGCAAAAGGATCCAAGAGTTAACTGGAGAGGTCCTGAGAAGGAATGTAGCAAGTAGTGTGATGCCATGTCCCCCAGAGAAGCGAGGCCACTACATTATAGCCATTACATACAAGAATGTAACATATAACTTCTGAGTAAAAAACCACTTTGTCTTTGGTATACATGTATGAAATTTCTCAGCATAACACATCATTAAATTCACAATATCTTTGGTTTTTCAGCACAAGATATGTAAATAGCCAGGACATGGTAGTTGGAGAGAATTTGATATCCGTGCAGACTCATGTTACATAATCCGACCCAAGACGTCACTGGTCATCAGATGACTCTCAGCGTGCATATAATCGTCAGGCAAGCTGTCGATTGTCAGAAGGGCCTTTGGACTTTTAGCTTTTACTCAGCTACTACTCAAAGGACAAAAGGTCTGGGTGGGGTTCATCAGTTCCTATCCCGGAAGACCTTAGTCCCTCTGCAGCATCTTCTAAGCTGTTCTCATGGAGGTCATCCTCATAATCATTTAAGTGGAAGCTTGTCTTCTCTATGCACGTTATTGAGGTGCTGCTAATCTCTGGGTCTTCGTTTGTCAGGTTGGTATCTACTTTGTCTTTGTGGATGAGGTCTGGAATGGAGATTGAGAACTGAGACATGTCTTCACTGCTGCTCTGTTTTGTCTCACAGTCTGAGCTTTGAGCATCCAAACAGAGGGAATAATCGTCTCCTTCTTGGATCACGTCATCCTCGGGGTCAGGAGGACTCCAGTGTAAATTCACCTCCTTCTGTTCCTCCCCCTCCTCCTCCTCCTTGTCCTCTCCTTCTTGCTTATCTGACAGCTTCACCTCCTTCGGAGAGACAGGGGACTTCTCAGGGGATGACAGGTAGGATGAGATTTCCATGCTGGGCACCACAGGGGAGGAGGAAATCATCATTTCCTGGGTGGTCTTGAGAGCACGGGGCACACGCTTCCTTCCAGTGGGCGGGGGTGGTTCGAGCCGAGGGAAGCCATCAAGTATCATGTGACTATGATAAAAACAAAGCATTCTTACTGAGAAAGACATCATTTTAATTAGACAAAAAACATTTACTGAATAGGCTAATCATGTCAAGCAGGTAGTCTTTACATGTATGTATTTAAATATGTTGGGTTTATGGCTAAATGGGCAGTAGAGTTAGGGTTAGGGCAGTGTTTTTAAACCAAGTCCTTTGGGAGTCCCGGGCAGTCCACATTTTTGCTCCCTCCCAAAATCCCAGCAGACCTGTACCAGGTACTCAGTATTGTTGATTGTCTGGTTCAGGTGTACTGGGAAGGAACAAAAGTATGGACTGTCGGGGGATATCTCAAAGACGGGGTTAGGCAACACTCAGTGATTTAGACCCATGTAACCTATTCGGAGCTCTCTTTATCTGCAGTTACCTGTTGGATGGGGTCACATGATTGCTGTCTACGAAGAATGACCAACCAGTCTCAGCATTCCGGTTTACTTCCATCATCCCGACGTCTTCGAGGCCACTGGCATCCTTTCGGCGCAGCAGGTCACTGACCTTGGCCCCCACCGTCCTGCGTAGGCCGAGGCCAGACTTGGGGGGCTGACGGCCACCAGGAGGATCAACTGTGGAGATGCTGCTTTGAAGCTTAGCTGGGAGGGCGGCCTTTGGGTTTTCAAACAGGCTCTGGTCAACTGCAGAGGGTCAAGCAGGGAATATCAGTGTGGGTCTAATATGAAGGAAAAACAGAATATCCACAATTTCATGTTCAAGAAGGCAGTCATCCGCAGTATATGGAAAACAAACACAAACCAATGTCATGTTATTAATTAAAATCATCACTGAGGGAAGATGGGACACATACATGCACAGATATACAAATAAGAAAAAAAATCAGTCCAATATACTCAGAACAACAACAGAGACAACAGAATTTTAAAAGACTGTATATAATTCAAAATGGCTGATAAAGAACAGAACCACATTTATGTTTTTCAATCAGTCAGAAACTCTGCAGATTCTCCTGTTGTTCTTGTATTATTTATATCGACCAACCAAACAAAACTGTACATCCAGCAAAACAAACAACGAACAAACAAACAAACACCTGAAATATATAATAAATATATTTTAAACCATTTACGACCACAAGGAAAATACAGACGCTTAATTATTCAGTTAAAAAAATTAATAAAAAATAAAGTACACACACCATCTAAGTATCAGGAAACATCTTACCTTATCGAGAAACAAGTTTAATGGAAAGCATATTGGTAAGAGAGGAAAATCTCATTTAATATGATATAAAAGCAAAAATAAAACCAGACCAAGTTAGGAGACAACTAAATTAAGTATCTTTAAAATGGTTTTTAAGTTCATGCTTTTAAAATTACTCCGTGTACGTAAGGAAATATGGCCAGCCACATAATGCTGAGCACTTAAAGTGGCATGTTAAATATATATGCCAAAAAATAACAGGTTTGATCTTCAGCTGTAAACAAAGCAAAATTATACTTACCGCCCTTGAGTAGACTGCGATTTTTGTCATTTGTTCTTCTTGAATGAAGAACGAGGACGTCACCAAATATGGCACTAATTAAACATATTTAAACATCACTCTGCTTTGTGTGCAGAGTAGTGGCTCTGCGGCTAGGGAATCTGTCCCACCAATCGGAGGGTTGTTGGTTCAAATCCCGTGAATGCCAAGAGTGATCCTACGCCGTCGGGCCCCTGAGCAAGGCCCTTAACCTGCAATTGTATCGTCCTGGGTATGATGTTAATCTACATCCAGCTGTGCAAGGAGGTCCTCCAACTTACAGGGAAATTTGGGGGTTGGTGGCAGGACTGGCACTCCAGCCACTGGGGGGAAAAAAAACTCACACTGGTCCATTTGGACTAGGGTGGTGCTGAGGTATCACCCACCGCATGGCTACACTCAGGCTCTCATCCCTGAGGTGTGGTAATGAGTGCATGGTCCTTACCTCTGCTGAACTGTACTGCATCCACAGAACTAGCTTGCTGTATGCACCAAAGGACTAAACTACCATGTTCTAAGTACTGCACATTACCAGTCATTTTACTCAACACTTACCACACCTACTGATTACATGCTAGTCTTGCAAGTGCTCTTTGCAGTCTAATGTACTCAAACTAGTAATTATTTGTGCCAACTTGTAAGTCCCTTTAGCTGAAGGCATCTGGCAACTTATTAAATGCAAATTTGGTAATTTATGCAGCCCCCTGGGTATATATGTCATTAAAGTGCAATTATACCATTATAACCAAGGCACAGTGCCAGCAGAGGTAAAATATACAGATTATAGCTCCTGGTTATGGAACAGCAGGATAATATTCGTGGAAATACCTCTGCTGGGCCATATTATACTTGGATTAATTTTAAAAACTATTATAGAACTCACACAAAGCCAAGCTGATTCAGAACCAATTGAACAGCTTGTGACTGGGACCACATGCCATGCAGCCATTGGTCAAATACTTGTTCCTTTTCATCATGTCAAGGTCAAGGTCATTACATCATGCATTAACTTCATCCCATTTAGAAACACCAGAGAGCCTGTTTAGCTTTATGATCAACACCACTACTGATTCTCAGCACCCTGGCAAATGCATCAACGCAGCCAATTTTCTTTAGGGTGTCCTTCACTGGCAAAAAAAAGCAATTCTTACGTCATTCTTGGGGAACTTTGCATCGGGGCTTTTTTAATTGATGCAAAAGCAAGAAAAGTGAATCGGTGGAGAAACACAGAAAGCGTTTCGATGCACTCATTGAAGGCGGCATAGCTGAAGACTGAATGCTTAATCTTTCATACAGTTTAGGGAATGTTCTGCTTGTAGGAGTTCACTGAGGTCTTCAGCATGCAGATGGAGAAATGGAATATTAAGCCAGAGAAATAACGGCTCAACTATTGGAATCCGGTAATGCATTTCTGGTGCATCATGAAGTCATACCTGTCCCTCAGGTGACATTCGCTACCCCTGACAGCAGATGTCAACCCTGCATGAGGAGCAGCTCAAAGAGCAGCTGGGACACTTACCTTCATTAACAAGATGGGTAATTAGGGCAGGGATGAAGCTTATGGTGTGTGAGTTTACAGTTACTGCTCACCTCCCTACACTGGCACTCCCGGGCCAATGAGCTGCTCACGCTTACAGACCATAACTCTAAAAATGTTAAAAGGGGGAAAAAAAAAAAGCCTATCCTGATGTCCGACAAAAACTGGGTCACTGTCGTCCATCTGCAATGAAAGCATTTCAATCCAATTTAATATGTGCTTAAGATGAAGCGTTTTGGAAGCATCCATATTGTGATAGGTCGTGGTAATGTCAAGAAGGTGGTCCCCAGTGGCAGTGTTCAGCACCACTCAGACCACAAATTTGCAGGGGCCCCACAAGGTTTGGAGGCCCACTGGTGGCCACAAACAGTCATTACCTGAAATATTAAATAAACATTTAGAATTTGGGAGATGCTGTAACAGTATATTCTGTTGAGCAGATAGCCAGCTATGATCTTCTCAATCTATTCACTACTTATTTACTGTTTTTTGAAAGGGGTGGGGGGGGGGGGGCAAAGTGACTTTTTGAGTCGGACCCCCAAAAACAAAAAACAGCCCTGGTATTCCTCACAAGGGGAAAGTCTCGGAAAGCAAAAAGGCGAGTGGGGCCTAGAAATAACATCATAAATAAATGTTAAAAATGCACATTTTGGTAAAGGTTGGTCAGAGTGTGTTCCCAAAGGTCAACCAAAAAACTGCCTGTGAAAACTAAGTGATTTTCACTTCAACAAACACAAGGTCAACGGCTGGACACAATAAGCCTCACACTCCCGTACTTTAGAAATTTTGTATCATAATCTGTTAAGATGAGATTAACTGATAAATGAGTCACACTGCATGCTAACAGGTTCACAGAACAACACCACGTACCGAAGACAATAAACCATCCGGTAATCCTCCGCGCCTGGAGCACTCTCCCGGTCCCTCTCATGCCTCATAAACATGGGAACCTCACGGTCCTACGGCTCCCTGGACTCACATGAAACAAAAAGGTTACACATTAAACTGAGTCGGCTTCTCAGCCTTGGACAGATCCTGCTGCCTGACTTTTGTTTTCAATTATGAGTTTCTATTTTAAAATCCTAAACTGTTCACTGCTGTTGCACCAGGTGCCAGTTTTCCCAGAGGCAGCAAAATAAACTCACGCCGAACAGTCCACTAGGGTTACAGCACCAAAAAAAAGAGAAGTGAGAACAGCTTACAGTAGACAAAGACTAAATAATTGGACTCTTTTCCTCATTATAATGCTTATGGTCTGGAACATATGTAATATGTCCACATGAAACTATCATCTTTGATATGTCTTTACATGACATACCAAACTCAAGGCCACATTGACTGCTTTAAATTAAACGGTTAAATGTAGATGTGCATAAAATCCATCCCTAAAAACAACTAGATTATTCAAAAGCACTGGGAAGATGCCATGATAACGTATGACAGCCTGACAAGTGAGACAGGTGTAATGGAAACTGTATCCTTGCCCTTTGCCCTCTTATTTCTCTGTATCAGTGTTTCTCAACCTGGTCCTTGGTGACCCCCAAACAGTCCAAGTTTTTGTTGTGGACTGTGTGGCAGGGAGCTGGGAGGGAGCAAAAACGTGGATGTCTGGGGGTGCCCAAGGACTGGGTTGAGAAACACTGCTTTATACAGGTCATTGAGACAAGTTCTACCTGAATCAAATTGGCCTTGGTAAAATGGGGCTGGTGGATTAAGACTGAGTGTTGCTTTTGTATCCTTGAGGGCCTGACCCCAAACCCATGATCTGCTAGTCATTTTGATTTTTGTTTCTTATATGGATGTCCCCATGAAATGTCTCAAATTGGGGTAGACGTGTTACATCGGTGATCATCCCCTTCTAAGTGCCAACTGGGCAAGAGGTCCTTTATCAGTGACGTGTTTCAGGAAATGCAGCAAGTTTTTCAGATCTGAAGAGGTTCCTAATCAGATAAAGCTGGGTAAATGCGTGATTAAAACAATCCTGACCATATGCTAAAGAAGATCTAGTGTGATGGCGTTTCTGTATAAAGGAACACCAGTGTTCATGCAGTCACATCTGCTCATGCACAGGCAGCACATTTAGGCATCTGAGAACCCCTCTCAATTTGTGCGACTAGAGGGGGGTCATCCATGGACTAAGATGTCAAGATGTCAACAATGTTCCAAACACACTCAAGACAGAACATGAAAATATAACAGCTGTAGAAATGTAAAAATAATACCGTACTGAACCGAGGTACGTTTTGACCCGTGAGCAGGCACAATGGAAAAACCTCAAAACCAAGATAGATACATTTTCCTATGATTTAGAAAATGTACAGTATCTTTTATGCCAATAATAAACCAGATTCCTACATCTTGGCAACATCCAAATCTCTGCGCACGCATTTCCCACCCCTTTAAATGCAGAACGCCGTCCCTTTAACAAGCCCCACCCTAACACAATAAAACCCTTCATAGTTGCCAGAGATCCCATAAAGTCAGATTTGTTTTTTTTAAAGCCTGTCGGCCACAGCATAAAAAATGATTGGTTTTGTGTTTAGCAATAAAGTTTAAGAACTTTTCTCATGCTGCATGCATTTTCGAGTCGCAAGCTGTTAAAGAAAATACTTTAATCAACTGATTGAGGAGTTTTCATTTCTTGCATCTGACGGTCAGAGCTATAAAGAAGACTGCCGTAAGTTATTTCTCTGCATGTACAGTGCTAGCAGAACCCGGCCTGCTAAAGTTCGCCTGTCAGGACTCTCATTAGCCAGGCATGAAAGACAGCCCCTCAGGTCGCCAGAGGGGTGACTTCATGGGAGAAACCGTAAGTGGAGGGGACGGGCAGATCAAAGTTCCCTCGAAGAGGCAAATGTGAATTAGCGTGCTCTGTGCTGATCCCGCAACCACAAAACCACACAATAAAACTTTTGACTGAAAGATGGGGAGAAACCAACAAAACATAGCAATAAGGCAAGATAGCAAGATGCAGAACTGTACTGTATTTCACATTGACAAAATAGAGTGAAAGTAACCGTGTAATCCAGGTAATGCCACAAAGCCAGAGGTTACACAGAAGATCCACAATGGGGGGGTTACAGTAAGGACATGGGATTGTATGATGAAGATCTGAGCCACCAGACGCACTCATAACGAACGATAAACAGCATTGTCAGGAAATGGCACGATCATTTCCTCATAGCCACCACCATGTTGGCGTCACGGGGGTGTGCTGAATGTGTGGCTGACATGACTCACCCACCACTAAAAATCAGGTGGTACCTCCCGCATGGGAACTTTAGCACGCTCACCTCAGATACAGAGGCTACATGCTACGACGTGGGACGAAAATCATGGACATTTATCCCACGTCACCAGGGCTGCCAGCTATGAGCACAGTTCTCAGAGATGGTTCGTGGGGTTTGCGTAAAGGTGTTGTGTCTGGCACAGAAAACAGCAGGGATTCATCAAGACGGTGCAGAGCTTCAAACTTCCCTAATGGGAACGTATTTGATGTTGAAAAGTTGTTTTGATATAAATTTTGGAATAAACTAGAGCTGTTTATGAATCCAGGAAAGGCAACCATCGGCCTCCAGGGACTTACGCTCTTGGGTAAAGACGACACAGTGCAGATGCCCTGTGTACTTCTATACCTTTCACAATTATTGCTTTTCAACTCCTTTAGTCTTGGGTCAAGACTCCTTTGAACCCTGTTCCTCAACACCTTTAGCTAGTAGAGGGAGGCAGGACTCCTCAGGTCTGTTCAGCAAGGGCTTTGGATGGATTTGCAACAGAGGCGGAGCTAGACAGTGACGTCATCACCTAGACAGCGATGTCATCACCCAGACAGCTGGGCAGGTCCTGCTTGTTGAGAACGTTGAGCAGTCGGAGGGTGCCGTCGCGGCTGTCCCCGCTGTCCTGCTCGTCGCTGTCGTCCGTGTTGGACTCGTACTCCGACGCGATGCCTGACTCTCTGAAGCGCAGCAGCTCCAGGCTGCCCAGGAGCTGGAGGTCAGGCGCGGTGGGGGGGCTACCACCCTCCTCCTGCAGGGGGGGGCCCGGCAAGAAGCGGAAGCACTCGAACTTCACCAGGCAGCCGTCCCTACCTAGCGAGCTGCCCGACGGGAACGCAGGCGGGGGCGAGCCGTTCTCCAACGGTGGGAGCAGTGGCGTCTCCTCTGGCTGCGGGGTGGTGGTATCGCAGATAACGGGGGGCACGTTGGAGCGGAAGGTGATCTCCAGTAAGCTGTCCTGCGAGCCCACTGAGGGGTAGGGGAAGAAGGGGCGCATATTTAAACAACAGCATGTTCTCAAAGACTTGCCAACAGTGCCATTCGAAACACACGTGGCACCTCAGGAAAACTTCACTTCCAGTACCTCCTGTCCGAGATAAAGTGAAATTAACTTGCTATGTCAGCGCCTCCTCAGAAAATGATGCCCTAGGCTGCCACCCGTTTTATCTAACGGGTTGACTGGCACTGCATATGAAAATAATATATAATATATAATATTTCATTAGGCTACAAGTAGAATTGTTGTTATAAATCATCAAAAAATATTACTCAAGACATAATTTTTCCAAAGGTTTCCCTAGTGTAATGACTGTTTGTGGCCAACAGAGGGCCCTAAAACCTGTGGGACCCCTCACAAATGCATGATTTAAGTAGTGGATTAAGTAAATGCCACTGCATGCAAATTCTGTAAAACTGGGGGGAAAACATTTTTTCATGCGTAATGGAAGCAGTCACTATATTGTTGAGGTTAATATAGTGACTAACTGGGTCTTACTGGAGGGATGACCGGGGAGCTCGAGCTCCAGATCCTGAATCTGCTTCACCAGCAGGGAGATGTGCTGCAGCAGGTCCTTGTTCTGGAGCAGCAGCTGGTGAACCCGGGCCTGGGCCTCAATCCGTGCTGCCGCCTCAGCAGACAGCTGGTCCTTCAGGAGATGGACCTGTGCGCACACACCGGAGCGTTAGGCAGGTGGACCTCTACGGGGCGCTAATGAGTCAACACGCTAATATGACGATAAAGTGCAGTTTTCTGGTCTTAACACTAAGTATATCAGAAATGGGTACCACTGGTGGACCATAAATAAGGCTGCGATAAATCCAAGGGAGACCATCCAACTACCTACAGGAACGCTAACTCCTTAAGCCTATATCTTTGGCTATATATATATAAATATATGCTATATAAAACAGCAGCATAGCAAATTTTCTTTGGTTGCTTTTAATATACTGCCACAGTATTACATCAAGTTAATTAATGGTCCCTGATGCCGTGACGTTTTGCCTATAATGCTCCCAGGCTGAATGAAGACAAAAGCAGACACAGAAGCTACTCACCCCGCCCTAATTATGGCTTCTAAACAAGCCCTCTGAGGGCAATTTTTGCAGTTCCTCGATTTTTCATCTACTAGATGCCATTTGGTGTCCCAAAACATCTCACCCGAATCTAGCATGAGGTGAGCCCATGTTAGCAAAGCAAAATGTGTCAAATTAACCAGGCCGGAGGCCCTTCTGGTGGCAGCCGTCCCTCAGAGACGCTGAGGGGCGGCTTTTGGGGGGGGGGGTGCTGATGATCACGTCCACACTCACGTTTAACCAGGGCGTTTCTATAGCTACGGAGCTACACTGGTCAAGATGCTTTAGCAGCAAATGAATGCAGATTTAAAATCAATAAGAGATTCCACTCAATATCACTGTTGCCAGTGAGGTTTTCCACTACTCTCAGATTGGTAATGTTATAAAATACACTCTGGGCTCCACAGCAAACAGGAAGTCATCTGCCCTTATGGTTTGGAATTTCATGTTCCAATCAGAAGGTGGGGTTCTCTCACAAGTCTTACAATCCTGTAACCTTACTGGGAACCAAAACATCCCTTCCCAAATCTCCTTGTTTGGCATAAGTTTTAAATACTTACACAAAAAGAGCAGAATTAATTAAAAAAACAGGCATGACTTGCTTGAGGAAAACTAATAAACAGAAATAAGGTGCTAAATTATAAATGAGTGGTATTGCCAGAATGTGCACTGGGAAGATAAGCCAATTAGCAGACCATTTGCATAAGCTCTGCATCATATTAAATTGGCAGGACAGGAGACATGTCTATTAGCCTTGACAATCTGTAATTGAGGTCTTATTGTAGCAGAGCATTCCACTGAGAGTGACCCCAGAGTGCATATGTATCGAATATGTTAAATTATTTAACAGCAGCTTTCTCAATGGGGAGCATTAGGTTCCTAGCATCTAAAACTCTATGTACTGCAGTCCCTTGGATGCAGAAGCCCATTCTTGCTTCGCTATTATGATTCAAAGCTCTGACCCTCCCTCCTCCCACTGAAAACTAAGACGACAAAGCAGAGATGGGTGTATGACACTTACTTGGAGGAAAGTCATAGGAAATCATCTTGTTCTCCCGCAAACCTGTGAAGCCGCTTCAACGAAGACCGATCACACATCTAGTCAAGCCAAGAAATGAGAACTGGGGATCCGCTGGATGGAAGCCGTTCACAGCGAAAGTTTCCAGAATGCCACTTTATTCAGGGATTGCTCAGTGGGTCACTGGTCCAGTACATCCAAGCAACACATAGGGAAAAGCTAATTATTTAGCAGTGAACCGTTCCCCTGAGAAGGACAAGAGCCAATCTGGTATGTATGAAACTACTATCAGCGTTAAAAAGGTAAGTAAATAATCTATTCCTGCCAAGCACAGAGAATAATGACCAGGTTTAGGGCCAATTTGGCTACTTGGACTGTAATATCAGGATGAAATGGATAATAGTGACAGCCGTATTTGGGTCATGTCAGTGGAAGCAGTGTCTTCTGCTCCCTCAGTCTCCTTCATCCCTGGCCAATAAGCTGGCAGTGGAGGCGGAGTTTCCCCAAGTTCCTTGCTAATGAGCTGGCAGTGGAGGCGGAGTTTCCCCAAGTTCCTTGCTAATGAGCTGGCAGTGGAGGCGGAGTTTCCTCAAGTTCCTTGCTAATGAGCTGGCAGTGGAGGTGGAGTTTCCTCAAGTTCCTTGCTAATGAGCTGGCAGTGGAGGCGGAGTTTCCAAAGTTCCTTGCTAATGAGCTGACAGTGGCTCCACATGATGGTCAGAAGGAAGATCCAGCCATTGGCATGAAGTGACTCCTGTCATGGAGTTACTGAGGTTTCCTATTCCGTTCTCCTGCCACATTGTGATTTTATTAGGATACCGAGTACCAGTTCTAGCCAATGTGGCGCCCTAGGCGAGCATCACTGCCTGCACCCGCCATCCGAGGCAAAGTGAACTTGGCTGGCAAGTCGGCTCTATCAAGGATTTTTTCAAGGAGAGCTGATCAATGCAATTTAAAACTGTTACACTGCACACCTGAGGGTTTTTGGGGGCAGACTCACCTGGGCCACTGCCACCTGTGTCTGTTGCTGCTGCTGCAGCAGCTGCTGAGAGAGCAGCTGGAACCGGTGGTGCATGGAGAGGGGGCTCCCGGGGGGCAGCTGGCCGAGCGAGGGGAGCAGCATCTTGGGGGAGGCCGTCAGGATGGAGTCGTCGAGAACCTGCGGATGGAGGCAGCCCAGTCAGGAGCGGAGGGAGTGACGGCAGAAGCAGGGAGGGCTGCTGGGCAGCAATCACACCACAGGGTGAAGGGAAGAGCCGTGTTATTCTTTCTACATCAAGATGGGAAGGAAACACTGAACATTTAGGGCAGTGTTGCCCAAACCGGTCCTCGAGGACCCACGGCCGGTCCATGTTTTTGCTCCTTCCGACCTCCCAGTAAGAGCTGGGAGGGAGTAAAAATGTGGACTGTCTGTGGGTCCCCAAGGATTGGATTAGGAAGCACTGATTTAGGGGAACCTATGAAGTACAAACACACACTATATGGGGACAAAAGCATGTGGCATCGCTATAGAGCACATTGTTATTTGCGGTTGATCAAAGCATCAATGGGAAGAGAGAGAGGTCTGGAGAATAACATCCGACTCACTGCCTCAAGTAATCCTCACCAGCTGCTTGCTTTGCCCCCCCACTGCCCCCCCTGTCACCCCACCTCCACAGTGATTAATTGGTGCTTCCCCGCCCTGTAGTGTCCTCATTGTCTGCCTGGCCTGTGGTGATAAATGAGGTGACAGCATCTGCCACGCTGTGACCGACGTTGCCCCTGCCCGCGCAAGGACAGTCACCACACGTGGGCGCCAGGGCGATGGCGTTATTCCATCCAAGCTGAACTTGCGACACCCAGCTCCTTGGCCTGAGGAGATGGGAGACTCCTCAACGATAAGGCCAACAATGTCCAGCCTTCCAGGAGACCCCATTCTGTGAGCTGCTCATATATTTACATCTATATTTTACATCCATTTAGCAGACACACATTTTTGAGAAAGCAGGGTCTGAGAGTGGGGTAATTGGGGTGAGTCTGGGATAGATGTGGTCTGAGAGTGGGGTAATTGGGGTTAGTCTGGGGTAGATGTGATCTGAGATAGTGCCTGGAGCACTTGCTCAAGGGCCCAACGGTAACATCGCTTTGCTGATCCTGGGATTTGAGGCCATAACAGGTGTCCTAATCTCTGAGCTACACACCTGCCCTCATACATGCACCA
>JAAGVU020000043.1:7965087-7984709 GCA_011763525.2 Mormyrus iriodes | reverse complement strand
CACAGGGCCATTATTCATCATTTTTGTAATGATCTTCAGCTAAAAAAACACACTTTTTCTGGGGGGGAGGGTAGGAGATCAAGGGGGTGTTTCTTGATGACCCACTATGGCCAACAGACAGCAGCAGGGTTAACTCACCAAAGTAACACATGGGGCTACTGAATACTGAAATACTGAAATAAATATTGAAAACCAGAGTAATTAAATTACAAGGGCTAAAATTTATCTTAACAGGATGCAGCATGGACCTTTTGTGCAAACTAAATCTCACTGTCTAAAATGAATGAATTCATCTCCATTTTATAATGCAACACACATATTGCAGGGGTTGGTTAAACACTTCTATATCAGGCAGTAAACGGTAGTAGGAAATCGCACTGAGGCTTCCAGGAAAGTGAGCCTGTGGAGAACAGCAGGTATCGGGTGGGGGGGGGGGGGGGGGTGAAGGGAGTCACAGTGCTGCATTATGATGAGAGGGGATCTCCAGTGTGGGCGTAAAGGGCATATTGGCAACAATGACCATATGCTAGCTAGACAAACCGGAGTATCTTTTCTGAGAAAGGCAGAGCATGACAAACTGCGATTTAATACGAGGCTCCCCAGGTGTTTTGGCAGAGAATGCTGAAAATGCTAAAATGCTAATTTAAATCTCAGGTCGGATAGAAGGTCTAGCTAATGGCGTCTCCCTATCATAACGAATTTGTGTGGCTAACTTTCTGCCCTCTAGGTGTGATACAGTGAAATGATGCATGTCAGTTATGCAGGCCATACAGTTAGCTATTGCGCATGATGTTCAAATTACGCAAAAATGTCAATTTGCAGGTTTGAGCCTAATGTTGGGTAATACTGGCACGTATTCCTGGAAGAGGATGATCAGTCAATGATTATCATTTGCAATTATGTATTTAGCAAAAGCTTTTATCCAAAGGGAGGATCAGAGAGCATCTGTGGGCCCGACAGTGACATGATTACTCTGATGTCCAAGCACAGGATTTGAACTCACAACCTTCCGGACATGGGCTTAGATACCTGACTCTCTGGGTTGAACAATGCCTCATTTCCTATTTTCATTAACCATGAGCCTCACTTACATCTGTATCTGGATGAAACCATGCTGGCCTACATCTTGAGGGTTATATGGCTAAGACAAGGCCACCTGCATAACCTGGTTGTGCAAATCTGACTATGAACCAGCACATTAAGATTGAATATCAAACGTCAGGTAGCAATTTCAGGACAACACTATACGTCCAGGCAGGCTGCAAAAGGCCGACGGCAAAATGTTCTGGCCCCAAAAATGGTTGCAGTACCAAAATTATGCTCTAATGCATCTTATGGAAAATACTTATTGTTTTGTGATTCTTTTTTGAAAACCCCGATAAGAGTTTTCAAAAATGTAGGTCATAATTTATGAAATACTGATCCCAGTAAAATGAAACGCTTGGCTAAGCTACTTAGTCATAGTTCATCTTAATTGGAACACCGACCTCAATTCCCAGCAAATATATTGACAGGAAATGAGTGTGCATGAAAATGCGCTTCACTCACCTGATTGCGGCTTAAAGCACCGCATGAAATACTGAACCAAAAAGAAAAATAGCAAATCAGCCAAGAGAAAACTCCGCTTTCCTTGGTGAATTATAATTATCCCACCTTCTTGAATCGAGAGCGTGAACTTGAAACTATATACAGACAGGAACAATAGAACCTTCTGCGCCAACCCTTTCTTGTCTAAATGATCACAAATGAATCAGGCTTCAGTGAACGCCCTCATGCTAGCAGACTTTGGTAAGTAAATTTTGTCAGAAAATTAATGAATCAGCAAGAACGACAGAGGAATGTAACAAGTCAGGACAAGATTAACGTTTTGTGCATCATTGATAGCACGGATCTTCCTGAAAACTGTCTGGTAATTCTGCTCAATTTTTCAAGGTAGGCTCAGAAACATAGCTGAGGTTGCAGGTCTGATGCCTGCTGTTTTGGCAGTTCCATTAATCCCGAAGTGCCATCCTTTTACGACAATATGTCCCCACTGAGAGGGAAAAGGTCGCTCTTTTGTTGTTTGGACACGGCATGAATAGCTCTCACATTCACATCCAGTGGAGTGCCAGAAGGCATTTTCACAGAGCCACTGGAACCTGAACCATGTGCTCACACAATGGACCACTAGCTTTTACTAGACCAGAGTGCCATTGGTGGAGGTTGGGGGGGGGCACAGCCTCCCCAGTTAGCTGAGCTGAAATTGCAATTAATTGGCAAGACTGGCAAGCGGCCTGTAGGAATCCTACAGGTAGACAGAATAATTGGTTGTCTGCATCAGATATGTGCGTTAGCATATAAGGTAAGCAAGATGCCATTTTTTTTGCCCCCTCAAGGGCAAACATCAAATTCCGCTTATGCAGAGTGTTAGCTAACGACTGATAACACTGGAGGGGTTACAAGGCGGTGGTTGGTTTAAGAGTAAAAAATAAACTCTAACAGAGTTTTGCGAGTAATGTTCAAAACGTTCTCTTTAAACCTACATAAAAATGGCTGGATTCGCACAGTACTATAGATAAGTTGGTTTTGCAAACAACAGTCATTTAATTGCATAAGCATCACATGGGAACTTTCCTTGCAAAATTCGCACTCCCCAGGATGTGAAGGTTCTTTATATCTGGCTGAAATGCCTTTGCTCACCTCACCATGAATTAAATGCAAAAAAAGCTTTAAGTTTGACCTCGTGCACAGACTGGCCCTCTACTCAAGGAACAGCTGCTAGCAAACAGGAATACTGAAATCCAGACTCCACTGCTGACCCTTGCAGGGCGCAGGCTTTAAGTCCAGCACTGGAGAGTTGGTGCCTGTGTTTGACCTCATTGGTCCGGATAGCAATCAGTCACCATTAAAGATGCCAAGATAAATATGGACCGGCAGATTTATGATGGGCCAAACCATCTCTTTCATCAGAACACGCCATATTGATGGGGGCCAAATTGGGGGCTGAGAAAACATATAAGCTGCCTACAGGTGCTGTAGGAGTGTTAACTATGAGCGAGAGGTCTATGTGCAAAAATGTACAGAAACAAAACGCATTTGTTAATAGTCGAGAACCTATCTGCTACTGGACACACATCCATGCCAGACATGGATCGATATTGGTCCGATCACAAAAATGATTCAAATCCTATGACCCCCTTAACATGCTTGGATACTCTGTACAGCCTGACACCCCAGGAGGATACTGTCCTGAGGGCCCCTCTGTGCTTAGGAAGACATGAAAAATGTAGGATGTTTGAAACAACGAGCTGCTGAAAGAACCATAGGGGGAGAAAACGCGATCCCAGCTCCTGCATCGTGGGCCGTGGCCTCTTGGGGCTTAAAGGTCATGGGGTCAAGAAGGTCGCCCAATGGGACCGTTAAGTTTGGCTCAGCAGGAAAGTGCTCTGTGGCCGATGACAGAAGGACAGACCAACTAAAGAGAGACATCTTCAAAATTCGTATTTGTGAAAACTGCTGGAAATGTAATTTTTCCTGCAAAAGGAAGATAAGTGGGTGGATTTCACTGACTAAATCTGAAGACGTAGTTAAAGTTACTACCTTCTTTTTACTGCCATCCTCTGCATCCAGGTCGGTGACTCCCCGACTGAACCCGGCAGCGCTGCCGTCGGATGCGTTGGCTTCCTCAGCATCGATGTCCGTCTCCTCGGTAACGGTCTTCTCTGTGCCCATCTGCTGCTGAGCTGAAAATTTTCATAGATCGAACGACACAATCAAAGCTGGATGCTGACAGACACTGACTTAAAAAAAAAAATATCGAAGAAGCCCCCGGACAAAATAATCTGAAACAAAGGAGGAAGCTTAATTAAATAGACAGGAACGTAATTAAAATAGCCTGATTAACCGAAGTACCAGCAAGAATCGGCAAGATGGATTACTGCACAGTATTCCCAGTTCAGTACCCCTTAAAGGAGAAAAGACTTCATGAACAAACAGACCTTTCAGGTCTTTATAGTCATCAACACTGGTGATGCTGCAAAAGCAGCCCGATGACAGAACTGTGTACTTTGATGCATATTAAAATGCAGAAATGCATTGCCACATAGGTAAACTCAGTAGTATACTTCTCTTTGCATGACTGACAACCCAGCTATGTATGAGGCTTATGGTGGGAATGGAGCAGATCAGGTCAGCAGGAAGCCCGCAACCGGATGGCCGAACTAACCTGGCTCTAAAGGACTGGCCTTCTCGCCGTCGCCGCCCTCCTGGCCGTCGCCGCCCTGCTGTGTGTGCTGCAGGCTCAGCTTGTGGCACACCTCAAAGGCCTGACCCACTGTGCGTACAATCCTCATGGCCTGGCTCTGTGGAGAAGAGTGGGGGGGACAGAGACAGGGGGCCTGTTAGAGGACAGGTGCATATTAGATGAGCATCCACCCCGGGGCAGATGGCTAAAATGATACAACCCCCAACCCTCCCAAACCCGACACAGGCCCATCTGTTTTCACTGCTGGGCTTCACTGCCACTTTAATAACATCCATGATTTCTTACATTGGCTTCAATCGTTTTTGCACCTGCTCTCACAAGCTTTTAACAATGGGGCAACAGGCTCCTACCGCACAGACTACCATAGCACAGGGTGCCCTGGCACAGGTGACCTCAGCACAGGCTATCATTGCACAGGGTGCCCTGGCACAGCCTACTGTATCACAGAGATTACAGCACAGGCTACATCAGCACAGGTTACTATATCAAAGGGTGCCCTAGCACAGCCTACATCAGCACAGGTTACTATATCAAAGGGTGCCCTAACACAGCCTACATCAGCACAGGTTACTATATCAAAGGGTACCCTAACACATCCTACATCAGCGCAGGGTACTATATCAAAGGGTGCCCTAGCACAGCTTATATCATCACAGCCTACTGTATCAAAGGTTGCCCTGGCACAGCTGGCTAAAACACAGGCTACATCAGCACAGGCTACCACAACACAGCTCCTGTGATGCTCTTCTGAACAGCTGACTGATTACCGATAGGATGGTGCTGATTTTTGTACCAAACCGCACTCTCAGACAGCACCATCACTGTCTTTACATTCAATGAGAGGTTGAGAGCCAATGAAGATATATTAACATCCCAGCTGGTTTAAAGATTATATATAATTTGCCTTATTCCTCCATTTGCGCAAATGCCCATTAACAGGGAAGGCAGGTTCGTGCTTTGCTCATTCCAAGCGCCATTAGCCCAGACTGGCCTTAATAGTGTCTGTTAGCTTTTCAAGCTCAAAGTTTTAATGAAGACTGATGGGCTGTAGGAGCAGGTCCACTTCCAGGGCAATGTTTTTAGCTGCGTTGTGTTCCCATTTGCAGAGGGGCTACCTTGTCTGGGAGCCACGTGCGTCAGAGAGACACAAATTACACTGCGCCACACAGGCGAATTGGCACCCTGGAGATAAACTGCACAATTATCTTCCTTTCTTGGGTCACCTGATTGCCCGTATGTGTCAGTGGGCCACCCAGTAAGCAAATTCGGTCCGTCACACACCCCTGCTGGGGACTCGCTATTCCCTGCCGCAGTTAAGCTAGTTCCATCAGTACAGCCTGCATCAGGGAGGCGGGGCAAGGGGGAATTGAAGGACTCATGTGAGGTTATAAAGGTCTCCATCTCACACCTGGTCCTCAGTTCTTTGCCAAGAGGCAAACTTTAATCGTCCAGCGAACAGTTAACCATTAAATGGTGTGTTTGCGTAAAACGGTGTGCAGTTCATTAGAAAACCAGCCACTGATTAAATATAATATGATCCCTCCCACCAAGGCTGGCAATCTTTTATCTCCCCCATACCCTTTACTTACTAATTTAATACCCATAGGGGGCTGAAAGATGCCCCCCTATACTGCCATACAAAAGCAAAACATTGAAACTACATATTTAAATTATGTCCAAAATTGGGTCTGTAAGGCTCTGTTGTATCACATGACAAAATATCTCAGTTCGACGATGCTCAGTCTTGAAGAAAACCTCATCATTTACTGACCTACTCCACATACGGGTGGACAGTAGAAAAAACGTTAAAGCCGATTTTCTCAGTTTCAGTGTCAGCGTAGTTCCTGCGTTTTGCCTTTTTAGGGCCGTGTAGCAGAACTCGCAGCAAATTAAGCACTTCAGCAGCATATTAATGAATGCCATTAGCACTGCACTGGTGCGTGTGCATGCGATGCAGCTTATAGGCTATACTTGCCTGTTCAAAGGCTCCCCGTGGGAGATGTCAAATACAAAGGGATGTGTGATGTATTACAGGGAGGCTCAGGGTCCAATTGAACAGCCAGGAAAAGAAATGAAAAGCTAAAAATAAACATATAATCCAACGCTATTATATTGATATAATCCCATTTATATACTAGATTGTTTACCGAAGCCGTGTAATTTATCAAAAGTATGTAGGTGCTGAGATAATAAAGTGAATAAATAATGAATAGTGAGTAAATTATGGTGAATGAATAGTGAGTAAATTGTGAATAGTGAATAATGAATAGTGAATAAATAATGAATACTGAATAGTGAATTCTGCTTTTCCTACCAATGTTGAGGTGAGCTAAGCCTAACTTTGGCAAACATTCTGGATAATTCTGATCCCCCTGGATACAGATGACCACCCATGACTGCTGATTTCAGTTCGGCTGAATCCTCAAATGAGAAATGGGTGCGAGACTCCTTAACTGTAGGAAACCCTATCCTCCAGGAGTCCTGTGGTACATAACAGGAGCTTCCTGCTGAATTATCTTGGATTATCAGTGGTGAGGATGTGTGAAATTCATTGTAATTAAAACAGAAAACAGATTCGATTCTACTGATGCAAAGTCTCATAGGTGGTTGAAAGCTTAAGTTAGAAAGATTCATCTGAACAACAGTGTTTGGACCAGACCGACACTTTCAGTTATGTCCACTGTGGACCAATGAAAATGTTTTTAATCATTTTAAAGAGCAACATGCTTATTACTCTGAACTGCAGTCTTTACACTTGTGATGGTTGCAACAGTTGAGCATTTAACATGGAGTTCTTCTGGTGTGGCATCAGCAGTTATTAAGCGCATTAAATTTGAAGTTAATCAGAAATCTCCAATGAGGTAAAAAATTGACTGTGTCTTGGCTTTGAGCTGGACCAGGTGCCCATTCATTTACACAAGATATTTTACTAAAACAACACAATGTGTGAAGTTATTCCAGCAAGAAAAAAAAACACTGTACCGCCACTTCTGTAACAGAGGCATGAACCATATGGTTTATTTGATACAAGCGGGACCAAGCTGAAGGCATTGATTGGGCCATGGGCACATGACCAAAAACAGCCAATGAAATTACACATCTCACAACCAAACGTAATACAGCTTAACCCCTATTAGGGTTATTTTTGGGGTTGAAGTGACCCCAGTCCATGTTCAAAATGAGGATAAATTCTATAGAATGTAGAATTTAGAACGGAAGTAGTAAAATATGCAAGGGTTAAGGTGGCCAAAGTATTAAACCCTCTGACCGGAATGCTTTCCAAAGCTTTGAAACTCACTTTCTGCAGCCATTTGTGCACCGAGGAGACCCACCTTCTTCTTGGACTTGAAGACATTGCAGCGGAAAACATTGCTGTGACCATCCCGCGCGATGTAGCTGAAGATTTTCAGGTCCTGGGAGTCGTGGGAAACGTAAAATATCCTAATAAAAAAAAAAATGGCAGGGGGCGGGGGGGGGGGGGTGGTGCAGCTGTTACTTGAAGCAAAATGAGCTTGTATTAGTTGCAGGTGAGGTAGGAATGAGGACAATTAAACAAGAAGTTTGAGAATGTAAAGAGAGTTAAAGTTAAATCTCATGTGGTACTATAGAGCCACCATCAAGAGGGGGAAGCCACCAAATTCTTATTAAAGCTGTATTTCAAGCATACGCACTAGAGGGAACCACAAAGAATCGCCGGCGGCGGTTAGCGACAGGCCCGAGGCTCTCGTTAATTGCATAAGGGCAAAGGCATCTCTTTGATTCCAAGAGGGTCTCAGGGTAAGCACGGGCCAAAAAGAGACTGCATTCAGCCTGCCATTTTAGGATGGTTATGTGCCTGGCAACATTAAAGTCAAGTCTGACTACCTCGAGTTTGAGTTAAGTCCCCAGTACCCAAGTGTAAGCCACCTGAAAGTCCCCAGTCACCAGTGAGCGAGTCGGTAAATATAAAACTGAGAAAAGTCCTCAGATTTTCCGAAATAGATGATTATACAATCCAAATACAGCAGAATTTATTAGCTGTTGTCAGAAGTAGACTAACAAGTAAACCAAAAAACGTCTTTTTCAATTTTTCACACTTTTTTTAATGAAAGGAAACATTCTTCATCTTCTGGACAATTACAGGCTTGCTGCAGTTGCATATGTTTTGGTTTCTTGCAAAAAAAAAAAAGAACGAGAAAGTGGTGCAGACCTTCTGATGACCTGGTGCTACTTGCATCACCCAGAGGCCGGTATGCTTTACAACATTTGGGGAAATCAAAAAAAAAAAAACTCTTATATGACCTGGGTAACCTTTAAATGGCTTTTTTAGACTGAAGTATGTTAAAGAGATTCTTTTGCTGCTCTTTTAAGAATGAGATATAAGAAAAGTTCAAGTATTATGTGTCTAAGCAAATGTAAATGGAACAGATTGCGTCAAATAGACCAAAATGGCTTTTTACAGCCTACTGTTTTTACCCAACATCCTAGTGTAAAAAAAACACTATTCAATACAGAAAATATCAGTGATGCACCAAAAACTCTTCGGGATTTTCCGTAATAAATGGAAATGTGTTTTTTTAAGCTCAGAAGCTGCTTGTCAGGCTGCCTTCAGAAAGGAGGGGAAGAATCTGGAAATATCATTTCCCACTGCTGTCTGGGAGATCCTTTAGCTTTGTTACGCTCTGTGGGGGCAGGAGGGTGTCACTCTGTGGAATGTTAGCCTGTCCTGTAAAAACACACCCCCACAACTGGGGGAGTCACAGCACACGGGGCGGAGGAGGAGGGGGTCACAGAGATGGCACTCAATTTCGGTTGCGGATAAGGCACACGAAATCACACTATCAGGACTGACGGTGGTGCTGTGGATCAGTTGGATAGCAAGGTCTACGACAGGGTTCACTCTCGGTGTGACGTCAGCCCTCGGTCACCATGACCATGGCAGCAGGATTTAAAACCATGTTCCTTATACCAGGTACTAAATGTCCCCACAAGAGGGACATAGAAAAACAAACAAGCATATGGCTTACACCCGGATTCAGAAAGTAAGCCTTCCTGGATATTGTATTTAAAAAAAAACATTCTGGCATTCTGAGGGCTGAGCCTGTCATAAATATTCCAGGTTGCATGGATTGCATGCTTAAAAACCGCACCATGTGGCTTCCAGAAGGTTGGGTGGGACTCAACGTGGAGAGACGCCTCAAGCTTGGGCCTCCCCTTTAACAAGCAGGGGCGAGAGGCCAGCCCCCATTTGCTTCCCAACCGCCTCCTGCTCCTCACAGGTTGCTCAAACTGACTTGCCCTCAGCACGTGGATCGGGTCTCTCTGTTATGCATTGTGTGTCTCGCATTCATTCTCTGTGCTGTGCCCTAACGGTTAGTTGTCTATTGCCTTGGTGTCTCCAACAGTGGAAAGCTGCCCCAACAAAAATTTCCACTGGCCTTGGCCGAGTGGAAATAAAGGTTCTGATTCTGATAAGATGGAAAAGGTGAACCGGCACCAAACTTAGTCTTTGAAAGAGCTTTACTCCTGAATCTTTCCTTGCAGACAGAGGGGAGCTACAGAAGACCACCCTACTGCTCTGTACTCAGCATGCTGAAGAGTGACAGTGTTGAAGACTTCCTCTTGAAGCATCTTGCAGGGCTCTAAGTGAGAGACACGTCCAGTTAGGTGTGAATTTGTTCAGAAGGCATCTCATTGGCCTGACGGTAAAGGGCACAGGACTAACACACCCTCCTCCCACAAAATCATGGCGACTATGCAGTGCAGTGCTAAAGGATCCAGACTTATTACTGTTTATATAGTTTAACTGAAATGGGGTGAATAACCTGAAATGCCGCATATGATATAAGTGGCAGAATGTGTTCTACGGTGTGGGTCTTTTCCCTTTTCAGACAGGCACCTCCTCAGTCAGCCGTCTGTTGCAAGGCACCTCAGTTTATCCTCTAGCGCCAGGGGTCCTTTGAGGGAACGGTAGGCATTTTGAGGGGGGAAGGGAGGTCTCACCAGACATTGTGAACGATGATGAACCTGCAGCAGAACACCGCTCCCCACCCCCATTACTTGGGGGGTGGGGGGAAGCTGAGCACAAATGGCTTGATTTTATCAGCTCCTTGAACTGCTGGTGGTCCGAATCTAACCATCAGGGGCAAGGACTCCATTAACTGTTCCAAAATCTCTAGACCCTCTACATCTACAGGCGGGGTGCATGGAGGGGCGGCGGGGGGGTTCCATGATTTATTCCGCATCAATGACATAAAAGGTGACAGTCTTTAAATTAAAAATGAAACTTCAACGCACGTGTTCCAGCCTCAACATTTCAAAATCTTCTCTGCAAGCAAAGGATGTAAATCACCATTTGCCAGACAGACTGACTGGGCCTACTGCACCCACACTCCTCACCATTACTTATGGATGTGGACTTTGAGGTATTTCTGGCAAAAAAAAAAACACACACACGACCTGTTTCAGTTTAACTGCTAAAGGGTGAAGAATGGGCTACCAGGCTCTGGCGGGCTCCGTCGAGCAGATCTCAGGAACCATGTGCTGGAGCAGATGCTAGAATGTTCCGGGGCAGGCCCTAACCGTCACGGTTTACGTTATCAAGCCACTGCCGTTTGATGGTATCGGAGTGATGTGAAAAGGGTCTGGTGCCACAGCCGTTTGTTTACACACATGCATGCACCATAAATCTTGAAAGACACTACCTGATTTATTTTCCTGATATCCTTAATGGTTTACCCCACTAGACCCCATGCCCTACTGCCCTAGCAACTATGCTGATTGGTCACAGACACTGCATCTGCTGAAGTCATTCGCATTTTATATGCACCGGGTGGCTGGACACCGACCAAGGTGATGACCACAAATATTTAAAAAATATGTGTATGATAAAGGTTGCTGAAGAGAAACGAGGCATCTTCACATGAAAGGGCTGAACCCATTCCCTGCATCGCCCCCTCCCCCAAGAGATACTGCCGTCAGTTACCATGGCGAGAGGCATGGAACACTTATTTAAAAAGGTAAAGGGGTGGCCTTCAATTCAGGGGACGGGGCAGATTGCTGGAAATTCAGAGCGACATGTTCGCATGTGAGAAGCACGACTCCCTTTCTGATCCGTTTTTAAACTGTGAAAGGGGGGGCCTACCCTAGAAACTCAAATGCCTTGAGTCAAATCTAACGTTAATCCGATACAGCAAGCATCTCTAGCAAAGTATCACTCTCTTATCAAAGTACCCAAGGCTACCCCCTGCATATCACAGAGCTACTGAACCCCTTACAACCGTTTTAGAATAGTCACAAGTCCATGTGTCCCTTGAGCAAGGGCCTTAAATCCCTGAAATGCCCCTAAGGTGCCAGATATATGGGCTGAACCTGTACTCAAAGCCCAAGCTTCACTCACAACTGTATATGTGTGTGTGTGTGTGTGTGTGTTTGTGTGTGTGTCTGTCTGTCTGTCTCAAAGGAGATCATGATGGGATATGTCAAAATAAGCATTCCAATGTACCTGGACTCATAACCATCATTTCATTTAATATAACTTCATCTCACCTGTACAACCCCCCTCTTTCGGGGAGGGTCCTCTGATCACCTTTTCAAATATTCGGGTTCTTTGTTATTTTACATAATCCCCCCCTCCAAATTAATACCGTGAACTGATAATAAAACGCATTCCCAAGCAGATCCATGTGAATGCACTGGTGCAGAAACTGGATTACGAGCCCAATTTAGCGACCGCTGGAGGCAGACATGAGTCACACAGCGAATGGACCACCATCCTTTGACACGCCGCTGGAATGGGTCAGCGGGTGATGCGCGCGGGGATCCAGCCTTACAATATTTTGGTGAAACAAAAAATGAGCCACAAGAATGAAAGACCTGTATCTCAGAAACACTCCTATTGCTGCGCAGAAACATACAGCGTGTTTCTAAAGCTCCACCAGAATTATATATTATTCTACGGTCTTAAGCAATGTGCTGGTGTATCAGCTGCATTCAGTAATTAACAAAAACGCAATATTTGATAGCTTTGAGAAGAGCTTGATGCTGACACCCTGCAGCAAGCAGCTCACCGCCTGCCAAGTTAAATTAGGGTTGTAATGAGTGACGAGGAAACGTCGAGTCTGACTGCTAACTACTGAGTAGTCACCTCTTAAACAAGACTATCAATTAGGTGTAATGAAAGTGTGTCTCTCTAAATAACACAAAGTACACAGGCTATTTTAAACAGAGCCAAACTGTACGCCAGGAGCTCATGGACGCAACATACGGCTTGCGGTTTTCAGTAGCAACAGCGTGACACTCTCCATTTTTTCCTGAAAACTCTACAGTAGCGTTCCCCAATTCCCGTCCTGGAGGGCCGGTTTGCCGACTTCCCTGCTCTGACACACCAAATGAACCTGGTAATTAGTTAGATGTGTTTGAGCAGGGAAACTGTGCTGGATTCTGGCCCTCCAGGACTCAGATAGGGGAACCCTGCTTTAGGATCACAGCTTTCATCCAACATAAGCACAGTCCCTGGTCGGTCCAATTGTTAATTAAGCCAATTTAGACTGCTTGGTCATTACGGACACCTTTGCTTACAATTTGCTTACCTAACAATGCTCAGGATTTTCTATGAGTCTGTTGTGGCCAGTGCCATACTCTGGGGCAGCAGGCTGAGGGTAGCGGATGCCAACAGACTCAATAAACTGATCCACAAGGCTAGTAATGTTGTGGGGATGGAGCTGGACTCTGTAAAGGTGGTATTGAAGAGGAGGATGTTGTCCAAGTTAAGGACAATGCTGGACAATACCTCCCACCCACTCCATGACCTGCTGGTCAGTCACAGGAGCACGTTCAGTGAGAGACTGAGATTACCCAAATGCACCACTGAATGACACAGGAAATCATTCCTGCCTGTGGCTCTCTCTCTGTACAACTCCATCTAAGCACAAGTATACACTGCAACAACTGTACATCCTTATATAATAAAGGAAGTTTGATAAGAGGGGCACCTCAATTAATCTAAATCTATACGCAATTTTCTGTAATATATTTGGATATGCATATTTGAGTAAGTGTATTAGTGCTATTGTAATATTTTGTAATTTGTAATATATTGCAGTCAATATTGGTATTTAACTTGTAATAACTTACTCACTTTCTTTCTTACTGTCCTGGAGCAAATGTGACCACGTAATTTCCTCAGGGATTAATAAAGTATTCTGATTCTGATTTAACACTTTAAAGAGGGAGAGAAAGCCTGGACAGGCTCTGCTCTGCCAGGACTGGAGCTGAGAGTCACTAGATTTAAGCAGCTTAGAATCATTTTAACAGCAGTCATAAGCTACCTTCTCTGGAGAGCATCCCAGAGGTCCAATAAGAATTCATAGAACTAATACCTTTAGCTGTCATTAAATTTATTCCAAGCATGCATTATCAGGTGTCTAAATTGTTAAGGGGAATACATAATAAATTATCCTGGGCTATATATTTTTAAGTATCTTACAAATCAGCCTCTGGAAAGAAAGATTGGCTAATATTATTGATAATATATAAACTCTTGAGAATTAAAAAATGCCAGTTTAAAATAAAACGAGTGTCACAATTCATTAATCTTCTGCCCCTCCTGCCCCTCTATCCCACGAAGAAAACCCCAGGGCAGTCCCATAAGAACCCACCCCCCTCCTTTCCTTAGAGGGCCTTCAATTCATCATCTTGACAGGTGACGGAACGCAGAGATGTATCCAGACAGCACACGGCCAACGCAGACCCTGCTTTAGCAAGCAGAGCCGTGCCTTCTCACAGGCACCGTCTCCACGGTTTAACAGCAGAAGATCACATTTCATGTTGCCCATCAAACCAAATCGGGCTTCAAAAAACCCATTTCCCAAAAGGCCTGATGCGTGACAGGCGACAGAGAAAGAGGCTTGGCGGTTAAAAAAAGACAGCATACACTCCTTCTAAGCTGCGGAGACGATCGCGCCAAAATCCACAGGTGCTCAGAGACTGCCTATTGGCAGCACTGCGGTGGAAGCGGAGCGCGGAGAAACGAGCAGAACGGTAATGTGGCATCCCACAGGTGCGGGCGAGCCGTTTGCTTAATCACTCATGCGGGGGGAAGATTACAATCACGCAGTTACACACATTTACTTTATTCACAATGAGCAAACTATCAACAGACTCCAACAGAGACTGTACTGGCCAGGAGGAGTAAGTCTCTACTAGGGGGGCCTGATTTGAAAATGGAATGAGAAAACAGTATTTAAACTAATTAGTCTACAATTATTTAGGGGACTTCAGAATATTTTAGGGGGCTAAAGTTCTTCTAAGTAACCCCAGTGATGCCCCAGGGTGAGATATGTGAAAACAAGCGTTTCAATGTACTGCTGCAAATAAAATATTTTTCCATTTGTGATCATATATTTGTGGCAGATGCTTCATAGCTCTGGTCCCTGGTTCAAAAAATGGTTGAAAACCCCTGATCTAAAGACCTTGACATGTTCACACTCCAGAAAGTGAGTAGAGAAACTTATCCATGCATTGTGAAGGAGGTACACATGCAGAGCATCAAAGCAAAGAAACGATGCTGCTTACATGGGGAGCAAGGTGCCAGAAATCGTCGAAGCAGGGGAGGGGGGTGCTTACAGTGACCGGCCCCTCCTTACCTGTAGATAGGGTCGTGCATCACCATCATCTTGCTTTCGTCCCATGTCCACTCCTTTTTCTGCAGGGACAAAGAGAGCGATGTGGTGACATGTATGCTCAGAATGACTTCTGGGAATTGGTGACGTGCACCAAAGGTGTCAAATATCCATATTTATATTTGATGGAGTTGCTGTTAGTCTTACTACCAACCACAGCTGGGAAGATCAAAAACAATTAGATGTATGAAAACATTTGCCTGTACAATTTTCACAACACAAAGGGTATCAATGTGGGTGTTTATAAATAACTGCAATGTGATGTCACATGTCTGCGACACTGGCACCCCATTCAGGGTGTCCCCTGCCTCACACCCTACGCTCCCTAAGACCCCAGGCTCAGTGTGACTCTGCACTGGATAAGCAGTTATGGAAGATGGTTGGATCTCTCAGACCCTAAAATGCAAGGTTGTCTGGTTTTCTGAGGCCTCAGTGCACCAGTAAGAACCTGCAACGAAATGCCACTTCCTCAGCCAGGCTATCACCAGAACCAACTGCGTTTTGGGGAACAACGACCGGGCCCCATCTGGTAATTTAAGCAGGAGATAACCGGACGCCCCACCCCCTTTCCGGAGGTCCTAATGCTGATACATCTCACAGAGGAGAAATGATTTCCATTCAGGCTCCTTAATTACAACACGCTTATGCTAATTATATCTGGGCGCTGATCTGCTTAATTCTTCCCTGTTAAGTGAATTGGAGAGGAGCCATGCAGCACGCCATGGACCATGGTCGCCCTGGGAAACAGTGCGACGGAGCTGGGTGGTGGGAGATGTGCCCCCAGTGCCTGACTGGGGGGATACGCTTGCATCGGAGGGTCACCCTGGAACTTTCTGTGGACCTCTGTGGTTTTCACAGAGACACAGCCGATTATGTGAAGACCAGGCTGTTTATTTCAAAGTGAATTATGTTTATTAGCAAACCATTATGACTGACTCTTACATTAAATTCTTCCATTTTTCCAATATATAACTGAATCTGAATATTGATATATATTAAATACAAAGAGAAACCTGAAACCCCTATATAGCTATGAATGTGCCTTTAATTGGGTGCAATTTGAAGTTCTGCCTAATTGGACTGTTCTTCTTGTCATGGACCCTGATAATGAGACAAACAATTGTCACACCAAAGGAGAGTAGAGGCGCAGACTGTACCTTCCTATCAGCCAATAAACCTACAGAATTTCAGCCAGTGCTGACAATCTCAGTTCAGGGACAAGAACCATTAAGTCGGTCTAGGACTTGTAACCATAAGGGTACAAGGGTACAAGGTTTGAGTCCTGGGCACTTTTGAGAACCGCTTCTAGAATCTAGCCTAGGGCGACCAATTAATCCATGTCAGGGGGGACACTGAGCTATTTCAGACTTTACAAACTACTTTAAACCTGAAAGGCTCCTGTGCTCGGCTAAATTGTTTGGTTCGTCTTGTACTTTTGCTGGTTTGTTTCCTTGATTGAAAGACTCATCCAAATGTTTCACATTAACATTAGTGACACATGCATGATTATTGGAGACTTACCAATCAGCACACAGGAAGAGCTTAGTGCTTAAGTGAAATCCAGGTCCTTTTGATTGGAAAAGGTAGTTTATAAATTCTGTCCTAGCTCAAAGTGTCTTCCCTGACCTGGATTAGGTGGCCACCCTAATCTAGCCTTGGGTGAAATGTTAAGATGAGTGCTCCAGAAGCAGCCTTGGATGCAAGGGTGCCCATAACGATGACTCACCTTCTTCTTCTTCCTCAAGACGACCTTGACTCCGTCCACTGACACGATGAGGTTGACCTTCTTCTTCTTAATATTCTTCACTTTGAATTCATACTAGGAAGGAGGAAAGCAGAAGAAAGAATCTGCATAAGTAGGAAAACGGGAGAGGCCAGTAGGAGACACGCTCGGGATGTGATGTCAGACAGGGTCATGTAACACAGGAAGAGAAATAACTGAGGTAGGTTTGGGAGACTAGGCAGGAAAGGGTTAATACAAAAACAAAACAAACAACCCTTGTAGACAGACAAAAAATGGGCAATGAATGGACTGTGAGCTGGCTCTTGGGAGAGCACCAAGTTTATACTCCAATTTCCTGGAATCAAGACCAAGACAAATAATATTATAATGAGGAACAGGGGATTCTAATCAACTCTTAAAACTGTGGCACCTGACTCTCCTTGTTGAGGTGACAGAAATATTAAATCAGCAGACAAAACTCACAGGAATACGGAGCTCTGGCTTGTTTGTTCTGCTTCAACAGGACAAGAGTAACATAGTACAAAAATAAAAACACAGAGACGTACACAAGAGAGACTTATTATCACAAAGTGACTCCTAGGCGCAGGCAAATATGAGGCAGAATCAAAGCACAAACAAACTGGGCTCTGTGGAGACAGAAAAATAGTCTGTTAGCGAGTGAAGACGCCCACAAGAAACTGGTCGCTTCTTTCACTGAGCAAACGGACGTTAGCTACCAGCCCTCCAAGATGGACGGATTAAATCTGTGTTTTTACAGTACGGCACGGCTTAGCTGGAAACCAAAAACAGCACAGCCATCTAAAGAAAACTCTACAATAAACATGTTTTTTTCCCCCAACCAGTGATCAGATGTTTAATTCATAACCCCCCCCTCCATTCGCCAGCTATCACCCACCCCTGTTCTATTCACCCTGAAGCTCGTGGTACTTTGAATAAATCCAAACCCTCAAGATGATTTCGCTCTGGATTTCCTTTCTTCCTCCCACTCCTGGCGATGATAATTACTTCCTGTTTGGGCTGATCTTAATTGGATGCCTTTGGAAATATGCAATCTGCTAGATTGGCGTCCCAAGAGGGGGTTCAGCTGCAGCTGCTAGAGTCTCTACCAAGGGAGCTACAGGCTCAGAGGCAGCGGTAGGCCTGGAAACCTGTAGAACTCCTTTGAAACTTACCTCCTGCCGTCAGCCTGGGACAAAGGCAAGCATGTGACTCACAGCCCTTTGAGATGCGAGACGACGTTTAATTGAAAGGCTAAAGAAAGGGCTGCACCCATGAGTCCTTAATGAATTCGTACCAAGACTTTAATGAAGGATCATTAAAGAATAAATAAATTAATCTGAATTAAAAACGGTGAGTTCAGGCCTCAGTGACTCATTTCTTTTCCTGACTTCTGAGGGAACACATTACATATTCCGTATTATTCTTTGCATGCTACAGGTTCGTGGATTTCTGGTCTTCAATTGTCCGCCATTAATTCAAAAACATTATTATTTAAGCCATGTTGGAGCATGTGCCAACATCTGCTTTTAATTCCAGAATTGTGTTGTTTTCTTAGATCAATTTAAATACAGATAAATTTTACTAAAAACACACTATAATATTTTTGTTATAAAAATCCAGGGCTTTTTTGCCCACAACAATAAGTGAAGAAAGAAACAAACAAAATAAAATGTCTACACTCCCTCGAAAAAGAATATGTAACGAGCTGCATCAAATCTCCCTTTTGAATGGTGTCTTAATGATATCCATTGTGGCAAAAAAATACTGAATTTTTAATGCTACCACTTAACAAAAACACATGCGTTTCCAATCATCCCGGCGAAAAATTCCTTGTCATTCTGCAAGACACCTTTAAACGCCAAAAACTGACGTGAAGATTTTAGTTCACTTTAGCGTGCTTTAAAGAAAGCCTTCCTCTGCTGATGCCGGAGCCTAAAGTACAAATGCCTGTAAGCGGGGATAAAAACTATATACACCCCAAACAAAAACAGGGAATTGCGATAATTTTGGATACCCCTGTTATACTACCTAGCACTTATAGCAAAAATAGGGCTGGTGTTCTGCTTTATGTAATTCCTGCAGAGTTTACTGAACAGTTCCCTTCGTAAGATGAAGTCAGTCCGTGAATGTTTTCCAATTTCGCCGATGTAAGTTGGTCTGCACACTAATCAGAGAAAGACAATTTTCGATAAACCACAGTGTGTATCTTCTGTTCTACGGAATCCTGTAGGCTATCTGATTTTATTTTCTCTGTGAGTTATCGTGCACAATATAGGGCCGCACAAACTCGGTTAGGGGAAACAACACAGTGCACATGTGCAAGTTGAACGAGGGAGACCTGAGCTTCAGGTTATACCTGCTATAAAGCAGAGCCTGTCAACTCTGTTGGTGGAAAGTCTTGAGTTTCCCTGGAGTAGCTAGAATCCATGGTTGGGAAGAGGAAAGTCTGTGTTGATCTGATCAACTTGTGTTCCACTACAACTCCCACCAGCACCGGTGGTGACAAAATGGATGTATAGAAGGCTGAGAATATTTCCCTCAAAACCCACAGCAGCTTTTATAAACATGGCAGGTATGCTGCAGCACAGAAAATTGCAGAATGAATTTTACGGAAAAGAAAACAGACCCAGCTCATCTCCTAGTTAATTACATGCTCCAAACACGGTAATGGCATGTTATTGTAGAGGCAAGTTAATGAATTTCCACCCACTGCAGCTGTTAAGACATTCATTACAATATTGATATTAGCTGGGCTCTCCTACTTTCCTCAAGGGAGCCGTGTCACAATACAGATTTTGACCCATCTTAATGGATGTACAACGTCAGATGGGCTGGATGTAGTTTGTTCATCCACTTCTAGATAGCATTTTATTATGAACATACATGTGCATGGAGACACACACACACACACACACACACACACACACACAAACACAAACACACACACACACACACACACACACACACACACACA
>JAAGVU020000043.1:7946687-7964987 GCA_011763525.2 Mormyrus iriodes | reverse complement strand
CAGGACCACACCCCTAAATGCATTGAAGCAACTGCCATGTGATTGGTTGATTAGATAATTGCATTAATAAGAAATTGGACAGGTGTTCCTAATAATCCTTTAGGTGAGTGTATATATATATATATATATATATATTTGTATTTGTTGATAAATGTCATTCCATCAGGTAAGATAACCAAACACAAATGACGCCAAATAAGTCAATCTGTCAATCTGCAGTCATGAAAGTAAAAATGGTGTACTAAGACTCAAACTCCTTATACGCAACAATAGCTAATATATAGTTCAATGGATGTTGTATTAACTAAAGTTCTGAACATAAAAAAACAGCCTTGTGGCCTATTTCTAAAGCAGTATACCCTGCTGAAAAACCACTTATCAAAGCACAAACCCAAAGACAGATTAACATATTGTTCTTGTTGAGCTCAGAGAACAATAACAGGGATCTTGGCTCAAACACCACTTCATTCTATGCTTATAATAACTTAAGTGCATAAAGGACTAAACCAACAAACATTAAGAGATCTTGCTTTCAGGCAGAATACTGGCCTGCTCTTTGGATGCTATGCCTAATCAAGGGGCTGGACAATGTTCATGCTGCATCATGAAGGTAAATTCTGCTTTCTGGCCTAGTTGTCTAGAAAGTTCAGCTGTGCAAAAGCCTAAAGAAAATCCACTAGAAAATTTTGGAATTTCTACGCTGCACTTTCTCACATTGCACATCGAAATACCAAATTTTCCACACATCACCTGTCAGTAACTCACACATCCATGCCAACAGCCTACTCCAATTTGGTGACCCAAAATGTGGACTGGACCATGCCTGAAGCCTGTTTTCTGCTTCACATCAGGCGGGGGAGCTTTAATTTCACTGTGGGTGGCTCACCCATGTCACGTGAAGTGGCTTGCATCCTCAAGCCTGCATATTGGCATAATTGTGTTATGTTATATAACATCTTATGTTGTGTTATATATGCAATGCTGAGTAATTTTCAGGTGTATTTTTCAGTTCCTGTCCCAGGAAGCAGGTACCAGCACACTTTTATAAATGATTGATTTGATCTGTGATGATAGAAATTTTATCTAATGCAGTATCACAGTAAACCTGGAACTTCTCCCTGTAGTGTACAGGTAGGATGGAGAACCTGCTAGATACCACCACTCCAGGATCAGGGTTGCCTACCCCTGCTGTAGGGTATACGCTGGATAGTATGCCAGTCAACCAGAGGGCACACAAATGCCAAAGGTACTTTAGAGACATCGATTCACCTGCCTGTGTTTGGACTATGGAAGGATCTGGAGGGCATGGACCAAGACCTTGCAAACACGTCAGCTGCCATATTGGCCCAAATATAAGACAACTCCAATTATAAGACGACCCGCCACTTTTTGACAACTATTTTTTGTTTTTTTGGAATACCAATTCTTACCTTTATTAAGAAAAATAATTTTATTTGACAAGAATATATAATAAATTAACCAGCAACCACATCTTAAAAAGCAACCACAGGCATTCAGATTCAAATAAGTGTATTACAGCAAATATTCCAAAAAACAAATGTATTATTTGGGGGGGTTGAAGGGTAGATAATTAATATTACAAACTCCACAACCCTTTCAGGGCGGAGAAAGTTTGAGCCATAGTAATAAATGATATGACAGCTCTTATTAAATGAATGTTACTGCCTTTATTAACAGCCACTGTCAGTTTAATACCAGCAGCGGCACAGCCAGGGAAGCCAGCAATTTACACGACACTCAGGGAAACACGCTAAACACATGTATTGCAGGGCTGCCAGCTGTCACGCTTTTTGACTCTCACGCAAGAACTCTTACGGCAAATCCATATTTCTGTAAGTCAAAACACTTGTTACAAAATATCGTATTCAGCGCCACCTATTCCCTTCTTGGCCTAGACCCCAAATATAAGGCGACACCGTTTTTTCAGATGTGTTTTGAGGAAGAAAAATTTATATTCAGTTATAACTTATATATTAAAACTTATATTAAACTTATATTCAGGTCAACACGGTACATGGACCCAGGATAGGAGTTTGTCTTTTTCTCACTGTGAAAGATTATCATATGTCCATTTATACCAATGAGAACAATTCACTAAAAAGATGGAACCATACATCAGAAGAATGGAAAGCTGTACCTATAAACTCCAGCGTGTTGGCAGTTGGGCTGGCTGTATATCCACAACAGGCTTGACGTCAGTATGACTATAAACACATGCCGAGATTGTGATAGATTCACATTGGAATTGTATTGCACTTCTCCATGGTAATAATGTGTCAAAAAGTAAACACAAAGACGACTATTCAAAATGATTTAAATTTGATAACATATACATATATTACATAACACACACACGTATAGTTTATATAACTAGCCTGTGAGACATATATGCAGTCTTTTTGCCAGATGTTATCCTTGGAAAACTTCTCCGGACAGTGAGCCACGCCAAGCCATGTGTGTTTAATAGCTTTATTTCCATTATGTAATTGCGAGCGTTTGGACTAGGTCTTCCAGGCTTGCAAACAGCAGATGCTGTCAGGATATTATGGCCCACCTCAAACACAGCAACACAAGCGACATGTCAATTAATTATTTTTGGACAGCCATGTTGACCTTTAGAATAACATCATGACCATGTGTGCGGGAGACTGTATGATTCGGAATCTGGTCTTTCTGTTAGGAGAGGCTTCTTCAGTCATGATCCCTTTTGACCACTTTGATTTGAGGCAGATAGCACTGGCCCAGCTAACATGGTCCTGTAGTAATATGCCCCCTTTCATACTCTGAAGGTTTGTTCAGGGATAAACCAACCGTCTTAACTTGTCTGGATTTAAGCATCACACCAGAACTAGGTTAATTGAATATCATCGTTCTTCAAGCATAAATACCTTGGTTTTGACTTTGTAAGCCAATAAAATGAAATCTTTTTTAACCACATGAACTGAAAGCTGCCACTGTATTGCAGCCACAGACAGTCATGTGCCTCCATATGTATTTCTCAAACACTATACTGTATATTGAATGACATGCCAGAAATCAGTCTTCCAGAACTGGGTTCTAGCACCAGGAGAACTGGGAGAGAATACCTTTTCCACCACACATGCACGCGCACACACGCACACAGACAGCATAGGCAAACTGCATCAGTGAAATGTTTCATCATGAGTGTGGCGCTTTATTGTAATCACCGTAAACCTTTCATGTGTGCATTACACATCAGATTAACACAATAACCAAATGAGGCAACTTTATCGCCAATATACCCAAAAGGGGGCAGCAGCAGTAGGATCGCTGATACAAAAATACCCCTTCAGTTTCCTACAGCTCCTACAATGACTGCATTTTGCACTGAAGCATCATACAGACATAAATACAACTATACACATCCAACAAAATGAATGGAAATAATGAAAATATAGAATATATTTAATATATAGAATGTTTTCTGCAATAACATATCAAAAAAAAAATCATACAAGTATGCATTATTGGCAGCGATATAATTTGTTAAAAGAACTTTGGAAAAAATAAAATTACAAGAAAAAAAATTTGTCTGTACAAACACTCTGACATCTAGAGCTTTAAACACGGCATGTACGCATACACACGCACTCACACCTAGCGTCTGTCTTGCACTACACTGAGATTCCTTTATCCAAAAGCAGCACCGGATTTAAAAGTAGAGCAGAATTAAGTGTTGTGAAATATTTAAACTTTCTACAGGACAAACATTTCCACATTCCTTCTTGGTACTGGGCTGCTTTAGCCCAGATCAGTATGAGCTTGCTCTCGTTCAGTCACTCTCCCCCCCACACACACACACACACACACACACACACACACACACACACACACACACAAACAAACACAAACACAAACACACACACACACACACACACCTCTCCTGGCATATCTGAAGTGTACGACGCAGAATTACATCGTGCAAACGCAATCTACTCATCCAATTCAATGGCCACATACACAAACCCGCAAAATTGGGGGGGGGGAACGAATACTTAAAAACCACTAATACAACAAACGCAAAACAGATTAGGGTGCCTGCGTGCTCCAGGAGAACTCTGAGCAGGCCGAAAATGATCCAATTCATCACCCAAGCCAGGATTCCATATACAAAGACAAAATGCACCCCCCGTCCCCTCCCCATGTAAAAACACTGAAGCGGCCCAGAAGATTGTTCCTCACCAGGAAATCAGCCAAAGATACTAGGAAAGTAGGCAGTGCAGCGGTTAAAGACAGACTTAAATGAAAAACTGCTGACTCACAGGCCGATGAGGACCACTGCAATATCTGAGTAAAGTACATAACTGTGGACATCAAGATACTGTATCAAGTGGCAGAAAATGGCAGAACTTCATGACGCTCTTGGCTAGAAATGACAAATATGAGCCATGCTGTCAGACTAACATGCACAACTCTGTTCCAACAAATCTAAAGGCAACATATTCCAATGCAAATTCGCCAAACACACACAGACACACAAATTACATAGTGGCAGCTGAACATATTCCACGGATAAAATACAGATCAGTGCCTTCGTTTATCAGTTATAAATGCAGCTTGGTCACTGTACAGTTTATTATCTTGCTTGCCTTGTGATGTATATACGTGCCAATACAGAAATATGTCGTTCCCACAACATGGGATGTAAAACCAGAAACAAGTCTACAGTACGTATGCTGAAATATGACTAAGTTTTTTCAGTTTTTATCCAACAAGAGAAAAAACACTAAACTATAGAGAAGTGTTTCCATAGCGACCTGTGGGCTGTCTTCCCCCAGCTACACTGATCATAATAACACAGCACTGTTTAAAGGGAGTGAATACAAATTTACACGTTTTTAGAAGAATCTTTCACAGTTGAACATGGTTTACAAAAACTCTAGTTCAGGAATATTCAGAATTAAAAAGAGGTAAACTATTTAAATGAAACTGGAATATAATTACTTTATTTGAAAAGTATGCTGGGAAATATTATAATTTTGTGAAAGTGTGATATTTCTGGAATAAACTGTTCAAGGGCTCCATTTAGTCACATTGGGGAACATGAGGTCTCATGGTTACTCTGAAATATTAGAGATGCCTCAGAGAAAAAAGGATTACGTGAGAACCACAGACCTAAAGTTACATACACTCGATACATCTTCTGGCCAAAGCACGCTGCATTTTCACTGGATGTCACGCATGTTATACATCTTCATTATGTGCCACAAAGGCTATAATCTCGAAACAGCCAAGGGACATTCTGTAATTAAGAATAAATTAAAAATCTTAATAGTTCAAAGCAAACTACTACATATCTTCTGCATATACCTATATGACAGACAATGTCATATTGGATTATCCATTCATTTATTTTCTGCACCCGCTTATCCTATGCAGGGCCGTGGGGGTCCGGACCCTAACCCGGGAGCTACAGGCACAAGGCAGGGAATAACCCAGGACAGAGTGCCGGCCCGTTGCAGATATTAGATTATATTATTCTAATTATTATATTGGATTATATTGTTATATTTGCTTGTGTGTTTTTAATTGCGATCCTTTATTCACTCTACATTGTCAGGAAACAAAGCACCAATTTGTACCGTGGAGGATAAATACTTGTCATTGGGGCTGTACCCTCAAGGGTCTGCCAGTTATACCCTAGCTGTAGGTAAATGAACCTTTTAGTCTAATTTAACGTATGAAAATGGACCCTGAGGAACATTATTGTACCATTGGGGGTACATTAAAGTCGTTTGTACCTTGGGGAACAAAACTGTGCCAGGGCTGTACCCTTTTTTCTGACGGTGTACACTGACAGCGGAATTCATCATGTTGATAATTTCTTGTGAGAGTGAGGTTAGGGTTGGGGGGGGGCAGGTGTTGCTATGGAGGGGTTAGAGGGGGAGGAGCCAGCTATTTAACCCACCCTCCAGGGCTCTTTCTGCAGGCAGTGGTACGCAGGTTCTGTAGTCCAGGAGGGACCCCAGGGCCATAGTGGGACTGAGTTTCAGCTTGGCAACGACTGGCCTCCCATAACGGTCCAAAGAGCACATTCTCCACACAACACTGTTGATAATTATCCATATTAACGACATCTGCAGTATGCATAACAACTCTCTTCAAAACACCAGGTCCATGACCTTCCTATCGAAATAATCTCTTATTTTCTGACATTCGCTCTGTTGTTTTACATTTAAAACAACCTACAGTACTTTTCCCTTTGTAAATGCCAAATCTTTCAAAAGAACATTCAAATCTTACATCGTGGCCACAATCAGTTTAATGTGAGAAGCAGATCTGATGCTGCTGACACTGCTTTGAAGCCCGTTCGCTTGTTAGGTTGGGTCCTAAATCAAAAGCACTGAACTGAGACATTGCAATTACAGACCCTGCTTCATTGCCCTACTGACAAATCTGATTTTTTACTTACTGCTGTAATCAGAATCCTCTGGGGTTTTATTATTATTATTAATAATAATAAATTCCATCCATCTATCCATTTTCTGAACCTGCTTGTCCTATTCAGGGTCATGGGGGGTCCGGAGCCTACATCGGAGACTATGGGCGCAAGGCAGGGAACAACGCAGAATGGGGTGCCAACCCATCGCAGGGCACACGCGCGCACCAGTCACTCACACAAGCACACCTATAGGCAATCTGGTAAGTCCAGTTAACCTCAGCCTGTTTTTGGGCTGTGGGGCGAAACCGGAGTAACTGAAGGAAACCCCGTGACGACACAGGGAGAACATGCAAACTCCACACACGGAGCCACGGTGGAGACTTGAACCCCAGAGGTGTGAGGGAACAGTGCAAACACTGCACCACCGCGTTGCCCAAGTTATATATTTTTTATGTATATTATATAAATTATTTGTTCTAAAAAGACAATGAAATGACAATACATTGCAGAGATAAAATAAGCGAATAAAAAATTTCTGATGATTGCATACCCCATCATTACTCAAAACACAACTGTGTTGCAATTTTGCGTGGTGTGTGCACATCAACAAGCTCCTTAACGTAACATTGCATTTGTTCAGGGACTTTGTTCAAGATGCCCACCTAATAAGAAAACGGCAGGTGGCAATAGCCAAAATTCATCATCTCCACCTTCCCCGGGTTCTGTCCTTCAGTTTGCTGTGCACAAGCAACTTCTAAATCCACCATTCATCTTCAGCACAATATTAGTGTTATTGCAAGAAAAACAGCAAAAAAAATAAAAATCCACCCCACTCACTCTGTGCAGATAAAATGCTATTTGGGGAGTGCAAAAAAAAGAGATTTCAAATAAGATGTGAGGTGCTGACACTTGCAGAAAGGTCAGCAGCAGGGCCATCCTATTCTCAGCCTCTTTGACCCACTGGAAATTGGAAGTCTTCAAGATGTCGGAGTTGGCTGTTCATGATCTAGGTCTGGTCGCTTCACCTCCAGCAGACAAGTTCCATGAAACATTGGCTCGGCAAACATTTATTACTGAAAATGAATAGACAGCAGGAGCTTTCAAACTGCCTGTTAACTTACTTGTAATTTTAGGCAGAATAGTGGGTGGCACAGCTAAATTACTGAAATGATGGCACAGAACTGTTATAAATAGCCAGTTAAAATACAGGAATGAATAAAGGTCAAGAGTTGCAAAAAAAAAACTTCTTTCTCAAAGTTTTAAAAAGTTAATGAAAAACATGTATCAAGACAATTATGTTTATGTCTTTGTATATCCATAAATTTATACACTTGTAGCGTCTCATTCCTCAGGAAGAGAATATGTCTTTAACGTGAGCTCAGGTAATGTACTCTAAGTGGACATGTCAACAGTGACTAACAGATTAGGGGAATGACTTACCTAAACTAGGCTAAGTAGAAAACACAAAACAGGAAGCTTTGTAAAAGAGATACGAGTCATTGTTTTCCCATCAATGTAGTTGTACAAATTGAGGTATAAATACCAGATAATTTGAAGATTCAGGGGCGTAGTTAGAAATTCTGGGCCCCCTGACAAAAATGTCACTTTGGGACCCCCCAACCAATATTATGCATAATTTTACATATTGAAGGGCCCCTGTAAAGTGCTGGTCTCTTGAATCTGCCAGGGTATCCATTCCCTTACTGTACCCCGGTGTAGATTACACATCCTTATCAGAATGCATGTAATGACCATTGCATGGAAATATTCAGCCACAGGTGATCTTTCATATTGTCTAATGGATCTTTCTTGAATTCAACATGGATAACCTGAGGTTATATCTAGGTGGCTCTACTTCACAAGCAGTGGAATCAATCCATAAGAGATGGTAAATTCTACATTGTGCTTAAATATATTCACTTCCCTTGAAAAGCTGAATTCACAACGCTGGAAAACAACACTAGGCAATGGAAATTATGGTGGGAACTATATTATGTCAATCGTACAGAGGTACTGCAACCAGACATTCATCTAATCATTTCAAAAAGTAAGCTTTGGAGACTGAAGACCACAGATAGGATTACAAAAACCAGAATATTCAGACCCCCCCCCCCCCCCATGACCGTGTCAATTTCTCCACAAGTGAAACATCAGTTAATTTAATCTTAGAAGTTTTACATATATTATTAGTCCATATTTCTCTTTTAGATGTAGAGTACACTGTAATTACCGGAAAACCATGTTTTCAGACTGACTTGTAGTAAAGTACAACTCTGAATAGTTATGACATGACTGCACCCTTAAATCACGAGTGAAAACACAAGTGAGCGCCCCTAAGATGACAGAGGATTACTCCATAAAGCCAGCCCCTGAGGAAATATCTTTTGGATAAAGATCACAAAAATCTTTGTGTTGTCTAGACAGACACCGCCAGCTGAGATCACACACCAAAAAGCAAATATGTCTTATCGTGTTATCTTATACTGACTCGTGAAGCATATTTTCTATGTATCGAACATGCATAATTCAAACTAAACACACTGCATCTGCTATCAGCTGCTCTTATGAACACAGGGGTCTGCATTATTTAATAACTGTCAAACCACAAAAGAGCCATGATTCCATCTCATTGCAAAACTGTGGGATGATGACATACGGCTGTTTGAGGTCCGTAATTTAATTTCTAAAATAGTAGAAGCTTCTGTAGCAGCACTACACCACATTGCCCTACAGCTGCCTGGCAAGTCTGAGGTAGAAACCCCCCCCCCAGTTAAATCCCAACACTCTGAAAACCCATTAATTGAAGAATCCTGAGGGGCTATTAGGCAGTTGAGTGATGAACCTCTTTGCTTTATAGAAAATATATTAGCACAAGTCTTTAATGACCACATTAATAAATACAAGAAGCCTTATGGTATAATGCTTTTAATTGCTTCGAACAGGGCATCAATTCCCAGCTTACATTTCAGATGCAATTGAACTCATTTAAATAAAAGCTCAATGGTGACAAGGCCACCATATAAGAAGAACAGCAACCAACTAATACAATAATCTGAAAGGGAAACTTCAAATGACCCGTTTGGCAGTGAATTATCCCTTCTCACAGTCAAGCCTAGGGTGATTTTGGCACAGAGGTGTACAAATGGGGTACACTACTGTAAGTCGTATCCCCTTCCATGCTAGTGGAAGCGGTGAGCTGTCACGCTCACGGGCACAACCGCTGGGGCTGAGAGAACGCTGTCATCAACGCGGATTGAGTCATCACTCTTGCGATGGGAGGGGCTGAGTATTAAGAGGGATTCTTATCCGGGCGTGGCACCAGCGACAGTCATGGTATGGAGTCATATCGAAGGGCACAAGGGAGAGGCACCGCAGATGGGGTCACACAGCTCATTACTTTGAACTGCTGAATTTCGGAGGATATTTCCAAATCTGCACCACATCAGCAAAGACAATAAAGGGCAAAGAATTCAGACAAGGCTCCAGCTATTCCATCCTTGTGAAAATCACCTAATCTGCTATATATACTGGTTTTTAACAACAATCAATTTCAAATTTATGTATTTTTGCTAAACAGCTGGAACACCTTCTCTTCATTCGCGGCCTTTCTTGTAACTGATTATTTTGTCATTAGTAAGGCAGCAAATCTCTGAGCAAGCTTACGCAGAATGCCTTCTGAATGTTTAGCTATTCCTTTAGGGACAGAAAAACAATGCCCTTGCTCTCGCTATCCATTGTTGGCTTTTGAATTGTTAACCATCCTGCATATGTGCAATTATTTAAAAAGAAAAACTACTTTAAAGGTGCATCCGTTTGTTACTAAACATAAAGCCCAGCTGGAGCCAAACCAAAAATGACATCTGTTCTGTAGATAATTCATTGGTACATTACAGGAACTAATTGCTTCTGTTAACTATTATGGGAGATAAAAAATCAGTTAGTGCTTGGCACCTTGTAGGAAAAAGTGAATGAGCTTTGTCAAAAAGGTTTTGCAGTCAAATACATCCATCCACTGAACATAACCCAATGTTTCTCAACTCAATCTTTGAAGACCTTCAGATGGTCCACATTTTTGCTCCCTCCCAGCTCCCTACCCGGGTACAGTGAGCCTGGAGTCCATCCCAGGAACCACAGGTCAGGGGATACCAAGAACGGGATGCTAATCCATCACAGAAAAACACCCACACACTACTGGCAAGTTACACACTAATTCTCTTAGTGGCATGTCTTTGGCCTGTAGGCAGAATTTGGAGTGCGTAGAGGAAACCCATAGAAAAACAGGGAGAACGTGAGAATTTGTCACACACAGAGCCAGGAAATCAGACCCGCAACCCTGGAGATGTGAGAGTGCAGCATTAAACACTGAGCCACTACATTGCCTACAAGCTAAAAACGTACAAATGCAAAGACCCCAGGAGAAAACACAAAAAAATAGGAACCACTCCAATGCTGTGACAAAGAGTCAAGACCATAATTATGTATTCCAAACAGTACACATAAAACTGTCAGCACATTAGCAGTGAGCATGTTGTCTTCTAGCTTGCTGTCACTAATGCATTTCGTTAGGGATGCAAAAAGTTGTAATCGAATCATGCCACACAGAGCCTCCTGCCCAACACCTCTTCTTGGGTAACCCTTCCTGGGGCAGACCCCCCCTAACCACTGTGTTCATAACACAGTGCAAGCGGATATGAATTTCATTCATTCTGCTGCTATATGCAGTCACACTAACCCTTGTCAGGTCCCCTATTATGACATCCTAGCGTGATTTTAATAGCACAGTAAATACTGAGTCTTTACAGGTAACAGGATACTGCCAATAACTCCTCATGCTGTTGCTGCCATTGTGAGATACCTGAAATCTAGTTAAAGCGTAAACAGATTTGTTTAGTGCTAGGAATCTGCCATTAAAACAGGCTTACGGCTGCAAAATATCAGGGGAAGGGGGGAGCTAATCGCATTTTTGGCTTCCATCACTTTTGCATGACATTGCATACAAACACCATACACCAGTCAAACACTTGACAGCAATATTAAAATATTCCCCCTAAGAGAGGCTACGCATGGGGGGGGGGGGTCACTGGAAACAAGTTTTCTGCAAAACAGTTTAGGAAAGAAAACAGAAAAATGCTACTTATATTAAGGAGACAGGCATTGATTAATGTAATTCAGCACTCCATTATTCAAGAAATAAAATTGTCAGGATAACTGCCACATGGAACGTGAGGGAAAATTGCAGGGGCAGCTTAGCTTGACGACGGATAGATGTCAAATAAAGAACCTTTCACAAACCTGTGTGAAAACATATAAACAAGCTCCGATTAACAGGTCGTTCACCCTTAAGTTATTTTCATTAAATTCTCCTCACCGATTGGCTGCTCTTGCAGTGTTTCTAATGGATTGATGTTGCGACGCTCAATTTGTGTTGATAGATTAATTACATTAATCATTCTGACATCTCTCTAAATGAGTGCGATGATCAAATTAAGCACACCTCTTTATGTAATGTGAGCGCCGAGATGAACGTTAAAATAACATGCAGTCACATTTTAATACCTTCCCTGCCATCCACGACCTGCAATGAAAGCCATTTGCTGTCTTTAATGTACTTAAAAAGAAGCACGTGTTGCATGAGCTGCCAAATGTTGTGCCACAAATCCGTCTTAATAATGGAAACTATCAAAATCTCTGTGCCATTATGCTTGTGTTTATTGCAGGGACACCCAAATGTTATCGATACGACAAATACATTATTGCAAATGTTATAAATAAATAATTTCCAGTAGACATAAGTAAACCAGGCTGTTTTCTAAGATTAAAAAAGGAAATTCATTTATTAAAATGTTAATAACATGGATATTCAGTTAGAATCCATGTTTTACTACACTGGGAATTTACATTTGCCTAGAATTAGTGAGTCAGCAGCACGCCTTTAGTATTAATCAGCGAAAAAGCTCAAATAAAATTTGCTTCATGGATTATGAAGGAATGCACATCTATTACTCAATTCAGTGCTTGAAAAACAACCACGAAATTAAAACCATGTTGTTCATTAGCTGAAATAAAATCTGGCCGTAAACAGCGTGAAGAACTTCTGGCTGAACTGCAGCATTCATGTCAACTCTGTAACAAGCTCTCAGTATAAGGCTCGTACCTCACACTAGAAGAATCTGTCTCCCTCCCAAAGCTGCTCTCTGGTGGATTCTGGCACCACTCTCCTTCGTGATTGCCGAAGCTCGGGAGACCACAGAATCGCATTAACTCAGCATCACCGCATCCAAGGCGCATCAAAGCAACCAAGCCCCATTTCAACACCTATGATCAGTGCCAAGGTCAAAGGTTACAGAAAGGGAATGAGCCCTAAATCAATCAATTAAAATAGTCCACTGAATTAACGTAACACACAGCAGCTTGATTAATCAATGTCACTTATTCTCATTTGTACTGTAATAGTGCTTGAATGTGTATTTTTATTACTGGCTAAAAAACTATTAGTGTACATATGCTGAAACTAAAAAAATGTTATTGAAAACACAAATATGGTATTAGAAATGCCAATAAATTTTATAAAAAGCAAGATCTGTAACTGTGGGAAACTGTAAAATTCAGCAGAATCTAAGATTCACGTTTCCATTCAAGAACAATTCCAAACACACGACTTTTTACCACGCACAGCAGCTGCTAATGCACAAAATATTCATATTTACTCTGACTGTTGATCTTTAAATTAGAGGTTAGACACGGATAGTTTCATTATATCTGTGCATTACAAAGTAATGTCAGTAACCCAGTGAGCAACCTGGCCCAGCAGCCAAGGTCAAAGGATGGGGCGAAGGAGGGGTCTTACTGTGGGGGGGTGCAAAGAGGGAGGGGGGTATTGCATCTTGGTAAAATCTGCCAACCCGTGGGACAGCTTGGTGAATTTGTTTAGAATTTTGCACGACTGTCTGTTATGTCTGATATCTGTAGAGGCAATCTGCTATTTGCTGGGGGGGGGGGGAGGTGCAAAATGTGCCCTATAGCCACATAGTGCAGGATGCCCAAAATCTCACCCCCATTGGCCCACATCAGCACCTGCCCTCGTCTCTCAGTCAGTCCTGCCACTTTACACCGTTCCCAGCCTGAGAAGCAGAGGGAGGTGGTGCCCCCCCCTTATCCATTGTACCCCAACTCTGACCTTCTAAATCTTACACTGGCTTAGAATGTGACACCTGCTGCTGTTCGTGAGGATGCTCCAGGTTGTCAGAAACTGACCAGTCCATTGACTTCACCTTCTAGAACCTTCCATTACAGCCTCAGACACAGAGAAACATGTGGCAAAAAAAATCAAAAATTTTCCATTTCATCATTCATCCTGACGGAAAGTGCTAACACGATTGGCGGAGAGGTGACCCATCCACGTCTGTCGCCTGCCTGCTCCTGCCACTTACGCTCTTGACGAGCTGCAAAGTGTCTACGGTTAGCAGGGATGAACACACGACACTAACATTAGCCAGAAATACTGATCCCAAGTGAGACAGATGGGAATTCCATTGGGACATGAATCACTTCCAGTTTAATGCTCTCGCTTGACTGTCATAAGTGACAAACTGTCATAAATTATGCCATTTCCTGCTATTACATGTTATTTATTGTCTTAGTCACATACAGCTTGATTGCATGCAACACGAGTATGGCGTTCTGCACTTGAAAACAACGCACAAAACACTGATTATATGTTTTAAATTCATGAACTTAGGAATCATGAGGTAAGATAGCAATTATCGTCTTCATTCCAGCAGATAACATACATCACTGTAATCCTTCACAAAAGCGAAACAGCACCTATCCGCGCGTCAATCTTCAATCGGAATGAAATTAGAAGAGATGTGCAGGAAAGCAAAAAGAAATTACATTATTTAAATAAGGCATAAAATTCTGGCTAAAGAATGAAACATCGTCTCCTGAGACATTTCCAGTTTATCTGTTAATTAAAAAAATAAGAAAAATCCCAGGTGAATCTCTGCTGAAAAGTATTTTAAAGTTAGATAACAGGAGAGAAGTATTATTATTGGCCAGAGACTGACTATTACAATGGGCGTATCTGAGGAGAGTGAATCAGCCACAATGGCACACCAGTCGAGACATACAGGACAGGACGAGACAGGGCGGCTGAATCCCACGTCCTCTCGGCTATGGCGACGGCTCGCATGTCAGGCTCAGACACGGGCCTATTGCCGTGTTCAGCCGAGTGGACAACAGGTACAAAAAGGAAAGAGTTTTTAGATAGGAAGGAAGTCTGCTAAGGAAACAGGGGTTGCTCCACTGCAGCAGTGCGGACTCCCAGCCTTATCAGATAGTCCAACTGGAACGGCACTTCCATGAGATGGGGCGGGGTGGGGGAGGCGAGACCACGTTCCGCATAAAGCGCCATGAGCTACTGGGTGGGTGGGTCTGCTGCAAGGCCCAAACTAAACAAATGAGATATCCTGTTAAAATAAAAATGGGCTAAGGACTGTTTTCTGCTGAACTTTAGCTTATCATAATTGCATAGGGGCCAGCACTGTGGCCTCACACGTCCAGGGTTATGGGTTCGAATCCCACCATGTACACATGGAGTTTGCTTGTCGTCCCTGGGGATTTCCCCTGGGGGCTCTGATTTCTTCCTTCTGTCCAACAACATGCTGTTTAGGAGAACTAGTGACTGTAAATTCCCCATAGTGCCTTAGTGTGGGCCCTGTAGTCTCTATGCAGCCTTGGAACAGCTCCAGGTTTGCCGCAAACCTCCACCAGATAAGCTGATGCTGACGATGGACAGATGGATGGATAATTGCTCAGAGAATTGTATCCAACCCTCCTTGGGTAGGTCCAGTCCCATTATCAATTTTCTCGGAGTCTTAGACAACGTGGACTTGCTGATTTTGGATTCCTCTTTTGCACATTCCAGCAACCGTTTTGCACAAACGAGTGAGGAATTGTGCCAATCATACATTTGCTTGACTGATGCCACAGTTGCGGTTTGAAAGAGAATATCCAACAAACTATTTCAGCGAGTGCAGAACATGAGAAACAATTTCTGTCATTATGCAATTCTTTATCCAATATATAGACCAAAAAAAAAAATCCTAAAGATCTTCACGATTGGTCTCAGATTAAAGACAGATTCTATAAATTTCACTCTGCTTTTAACCATTCCGCATCTGACAAGGTTTGTGCAAGAGGCCTCCAGCAAGAAAGGCCAACTCAGAACATGTGGCTGTAAGCGACGGATTTGAGGCTACACTTACAGCAAGGACCTACTGAGCCATAAGGGAAGAAAACTGAAGGTTCCATAAACACATGAACACCTGAATGGTTGAGAGACAAAGTTTAGAAGACAAGAGCAATGATGTCCAGTTAAGACTAAGAAAAAACATCCATCCATCCGCTATACAGAGTTGAAGGAAATTGGAGTTGCCAGATTAGCTATAGGCAAGACCAGATCTAGGAATAGGCAAACTAGGCCGCTGCCTAGGGCCTGATCAGCACATGGGGGCTCAGAAAAAGTCATGAAAAAAATAAATATTATATACATGGCTACCTCTAACTACAGGCAGAACAGGCAGTTGCCTTCAGCCCCTGAAAAGGCAGATCCAACCCATGCTCAAGGTGTGAAGAAGAAACATATCTGGAATTAATCAGGGTACCTATACCCTGCATTGTCTTGTTAGCAGCCGCAAAACAGCCTTTTCTTTAATGTTACAGGAAAGTAATTAGGCTACTTGTTTGTACTCATATAAGAAGCGCTTGTCCAGCTGAACAGAGAAATGTCAAATAGCAACCTCTTGTATCATTCTAAAACACATGACCCATTTCCATGGTAAGGTATAACAAAATGTAGCCCAAGCAAACAGACTGCTCCTTTATCCCAAGCAAATATTTGCGCTGTCTTAATCTAGAGACTATGTACTGGCTGGACAGGATCATCCGTTTGAAACTGACTCCAAATTGTGTTTGAAATAACAATTATTCATGGAAGGTCCATTTCAGGAAAAAAGACAAAACAATAATTAATGCAAGTTTTTTATTAAGATAATTAGATATGTCAGTTTAATGTCTTTCAGTCCTCTGTTTCTTCCTAAACACTCGTATCTTAAGCTTGATAAAGTTAAACCAGAATAATCTGTGATATATCTGACCTAACAATTGCCAAAATAATAAAAATACCTCAATGAATGCGAATTACTGAATTCCAAATACCCGATCACTAACCACTAATCAATTGTAGCAATACTGCAGTTAAAGAGGCCTCCAGGTACTATCAATGCAACAAGATTCATTACTTTCCAAATGACAAAAATATTAAGGGTTATGGTGAAAATTATTCTATTTACAAACGCATTTCAAAAGTTAAACAACGTCGCAAACATCTGGAAACGCTTCAAATGACTGTCAATAATTGTAGAGATGAGGTCCAGAATCTCAAACTCATTATAAAGGAACAAAAACACGTAAAGTAAAAACTCACCCGTATTCTTCGCATAGCAGCAACGATCTCCACTCGGCTGCTCGGTCGTGCCACATCTAGGCTGCCTATATACTAAAAGAAAAACGATCAATACGTTTACGTGTTAATCTACCACCAGGATACGGCACTTCATTAAATGCTTCGCTACAATGTAAATCTTCTCAGTGCTGAATACGTTTTTGTCTATACAATGTTTCATGTTACAATGTTGCAAGTCGGTTAGGTTTCGCAATGGATATTACAGAGTATTAAAGAGAAAGTGATTAACAAACTGGCTATCCAATACTCTCATTTACAGTATAGTTGTTCCGTTGTTACCATAAATTAAAGTTGATCTCACCTTCGCTTCAAAATTAACCCCATGCTGGAACGCCTCCTCGTTGTGCATAGGTATCCTCAAATCATGTCCGTCGTCGACTAAATTGTATTTAGTTTTGCCCGGCATGGTCACAGTGTTAAAGAGAGTTGAAACTGCTCGGTAAGTCAGTCTAGACCGCACGCCCCATGAGCGAACACGCACTTCCAGCCCATCTGAAAGAACGGCGCAGTTAAACGGTTCTCATTGAACAGCATAACTTTGTAGCAAGTGACTCCCAGATGCCAAAAGTCATCGATGAAGTGTTACTATGACTCCTCTCCTCTGATCTTCACGGCAGATGAGAATGCCGACACACAACCGATCGGAGTTGACTAGTAGTATTTTCTTGCGCTTGTTTGGATTCACAACAGCGCCATGAGCCCGATACACACATCCCGAGAGCTGGATGAGCCGGGAGCCGTTTCTGATTGGCTCGCTCTGTCGTTCGCCTCTGTTCCCATTGGCGTAGAGTTACATCATCGAATTAAAGGAGGGCGGAGGAGTTTCACTTTCCTCATTCATGCGAATTTCATAGTTTGGGAAGCTGTGTGTGTCACCTAGTGGTACAATGGATCTTAAGACAAAAAAGACCGTCATACTTTCCCAAGCCTATTACGAAACCTAGGTGTTGCACTCAATCTGTTTAACTAAAACTAATCATTAGGTAACAATTGGATATCAAATAATGGAAATTCTGATTCAGAATGCTTTCATTATCCCAGAGAAAACTGCTTCATTGAAAATGTTTGTATTCATATCTTTGTGGCGACTATCCATTCATTTCTATGGGTAAAACCCTTATCCCAACTATGACAACCTTAACCCCCACCCAGCCCTAACCTTAACCATAACTAACCGAACAAAATACAAGACTTTTGACATTTTTAATTTTTTGATTGCAGTCATAGATTTTTATAAAATTGAGTTTCCCCCTTTGGTCCCCACAGTGTAATATATACATAACACACACACCATACAACACAATGCAGTCCATCCTCCCGCCTACATCCCCGCCCACCACACGACAACATC
>JAAGVU020000043.1:7925966-7937754 GCA_011763525.2 Mormyrus iriodes | reverse complement strand
GGCAGTTCTGAAGGCAAAAGGGGGTCAAACACCGTATTAGTATGGTGTTCCTAATAATCCTTTAGGTGAGTGTACATCAATAACAAATTTTATAATTGTATAACCGTAAAACATTTGTTATTAATGTATATTAAAGCTGTTAAGGAATGTTAGGATGTTAAGGTATACTGACAGGCTGCTTATGATTATTCTGTGGAAGGATAATAAATGCGTTATTAAGGTGCACTTAATGTAAATTATTACTGAATATTTATGCATGTCAGAGTAGCTCCTGACTAAATGAATGTTCTATTGGTGATAAACATATGTAAGAGATGTTTAAGACCAGACGCCTGTTCTGGGGTCCTTGAGCCTGTCTGCAAGACAACGCACATAGAGACTGCTGGAATGGAAGACCGCATTTTATACCGTGCATCTGGACAGCAGGCAATTTTGATCGTCATGGAACTAAACGTACAATGAATTGAGTGTATCCTTGTGCGTGCAGGTAGCGCATGCACATGCGCTTGATGGAGTTATTTGGGAATGCCTTTCTGCTGACAGCCACTCAGTGGACAGCGGGGCCCTGTACTTTCTACGCTCATGGAATTTTAAACTGTGCCAGCAGTGGACGTTTTTGACAAACTCTTGAAAGCAATTGGTCATTTTGGTGAATTACTCACATGGTCTACGTGAGCTGAGGTCCAGCTTTTAAACAGCCCCATATTTAGGCTGAACTGTTCTAACAACCTGCCCTTGAGTGTGTGCGTGTGTGTATTTGTTTTGGGCCACAGTTCAAAGGAGAAGCAGAAAAACACCTTATTCTAGGGGCCCAACCTTCATGCTGATGTAAGCCTCTCACTGGAACAGTGGAGCATTTGATTTGCATCTTTCCAGTCAGCCCAAGTGAACCTCTTTCATCATGGTCCACATGAGAAGAAGCAAGTACTCAGACACGTAATGTAGACCTCCAAAGTACAGCTGTTCCTCATCCAGTGACAGCATCCCACCTCACGGCTATCTTAGGCTGTAATTCATCAAACCCTCATGACATTAAGCTCTTTTAGTTTGCTTATTTTATATAACTCTTAAATTAAAATAAGTGTTAAATTACATTTTATACCACAAATAAGTCAGTGTTTTTGAATGTACACACACGCACACACACACACACACACACACACACACACACACACACACACACACACACACACACACATATTTTTATTCATATCTTTGTGGGGACTGTCCATTCATTTCCATGGGAAAAACTATAATCCCAACAGTGACAACCTTAACCCTTACCCAGCCCTAACCTTAACCATAAGTAACCAAACAAAATACAAGACTTGTGGCGTTTTAGTCCTTTAACTGAAGTCACAGATTTATATAAAAAAACAAGATCAAAATAAAAGGATTTGATCACACTGTGTCACGCTGTAGCTGCATCCCCTACGCCTTAGCCACATCCCCTACGCCTTAGCCGTATCCCCTACACCGTAGCAGCATCCCCTACACCTTAGCCGTATCCCCTACACTGTAGCAGCATCCCCTACACCTTAGCCGTATCCCCTACGCCATAGCCGCATTCCCTTCGCCGTAGCAGCATCCCCGACGCCGTAGCAGTATCCCCTACGCCGTAGCCACATCCCCTACGCAGCTTGCTGCATCCTCTACGGCATAACTGCATCCCCTACACCTTAGCCGTATCCCATACGCCATAGCCGCATTCCCTTCGCTGTAGCAGCATCCCCTACGCCGTAGCCACATCCCCTGCGCAGCTTGCTGCACCCCCTACGCCGTAGCCACATCCCCTACGCAGCTTGCTGCATCTCCTACGGCGTGACCGCATCCCCTACACCCCTTATACCTAGTCGGTTCCTTGACGGCACGCATGTCAACAATATGCACACACACGTCACTTTGACCAATAGAGCCAGCTAACCATGCTAAATGCAAATATACAGTACTAGCTCACAACCTTCTGCTCTGTGTGCATGGAGTCTGCACATTTTTCATGTTTGTCTGGCTTTCCAGTGGTTAGTCCTTCTGCTGCAGTCCAAGCACTAACAGTCAAGCTAACTCACATTTCTAAATTGACTGTAGTGTGTATATGTATGTGTGCACTGCCACGGGATGGCTTGACTAACAGGGTGTTCCCCTGTGCTGGGATAAGTTTCGGGCCTCCCCGTTACCCAGTACTAGATTAGTGTTGATCTAGTTTAGTCTAGTTTAATCTGACTATATTAGTGTAGAAGAGCGATATACTATATATATATACTACTCTATAAAGTATCTGCTTTCTAAACACTGCTGGTGGTTCTGTTTGTAGAGTTGCTCTGTCATGGACGATTGCGTCACATGCACCAGAGTAGACAGGCACCGTGCTTTGTGATCCCGAAACGACATCTGGCTGCATTTTCACTCACGTAAAAGCCAGGGGCCCCAGCTGCTGTTTGTCTCTAACCTGTTTATCACAGACTAAATCTCCACCTTCAGGGAATAGCTGTTGCCATTTGCTGCCCCTCTCTCTGACTCTCATACCTGAGCCTGCAGAGACCAGCTACCTTAGGCCCCAATCCCAGTCTGATCAACCACTGAGAAGGATATGGGCTAAAGGTTTTTATCTCGATTGTGTTTAAGCATTAGCTTATCGCAGCACAATACTGATTTTCTTATCTTGTTTTTACTGAAGTGCAACTATGCTGAGCTACAGGGTTTTATATGGTGCTAATATCAAAGCAACAAACCTGATTTTTACCCTTCAGTTACCTCATTAAGCTCCAGTGCCCCTGTGGTGAGATCAATAAATGTACTATTGAATGCAAAATTTTCAGGTTCCATTTTCAGTGCAGGGAATCAATTTGGAAAAAAATGATTATATCTTATCATGGTGGTAATTGTCTGAAGGAGTCTATTTTTTCAGGTAGGAGCACAAACCTTGTTGGTGTAATGCCCAAAGTGTTATTACCACATCTAGGAAAGGGCTGGGATCATTTTTCCTGCCTGGGTCAAAATTTCACCATCTAACTTTGTTCACATGATTTTGCTAATCTGATTACACTGATTGCATCCGTCAGATAAAGCAGCAGTGAGTGAAAATAAGTATGTAGGCATTCTTGTTGTGTATATAAACTAAACTTGGTATTAAACTAGATGTTACTTTATGCAACAAACATTATTTCCTTGGCTGTGACTTTTTAATGACTTTTACAGCGGCATAATTGCCAATGCCGCTTTGCCTGTTTGCTCTGGTGACACACTGTAGAAACTGAAAGTGTCTCTGAGTCTCAAAGGCGATGAGATGGAAACGGGAGTGGCTGAGGAATGCATGCTGAATTTGTGAACCTACAGGAAAACGGACGCTGCAAAGGAGATTCATTTGCTCATTTCACAAAAAAGTACTTTTTTTGGACCTTTAATTTGCAGGTTCGGTGGAGCACAGAGCATAAGTGATGAATCTCTAATCAGGGGAAGCATTTAAAAAATGTCAGGCGAGACCTTCTGTGCCTTTCAAACAAACATGGATTGGCAAGAAAAAGAAACCTACGCTCTCTATACTTACTACCATCTAATTCCAACATCGAAATATTTTTCAGGCCTCACAGAGCCTTTCAATGGCACTTACCTCTAAAAGGCAGCAGCTGCATGTAGTTACATTATAATTGCTATTAGTTGCTGTGAAGTTAATATTGAGTCCTAGTTATCATACAGACCATTCAATTCCTGAAGAACATTGTGTTTTCTGTCTGATTCTTCAGACCTCCCAACAGCATGTTCATTGTTGTGATGATTGAATAACTACACCAGAAATACATTATTGTCTTGAAGTCCTGTTCCTGCCCCCCCCCCCCGCCCCCCGGCAGAATGTTTGCATTCCAACCCACACTGCATTCACCTTGTCACATTCATTATTAACCTATTAAGAATCATCTGAACTGGACTAAGACAGGGTTAGAATGAAAACATTCTGTCGGGGGGGTTAAGGCACAGGATTGAGAACCACTGCTGTAGGGAATGGTGTCTTTCAGGTTGGAAATACTGCTACTGACTGAGGTTCTTTATGAGACATGAGTATCAAGTTATTTTTCTTAAATTAGACCCTCAAAATCACCCCATGAATATCTGTGGAAATTTCTAGAAAGAACCCTTTTAAACCTCCATCAAAGCTGTTTTCTGGAATAGGTAAAAGTCGACATCTTAGAAATATCATCACCCTGTTCGCATTCTGCTCCGGCTCAGGGCTGTGTCGTAGCATTTAGCTTGTCCACTGCCCATATATATGGGAATCCTATTGCCACTATCCCAGTATCTAACAACCTGGACCTGCAATACAGCAAAATATCTAACATTACTTAATCGTTAATGGTGTATTAAAATAGTGAGATACTAATTGTATCATTGTATCGTACAGGGAGAATGACCTTCATACGCCTTCATGGCATCACCAATCGCTCCTTGACTACTCAGCGTAAAACAATGGCTATTGTTGCTGTGTTCCTACGTAAGTATATTTTGCTAGTACTTGGCTTGTCTCACATCTGTGTTTCCCTATAAAAACTACTATAAATGCAAGAAACTTCATAAATATACTAATATAATATCAATATTTCTGACGCCTCCTATTATTTTTGATACTTAGAGACGTTTGTGGTTTACTGTCCCTGATTGGCCAATCTGCTCGCTCTAGTTGCCTCAGAGCAATAAAAGCCCCTCGTGGGAGAGAACAGAGAGGCAATGACTAACGTTAGTGCAGCAGAGCATTTGCACTGCATTTAAAGCACTTCTTGTTCTGGATACTAACACCTAAGCAGGCAGAATGTGCAAGGGACTCGCGGCTCTTCCCGCAACATGTCTAAGAAGGTATGAAAATGTTATTTCCTTTGCTCTGCTGCCAAGAGGGATGTGCATGAATCAGATATACTACGTTAGCCAAGCTTAGTGAAATTAAACAAAAATAAACATAAAAGGTGAAATATAAATAAGTTATTTGCCAAGAGAATTATATTGACAAACTGTTTTAGGCTGAGATTGTGATCTAGATGTTATTATAAATGTAAGGAATCCTGCAGCTTGAAAATGTGTATGTACTGGTATAGTTTTATTTTCATGTGGGATGGTCTGTCAGTTTTATCTATGTTATATTTAAATATTTAAATCCATCCTTCATACACATGTTTTTTATTAATATATTATTATGATAATTACATATACTAATGATCAGATTATATGGCAAAATATTATTGCATTTTAAATAGTTATTTAAAGATTTAAAGGGAGATTTCTGTAAGTAATAGTCAATAACTTTTTCCTGTCGTCGCCAAAATGACACATAAGCACAGTATGATGGACTGTTTGCCTTGCGCTGACTTTTCTGTTTCAGTGCAAAGGACATCAAGCACAAAATTGGATTTCTGCTCCAGAAGCCGGAGATTCAGCCAGATCAAAGCGCAGTGAAAAACAAGAATGAAAAAGCTACTGTAGCAAAGAGGTCAACTAAACTTCACAATTCAATCGATAGAAATCGAAGTAGAAGAAGATAAATTCTGTTTTTCTCTCTCTGAACAGACCATTAAAATATTTTTCTTATGAGAATGTGCTTTTATTAGAACTTGTTTGATATTTTCTGGCACAAAAGAACATAAATGACGTTGAAATTTTCATTTGTATTCTATGTGTACGATGTGTCAATGTCATGAAACAAACAATTCAAAAGAATCACTTTTAAATAAATAAAGTTACATAAATTTGAATGTCTGCAAATAAGTATAATAAAAAAATTAAAAAAAACATTTCTTCTCTTGACAGAGTTGATCCAGAGGAAGTGAAGAAATGGGGAGAATCATTGGACAGCTTAGTCAGTCATGAAGGTGAGCAATAAAGAGTTGAGGACCATTTTCAAGGTCAGAGTGAGACTGGGTACTGAGTGCTGTTATTGATTTCAGAGATAGGGTGCCTTCTGGAAAACACTTCAGACTTTTGCAGCAGTCACATCACGTATATCCTCTATCTATGCCTGCTTGGGAGTATGATCCCCTGTGAGAACATCAAGGATTATGCAGTGCTTTTCTACTTCAGATCTACTCTCTATAGACCCTTGATCATCTTCCTCGTGATCTACACTGTCAGAAAAAAGGGTGTACCGTTATACCGTTGCTTGTCACTAAGGCTGAACCCTCAAGGGTCTGCCAGTTGTACCCTATAGCTGTATGTAATTGTACCTTTTAAGGTACAGAAATGGATTCTGCGAAACATCTCCAAGGTACAAATAGCATTAATGTACCTCCAATGGTACAAAAATGTTCTTAATAGTCCATTTCTGTATCTTAAAAGATACAATTACCTATAGCTATTTGGCGGACCCTTGATGGTACAGCCTCAGTGACAAGCAAAGGGGGCAATTAAGGACTGCAGTCCCTGTTCTTACAGTAAATATTGCCCCCAGCGTGCTCAGAATAGACAAGGATGTCAAGAGTTCTCCCACAGGGTCACTTTGTAACGAGCTCCATGCCGTACGCTTGTGTGTCTTGTTTAGTTGTTTTCTTTGGATCTGGGCCCCTGCTGAGGCCATCGCTCACCGCTTTCTCATGCCCCGGACGTGCCGTACGTGTCCGCAGGCGAGGCACCCCCCCCGGGTGAGCCCTTGACGGACTGAAGGGGCAGCCACCCAGGCTTTCCCTGGCCGTCGCTCAAGTGACCGCTGTGCGAGGACGCTGCTCGGGTGCACTGACCTCCTGAGAATCCCCCCTCCCCAACCCCGATATTCTGCGTTGATCGGAGCACCCCACCGCTTTCCGTATTTCCTCACTCTTAAAATTGGATGGATTACAAATTAGCTTGCTGAAAAGCCAATAAGCAATAAGCCTACACAACAACTTTCCTCACTGATATGCCTTATAAACAGCAATTTAGGTCCAAATATGTATTTAGAATTTTCTGTACAGATTTATATGTCTGTCTGTCCATCCATCCGTGCATCCGTCTGCAATCCATTTAATCCTGATCAGGGTCATGGAGGAGGGGGTGGAGCCTCGCCTTTATTCTCTGTGTGAAAATAATACATATGAAAGTTTCTTGCGCCCTCAGTATGTTACCACACCTAAGATTCTCATCTTTTTATACTAACTTGATATTTTCCTCTACAGTTGGCTTGATGACCTTCGAAACGTTCCTGAGGACCGAATTCAGTCAGGAGAACCTTGAGTTCTGGATGGCCTGTGAGGCGTATAAGAAAAGCACAACACTGGAGAAGCTTGCCACCAAAGCCAGAGAGATATTTGATATGTTTATAGAAGTAGAAGCCCCCAAAGAGGTATGGAACCAGCGGGAGGGGGAGTTAGAGTGATTCCAAGGGTCCTGAGTGACACGGACCATAAAAAATTTGGAGCATAATTGGATTGGTCTGGGTTGGGGCCCAAAATCTCTAGCAGTGCCCATGTATACAACATCATTTGTAACTGGCTTCCTCAATTACAATTTGCATGTAGATTACTAATAATTCTCTGAAACTATGTAATTTCTGTCACGTTTTCAGGTCAACCTCGATTCCGCTACAAAGGAAGACACACGGAGGAACCTTGAGAACATCAGCCAGACGAACTTTGATGAGGCACAGAGGAAGATCTTCCTACTGATGGAGAAGGACTCTTATAGACGTTTCATAAAATCCAAGCTCTTCTTGAATATCTTGCAACAATCTGAGAAGAGGAATAACTGTGGTTTGATGAAAAGAGTCAGAAGGAGGACCCCTGATTTTACCGCCATCGTAGATTAATGGCCATTGAATATATTTATTTCTTGAAAGATCTTCTGACCTCTAAGAAACCCGGCCTCTTGATCTGATTGTGAGACATGCCTGATTTTGAGGTGATTTGCATTCTGAGCAAACGAGTTTAGGGAAATTAAGTCTCCTTATGCTGTGTGGTGGATTGGCCCTTCGTACATTCTGTCATGGGATAAGATTGCAGCAAGGGTAGACTGAGGTGTCAAAAATGCATGAAACGTACTGAAAGAGTAAATTATTTTATTATGCTGAGTGCAAATATCATATACACAGGTTTTTTTAGAACAACAAGAAGTGGAAGTTATCTTAAGAAAGTTTAGACGTTGATTTACTGAGCAAACAAATTTTAAAACACAAGACTAAAATTTTACTGTGTGAGGGAGAACTGAAAGCATAAATGTAAATTTATAAAATAAATATATTGTGAGAGTTGAAAAACTAATAAGAGATAAATTGGCCGCATTGATTCAATAAAACAAACCACAAGACAAATATATATTTGCTGTTAAGGACCAGTTTCATTTTGCATGCATTTTATGTCTTTAGAGAAATACTAGGTTTTAAAAATCTTACTTAATTTTAGGAAACCTGTCTTGTATTGTTGTATTTCATTAAATCGTGACCACTAACTAGGCAATGTATTGTTAACCATGAGTAACTTTAATATTTCTAACTTCTTGAGTCTATAAACACTTTGAAAACGCACTGACTTTGCTCCCAGTTCTGTTCACTTCGTATTTGCTAGTTTTTGTCTTATACTTTTTACCACAAGTTGTTTGACTGTAATTTCACTGCAACCTAATTTGCATTATCAGCTGTACTGACAACTTTAGCAAACTATACGCAGTATAAGGGCTTTAATCTAAGGTGAGCTGAATAAAGTTTCACAGCTGTGTTTAATTCTTCTTGCAATGCATTTCCCTTTCTACTGAAGTCATTCATTCATTCATTCATCTTTCATAGCTGCTTATCTAGTCCTGGGTCAGGCTGAGCCTGGAGTCCATCCCAGAAAGCACAGGACATGAGGAAGGAGACACCCTGGATGGGATTTTAGAAAAGTCCTTCCTACTATGAGTATTTTTGGTGAAAAGGACCTTGGTGTTGCTAGGATCATGGTACGTTTCGCTTTCTTTTGCTGTAACTCAGTTCTTAATCGTTTTAATGAAACTGATCTGAAATCACATAATCCTTTGTATAAAAATAGGATGTCATTCAGTAGGCAGGATGAGCTAACTTTCTTCTCAACATTTACAAATATTTGCCTCACTAATTTACCCCACTCTTTTAACGTTTACAGGAAACATATGCTAGTGCAGCACCCATGGGGCAACACATCTAAGGAAATCACTTAATATGATTTATATTTAGCCTCCTTGGTTCTTACTGGACCTTGCCAGAAGTTCTTCTGGGATGTGGTGCACTCCAGCGAGAGATGCAGGAACCGGCTTTATAAACAGCCTGCTTTTGTGTACTTACTGTTGATTCTGTCTGCTCTGGAGCTGGGCTTGTGTGCCATGTGTGGGAGGGAGGAACGTGGGACAACAAACAAAGCCAAATTTACTTTATAGAGCATAAATACGTCAACTTTCAACTCATTGGTCCAAAGGGTTCAGGGGGTGTAATAACATTAATAAGACAGACGTTGGAAAGGGCAGGATAAGGTTGGAGGTGATGTGGGGACTATCTGAGACCTCGGGTGAAGTGAAGGCCTGCTTCAGGCTTGTAGAACCTGCAGCACAATTTACCCGGGCAGAAATGCACATATGTAGACCAGCTAAAGGTTCGTGCCTAATCACATCTCAATCAACTCATGCCTTTCATCTCTGCATTGGGTAAGGGGCTTAAATCACAGAGGACAGAAAGGTCTTGCATTTGCAGAATGGTTTGCGTGCATACCAGATACCCATCTATGTCTACCTTTGAGTACAGCCAGAAAGCTTAAAAAGCGACTATTTTTAGAACACCGGTTAATGACCTGAACTGAATTATATCATGTGTCATTACAAGAATTCAACAACCATTGGTTCATATGGGAAGGAATTTAAAGTTTTTAAAGGTTTAATTTAAGATCTTCTCTTAAATTATGGAGATAATCCAAGAAAACAGCAGCCCTTTCCCATAGAAACAGCTTCTGTTATGATGTGCCTTCCATATTTAAATCTCAGTGTCAGAACAATGTGTTCTGGTTTTAGAAACATATCACATCTGGCTCAATACAAGCAGCTAACAACTTATGTCATCTGGTGCTCACTGTTCTACTGTGAGAAATGAATTTACTAACCGAACGCTTTATGATCACAATTAATAATGCAGACTCTAATCTATCTGTGAAATGGCAAACGGATGGTAGGTTCAGACACTCAGTCACTTCAGGTTACTTTCCAGGAACGTAAAAAACGATAACATATAAACAAACACATGACCTCATGGGATGATCCACTGATGCAGACTGTTCATTGTTTCCTGCCATGCTATTTATTGTCCTACTCTTTAATTCCCTGTATGGAAATTTGTCAAGAAAAGTTTTTGCTAGATTTACAGACCATAGGAAACCGCCCTAGCTTATGGGAGAAGAGAAAAGATTAATTCTAGAATAGAAAAATAGATTAGATAGATTGATAGAGCGAGAGAGACACACAGATGGAGAGATGGCTGGATGGATGGACTTTATACAACACGAGCATAAATTTCAGGCTCTAGAGTAACACACAAAACACAGCAAGTCATGCAAGCACAGTACAAAAAAACGAAACCGACACATTGAATTTATAAACAGAATAAGACTATTACAGTATTGTGGATTATTGTATTATAAGGGAGAATATGGAGTCTGAACTGGTTTTCCCTGCATAATTACACAGAGGCTTCAAAGAGCATGTTTGTCCCTATGTGGTGCAGTTAACTCACCAGCTCATAAATCGTACGTGACCCTAGAGTGAGGAGAGCGTTGCGTGGGCCATTATGCTGTCACCGGTGTGGAAGGGGGCCGGCGGGGTGATCGCGGTCAATGCTAAGCTCTGCTTTAATTATCTCAGCTGATTTCCACTGGTTCCTGGACTCGCCGATGGTCGGCATGGCGACAGAATAATTATACTCACATTTTACCCAATTACAGTCGTAAAAAATAAAGAATTTTCAGAGGCAACTTGGCAATTTGTTTTATGGAAAAGAAAAAAAAGTTTGTTGATGTTTTAGGTTCTCCCGTCTTATAGAGTTTATATTATATATTTTTTTATGTTTTAGGGTCTCTTGTCATATATAGATTAGAACCCCCTAGACCCCCTTAAATGGGTGGAGACCTCAACCACCTGAATGCTCAATCCAAAATTATGCCCTTGCATATAAGGGAAAACTTTATTTTGGGGTCATAAGTGTTTTGTTTTGGAAATTTAATCTATTAATATTTTTAAAACGTTAAAATTATAATTATTAAAACCCATAGATTAAAATTAAGGACTATAAATAGTCTACAAATAAAACAAGCACAACATCTTTGTATAAAGACAGTGAATACAAATCCATGAAATCCCCTTTGATCTGTGTGTTGCCTTGTCCTCTGGAGATGGTCCCAGTGATTGATTTTCAGCACATGTACACAAGTGTACCCCAGTACATGTTTCTGTTGGCAAAATGCCGCTTTCATTCCTCTGTCAACTCTGACCTTTTATTTAATCTGGCTCCTCCAAACTGTCTTTGTCCTGTGAAAACACATCATAAATTCCCCTACATCTCTCATGTAGGGGAAGTGGAGTCACTGGAAGGGGGTAATTTACGGTTCCATCCATCCATCCATCTATCCATCCATCCATCATAACACAGGGCTGCAGTGATCCTAGGGATGATCCCAGGCAGTAAGGGACCCCACACCTTCAAATGAAACTTAATGTCCCTGATTTTCTTTTCAGAGTATTCAATCAGTTTTGAACAACACAGCCCTTTTGTAGGAAATGAGCAGAGATCACCTCCAGCACAACAAAAGAAGATGACAAATACTCATCCAAATTATTTGCTTTATGACAGCTTAAA
>JAAGVU020000043.1:7915348-7925776 GCA_011763525.2 Mormyrus iriodes | reverse complement strand
TATATAGATATATATATATATCATGTCTTGTTCTTCATTTCTGTATCCTGGGAACAATTCAGAACTGCATTGATAAAAATAACTTAAGTGCTAAACCTGAACATATTTACACGTAAAAAATAAATACATCTTGAAGAATTGTGTAGTAATTCATCTTTATATTGTGGACTACAGGAAATACATGCACATATATATGCCAAATATATGTAATTTTAGCACTCATAATAAGTCCTTATGAATAGTCTTAGAGGGCTTGTTTTTTAAAAAATGAATTGTTCTAATTAGAAAATGTGAAAATTTATAAGTAATATTACAGAGTGATTAGATTCCTTGTGTTTCAGGGAATTGTGTATTTTTTTTTGATTTTCAAATGGAGAAAAGTTGCAAAATTCAAAGCAAAAAGTTTGATTAAAGGCAAAAGCTTCACCCTTCATCTGATGTGCAGTGGCTTCTAATTTTCTTTGAGCACGATAAGGACTTAGCACAGTGCCAAATATAGGAATGCTACTTAATGCTGTAAACCTTATAATTAAAATATAATGATAACAGCATTGTACTGTATGACAACATGCAGAACAGAACACCAGAACATAGTTTTAGATAAAATACAGCTAGGCATACACGTTTATGGGTTACAACTAACTGTAATATAAGTGCAGTATATAGAAATAATACAATTTCTTCCAGAGTAATGATGGTTACTAGAGTAATATTACTCAATATTAAATGCAAGTATTATCTAAGTGTATTATAATATTGTGAAAATAACTATGTTAACATACTACTATGTTTTGTGTAGTGACAGTATATGTGAGGTAAATTTTTTTTAATATATTTAATTTGAATGTTGAATTAGTTTAATTAGAATATGTCTGAACACATGGATTAAAATTTTTGGTGTTTCTTACTGAACTTTAACCTACCAAGTCCTCACTACTTTTTTACTGTAGAGGCATTAAACTGGAGCCTCAAAATATGCAGCTGATCATAAGAGTTTTAACTTTTCTCTCTGAAACATTGTTCAACTTTATAACAAAATCCGCTCCTTGTGATTTCCACCATAGCAACGTACACTGACATGGTTACAATTGAATAAACCATTAGTTCAGTACTCCAATGTACTATTAAGTCTAAAAAGTAAGGGTGTAAGTTTGGTTGCAATATCAGTAGGAACCAAATCAGTCCAACCCCCCCCCCCACCACAAACACACATGATACTCCCACAATATTGGTTGGGACTTATCCCTACCATCCATGCTCAAAATCTACGCCTTGCCTTTTTATCTGTGCAAGCTGGATTTATCAAAAAAGACATGAGGTTCGAAACTGCTTTGACTCAAATTGTTTTGTTTTTTTTTGGCAAAAAGCATCAAGTCTCAACAAAAATGAACCTGTGTGCTGAACCTGTGTGCTGAACCTGTACCTGAACCTGACGTTTTTTGCCTACAATTGACTCAAATTACTTTATCATTGCACAATATTAAAAGCACTTGGTTTTACAAGGCTTATTGTCCTATATGAACTTGTGTACATCAAAGATAAAAAAAGGAAGTTAGGAGAGCTGGGAAAACAATTACTTCAGTCTACGATATTGAACATGGAAATTCAGGACACAGGACATGGAATAAAAGCTTCAAAGTCTTCAGTTAATTGCACGAATTGAATTGAATGAACTGACATACATAAATGCCCAGAGCTAATGTTAGTGCTACATACATGGCATTTCTTTTTAATTAATTGTTTATTTTTATCCATTCAGGTGGCTATTTTTAAATGTTAAGGCACTTCTTGGTGTTTAAGGAGGAAAACATATTTTTATATTGTTCAATTAGTCAATTGTTTACTGAGCTTCATTTAAATAATAGGTGCTTTTTTGATTCATTGTAGCGGTTTTAATACTCAATGTTAAACTTGACCGCAGGGCATCATTTGTGATGTCTTTAGTGACTACTTGATCAGTTCCTGGTACTGGTCAGATCTCAGAAACCTGCCAAAGGAATCCTTTTCCATGAGGGCGTAGATGCGCTTCTGGGCCAGCTCAAAGGTGTTGAGGGATAGCTCCACCAGGTTCCTCAGAGTCACAGCCTTGGTGAAATGGTCAATGTTCACCTGCACATATAAGACACAGAGTAGGAAGACATACATGGTCAGTGGAGAACTTGCATCAAAGTTCTCTTTGTCTCTTTCCAGGCTTTTCGCTACTTCTCTTGCGCAAAGAATGAATCTGTTATCAAAATCATAATCGGCACATTTCCAGTTTATAAAACTTTCATCGATCTGTGAAAATCTCTCCTTGCATTATTTGCAGATGAATTCCGTCATCGTGGGATGGATGTACAGTTGACCCTTCTGCAAGGGTCTCACTTTCCCCATGGTGGTTTCAATATATCGCGGGGTCGGCATAAGAAATTAAATGGCAAGTGTTTGGGATTTTTTTAAAGGTTGCAGACGACATGCAAAGATCAGCAGAAAACACACAAAACGTTTACTGACTCATAAATGCTGAAAATATATGTACAGTTCTGGTTTGGAGGACGACAAGTATGTTTACAGCAGCCTCTCAGGTGATATCTTGCAGTGATCTCACAGATCTCGCAGTGATCTTACAGGGATCTCGCACTGATCTTTGTATCTCATGTTTCTCATATCTTAGAGCTTCGTTTCGCTCCACTTGCCGAGGGTACTAAAATATTTTATGCGGTTTTGCCAGATTGGGGGGGGCTGTGCTCCTAGCCCCCACGATGTGGAAGGGTCGACTGTCGACTTTTGTCCAAAGGGATATTCCGTCGAAAAAGGAGGGTTAGCCGGTCCTTAGAGCACTGGTTGCCAACCGATCGATCGCGATAAAGAGATCGATCTTTAAGACATTCCTAATCGATCACGATAATCAGACCCTCACCTTCACCCGCTCAAGGGCCCAAAGGTGAAACCAATTTACCGACCACGGATTTAAACTGATGACCTTATGGCACAAATTCCCAACCTGCTGAGCTACACACCATCCCAAGTACTTAGTGATGTCTGTCTCCTGGTCTTACTAGTCTTCATTACAAACCAATGAGCATTCTGTATTCCAATGGTAGTCATCAATCATAGTGTTCGAAGCTGTCAGCGCAGCATGCAAACAATCTGGGCTGAGAAAAAGTCAAACCTCTCTGGGAGCCTCGGTCTGAATGAACTCCTCATAGATCTTCTTGGCCTTAATTGCCATTTTCACTGGGGACTTGGTCTTCTTGAAGTCCTCGCAAGCCACCCAGAACTCAATGTTCTCCTCGCTGAACTCAGACCTTAGGAAGCTCCTGAAAGTGGCCAGCCCATCTGTGAAGGAAACAATATGGAAAATGCAATCTCCCAATCTGACATGCAGAAATCAGTCAGGACTCATTAATCTTGGCAGGAGCAGAACGTGACAAGCTGTTCCGCTTAAAGAGTCTGTGTGGCTGGCCAGCTCAGTTCAGCTGGCCTGTCTTAGGGGAAATGCAGTGACACACTGTTGTTGGTGTAATCCAAATAGCTCTTTAGTGTATCCTAAAACTTACTAAATTGATATGTCTAAGAACCGATTTTAAAAAAGGACTCCATTGGCAGGGGTGGCACGGTGGTGCAGTGGTTAGCACTGTTGCCTCACACCTCTGGGATCAGGGTTCACGTCTCTGCCCAGGTTCCATGTGTGGAGTTTGCATGTTGTCATCGTGGGGTTTCTCCCCACAATCGAAAGACATGCTGAGGCTGATTGGAGTTGCCAAATTGCCCATAGGTGTGTGAGTGGGCCCAGCGATGGGTTGGCGCCCCATCCTGGGTTGTTCCCTGCCTTGCTCCGCAACCCATATGGAATAAGTGGTTATAGAAAATGGATGGATGGGACTCCATTGGCAGTGAAAAAGCATGTCTTTTCCAAGAAAGCTGTTTAAAACTACATATTCGGTTTATTTATTTTAGCTGTGGCTAAAAGAATAACAATGAAATATTATATATGACTTCTGAAAAGAATTTTCCTTGCTGGTGAGAAAAAAAATCCTCTAAAACAAACTTCAAAACCTGTAACTCTGTCACAGGCTATTATTCCACATTAGTTGGCAAAGGCTCATCTAATATGCAAGTTTGAAAAAAAAATGTATAACATATATACATTTTGTGAAAAACCAGCAAATTACAATGCAATGTAACTGAGTCCCATTTGACTTTTGAAGAATGCAAATTCTTAGTTCTTCAAGGGGAAAAAAATATTCTAACTGCACTATTCCACTATGATTTGCATAAAAAAATCAATAAATAAAAATATACACACAATTTGAAAATCAATAAATGTAACAACTTAAATATTAATTCTCAACTCAAGAATTATGATCTTGGCCTATGATGAGAGATAGGCATTAATATTTATTATATTGGAAGATATGACTAATGAATGAATGATTTCTCTTGACATATTTCAATGTTTATTCAGACACTAATGGCTGCCTGGGTTTTTCACATCAAAGTTGGGTCCAAGCCTGTTCTCAAGAATGCCATATGTTTGTTTTAAAGATAGTAATTCAGGATTTGTAAATGCCTTATCATCTATATATATCACAACATGGAAGGGTAGGTTTGTATCAAAAGGCTTTCTCACAGGATCTCCCATTAAACTGAACATACACCAATGAAATCATCGCTCACCACAACAAGATATGTAGGGAGGCACTTAATATAATTATATGCAATAATGTTCAGTGTTTACCATTTGCATCCACAACACACTCCTCGTGATTCACAAATCAATAACCTTCAGGAACTAAGACCTTGCACTTATCATTTTCACGCTCGACAGAGTTTAATCTGAATGGCTTTAGGAATGCTGACTGCTTTTGTTTAGTGGTGTCATTTTCACCCGCATCTACACTCTTTCAGCTTAGATGAAAGTCACTTACAGCTGTTCAGGAGGACTCGATCCAGGGATTCACGCCACTGCACCGCTTCCTCGAAGGTTGGCCTTAAATATAAACAATAGACGGTCAGTGCAGGAGTAGCTACACTTACATCACCTCGATTTAATTGCTTTTTTTTCCAAAGTAACCTTTTTGACATAATCTACTTACAGTCAACACAAAGGAAAGTTTAATTCACAATTAAAGCTGTAAAATTTCATAATATAACATAACAAATGATTGTTCAATCTAATCGTATGCAAATATTATTAATTTGAAATTTACCTAAGAATACTCTTAAAGCAGTTGAGTTCAGTTAATTTAGATCCAACACACCCTTTTAAAACCCAACTGGAAATGAATTTTGATTGCTCCTCTGTACTAGATGTTTCAAAAAAGGGCCTGTTCATGAAATTGTTTCATGTACATTAATGAATACATACTGACTAATTCCTAACTAGAACCTTAAACTCAATAGCGACTTGAAAGAATGTAACAGCTTATTTCAGAGAGACTTTACCATTTGTGTGTGGACATTCGTGTGCCTGCTTTGTCCCTGTATGCAAATTTCCATAAACAGGGACATCAATAACAGGTTGAAAAGAATCCTTTTTAGATTGTATACGACTTCTAAAAAGATTAAAACCAAAATCTCTTCTTAGTACAAAATCTAGAAAACAAACCACACATTCAAAAAATCTGGTCTTCTATACTTTGTTGGACATATTTTAATTAATGCATAGGAAATTGCTAACAGACGGCATCCTTTTAAAGTAGTGTTTCATGTCTCAAAATAGCCTAAATGTTCATAGTTATATAATGTCAGCCATTATGTGCAGTAATGAGAGAGATGGGACCAAAAATTATTTACATGGTCAACCAGTTCCAACCGAAAGTGAATTTAATATAAATCTAGATGTAATATGTTGGAAACACTCATCAAATTCAGGCTTTGTGTTCGCTCAGTTACTGTCAGTAACAGCCACATTGCACCAGCTCTGTTTCTCAGACCGTGAATATAATCTCTCACACCGCTTCAGGACACTTCCATCACATTTCAGGTTATAAAAGGTCTCTCCTGTCACAATGGTACCCATTTAGAATGCATTACACACCAGTCAAAACACTTGATTTTAAAGCACCGGAATCAGAATGGTTGGTTGTGGAAAATTTGTGGAAAGTTTTCTCTGGAAGGCCACGAAAGGCACGAATGGCTTCAGAGTCACCGGTTCTGCCTCTGTCTAATTGCTTTTTTGTGAACTCATCTCTGGATATTGAGCCTTGTTCATTTTCTCAAATCATCAGAAGCATGCTTCACAAAGACCACGTTGCGCCATCCTTCTTGGTCTTTTTCATACTTTTGAACAAAATTAAATCCCTGTAGTTGTACCTGCTGTGAGCGGTTCTCTGAAACTGGCCATACTAATGAGCCAACATTCAGGTTCAGCCAGCAGGGGATGTGTCTCTCAACCGATCATGCTTTAACCTCGAAAGAAATCCTCAAAATATTTGGACTACAAATCAACTCAGTTATCATGTAATGAATTTCATATATTACCCATTAACAAAGGGCCCAAAATACTACATATTGCAGTGCCATAAATCTAATGCACAGATATTCATCTTTCCACTGCAAGTTTGGTATATTCTGTATTATATTAAAACAGTCATAATGTATATTAAACATGGCTATAATGCGTTATGCATTTTTATAAATATTGATCGCCATGTTTATAATGCTTTATGAATGCATTATAAATGTGTTTATAAATTACTAAAAACATGACGGTAAGTTAAGTGTTACCAATACCGCCAATGGTAAATGCAAGAGATTTCATTAAACCGACTGCAACAGAAAAGTACACATCCCATCCAGGGTGCACCGCAGCCCTGTGCCCTGTGCTGCCTGGGACTGGCTCCACGCCCCACTGTGATCCCGACCAGAACAAGCAGTTACGACCCAACTGAAAAAACCAGCTTCAGCATTTTCAACTGGTTGACCAATTTATGATAACTGACCAGCTGACATGACTATCTAAGACCGTCTTAGGCCATCTTAAACCAGCTAAAACCAGCTACCAACATAAGTTGTCTTTTTCAGCAGGGGAGATGGATGGATTGGATGGATGGATGGATGAACATCCACGTGTGATTTCCCGTCAGCTCATCACAAGTGATTCATAGAACTGTTTATAAATTAAATAAACAAGTGAGCCATAAATGCCTCCACACCTACTTGAGTCTCATGGAAGCTTCTAATAATGATTCGGTGACTTTTAAGCCATGAATATAAATTAAAAATTCACAATTGCAAGAAAGGTTAATCAAATCTATCCTAAAATTAGATGTCTTTTTTGGAAATACTGGTAGAGGCACAAATCCTGCTTTTTCATTGTTGTACATATTTACTGTATGTATGTAATGAGAAAATAATCCTTTCCAGGCACAAAAAACAGCAAAAAAACAAAGTGTGGAGCTGTGGTAAAAATATCCCATCTGGTCAACCTGTGCCTGGCTCCCTGACACAGTTCACCAAGTTGGGCTGGCTCTGAAACACCCTCTCTCCTCCTCAGGTGCGCGTTATCAGGTTGTCCGCCATGCACAATGCGCGTTACTGCTAATGGCAGCTTCACACGTACTTCTGCAGCTTTTCCGGTTTCTTCTCCACCTTCTCCGGGTACGGGATGATGAGGTCGATGCCATTTTCAGGCTTCAGGAGCAGAGTTCCCAATTTAGTCTTGATCTCTTTAGCCCTGGGTGGTACAGATGGGAATTCAGCGATCGCTACTGTGAGGGAAATACTATAAGGCTATAATATTTTATTATGTTTTATTGCTTTGGCTGTTGAAAGTTCAGCTGGCGTCTGATACATATTTGCACACGACAGGCAAGTATAAAGACTCTTTGCCGAAACAGTTTCATTAAGACAGCCTTTTTATCATTTAATATGCATTGAATAGAGACTGTCTAATAAATGTTTTATACACAATACCACACATTAGCTGGTCTTTAAATGAAAGCATTTTAAAACATATTTTATCTCAATATATATATATATTTCTTCCACTAACTGATTAGAAAAACCCTTTCACATAAAACAGCTTATGAATGAAGCAAACTGAGGAAGATTAGCAAATAAATGACAATTCTTGGTGTGTAACAACAGACAAAAATTAGGCTCGCTAAACGAAAACAAGCAAAAGATATAGTCTTTATCTATACAGCAGCAGAGCACATTAATATTTGAAGCTTGTTCTGCAAGCGTTTTGTCAGACTGAAGTGTATAGCAGGACACACAAAAAAAAGAGTCTCACCTCTCCAGACATGTTTGGGGCAAAGCCGCTAATCCTTTACACATTTTCCAGAACTTTCTCCCGTGATGTTCAAAGTTCTTTCAGAACCAGGGGAAAAAAAAAATTTCAAGTTTGAATGTTTTGTTTCAGACATGCAGCTCTTACCCTTATATATAGAGGCTACTCACTGGCTCCATGCCAGAGGCTCAGCCAATGAGATGGAAGGCTTTAATTAAGGGCAGAGACAAGTTAAAATAGTTTAGGGGGAAAGCAGCTGGCCGGCACTCTGATGCTGAAATCATTGTAGATTTTTCACTAAATCTTCCAGGCTTACAAACAAAGTCCACATGTAGTTACAGTAAGAGCGCGATGCCCCTCTTGAGATCGCATCATCTGATGTGAAGTGTATCCTTCCGTCAGCTCTGTTTCACAATATTCACATGCATCTTCAGCTGTAGTACCTGAATGTTAACAGTTATCTGATGATTAATTAATCGACATATGTTCTCTTCCCAAATTGCATTCGTAACATAGTCTGTTCTCTTGTAGTAACACAGAGTATAGAGATAGCTGGGGTTGTCCTACATTTTAGGATAAACGACCAAAAAGCCAAAAAAAATCTTTCATTTATATTAACTTGTTGTTAACCTCATAAACCCAAGACCCATTATTTATATGAGTCACAACAAGCAAGTGAACAGTTACATTCTGCGTAATTTTCCAAACGCATTTGCATAATGGCACAGTGACTCATTGGGTGACTCTATAGGCTCAGACCTCCAGTGCTGTAAGTTTGATTCCCAGATCTGACGGTCTGTATATGTTAAAACATTAAACCATTCACTGACAGCTGTGTGAAGATAGCTTCCTGTTTGTGGTGCTAAGGTGTCTCATTATGTTGTTTTAGATTTATTTTGTAAAGTAGTCTCTGAGAAAATTTTTTTTGTAATGCTCCTTAAATAATAGAATTTTAGGGATACAATTAATCCATCCACATCATGAGGGTTAGGGACATAGCCCCCCTCTCCCACCACACACACAATCTAGATAAACCACATAAAAAAAAATTTCCCGCCTTGGTCCCCTTGGCATGCAGAGCAGAGCGAAAAGATACCATCACTGCGAGATTACTGCAAGATATCGTGAGAGGCTGCCGTAAACATACCTGGTGTCCTCCAAACCAGCACTATACATATTTCATGCATTTTTGAATTACTAAACTTTTTGTGTGTAGTCTACTGTCCGTCGAACGTCGTCTGTGGCTTTCGCAAAACTGACCTCGACCCCATGATATATCGAAACTGTGGTGGGGACAGTTGCGGTGCAGAAGGGTCGACTGCACTTGTTTTTCAATAAACAGGGACGATATATCAGGTAGATGGATTTTACAGGAGCTTAAGCACCATAATTCACAGGTTGTGTCCTGTTAGTACAAGTTGAAGTGATGGCATAGAGCTCAATTTCCTATTTATTAATCTTGTGACCATTTTGCAAACATTTCCCAGCAAGTAAAGTCAAGAGCGTAAGTTTGGGTGGAGGTCTCCACCAATTTTGTGGAGGAGCGGTTGTTCAGACCGGTTTTCATTATGGGGGGGGGGGGGATTACAACCCCTCCCTAACCCCCTGAAATTTACTCCCATGAGTAAAGTCAGCAGTCATAACCAGTACACAAATATTTTAAGCAGGGAATTGCACAATCTCTGCAAGTTTCTGACTAGACTAAATGGAAAATTAGAAGGCACTGGTATAAAAACGACATTCTTTTAGATTAGCCTCAGTGTTATGCTCTTTTGTCTAAACAACTGTTTGAAGAACAGATTTGTTTAATGTGCCACACTGTTTAAATTACAATGTACTGTTTACAGCAAAACCACGCTTGGCTATGGTGATTTACAAACTGCTTCCTAATTGTTTTCAGATTAAATTATTTAACATGTTTTTACTTGTGGATCTTTTTCTACCTATGTATAAAGATATATTTCTTTACGAGGCCGTGCAATAAAATATTGCATGCAAAGGTTTGACAGCAAGGAAAATGAACTGAGAGTCTTTTATTATATCTGAAAAAAACCCATCCATCCATCCATCCATCCATCCATCCATCATCTCTCGCTTATCCGAGGTCGGGTCGCGGGGGCAGCTGTCTCAGCTGGGGCCTCCTCCCAGTGGGACATGCCCGGAACACTTCACCAGGGAGGCGTCCAGGAGGCATCCTGATCAGATGCCCG
>JAAGVU020000043.1:7900479-7914164 GCA_011763525.2 Mormyrus iriodes | reverse complement strand
GGGCAACTTAGCTCCTGGGATCATTGGAACACGCAAACCCCTCCACCACGATAAGGTGTCGGCTCCAGGAGAGGTGAAAAAAACCTATACTGATATTGTCAGTGCCTTTAATACTGTACTCATATTAAAGATTACCTTTAACTAATGAGAAGGATCACAATGTCCAAAGACCATTCAGTCTGCCATTCATGACCAGTTCTCAGCTCAAACATAAAATAAAACATCAAACAAGGCCAAAGTATTAATATTAGTGCCTCGTGTAATCAATCAAAACTGCCTTTGAGTATAACACTTTTTAAAATGATTTAATAGTAATTAAAAACATACAATTACATAATTCAGTGTTGATTAAATTTTAATTTATAATAACTGAAAAAGGTGAGCAACCAACAGTCAAAAAGTTTTCTATGCTAAAATTTAAAAGCTAGATCCTGATACTTAGAATATCCACTCTTACAAGGAGAGAAATGTGACTTCAAAAGGAAATGAATTTCCCACAGCCCATTAAAATTGCTTATATTAATCTGTTTATTTGCAAAAGCTTTTGAGATAATCTTCATTAACAATGGAAGAATGCATCACATGACCAAAATGTTGCTTGATTTAATTAGAATTCCACTTCATTGTGTACTGTTGACTTTTCTACAAAAAGAACAAATAATACTCACAAAAATAGAAGTCAAGATTTCCATGGGGCAAATTACACACATGTATTCTAAACATTAAAATATTCATCCACCCGTCCATCCATCCATGGGCATAAATTATGAGGGGGGTGGGGGGTTGTAACCTCCCATAATCAAAACCAGCCAATACAGCCCCCTGGACCCCCTTAACTGGGTGGAGACCTCAACCCCCCCAATGCTCAAACCAAAGTTATGCCCTGCATCCGTCCGTCCATCCATCCATCCATCCTAGCTCACAATTTTGAGATACCAGTTGGTTTCATGGTTCAAATCATTATTGTCACATGCATTCAGGGAACTTGGTGTAATTCCTGTGCTATGGGTGGGGGAGCAGGGGCTGGCATGATGGTAAAATGACCAGGATTATTATGGGATAGGCTACGGACCCCCCTGCAAGCCTGAATAGGACAAGTGCTTTCAAAAAATAGATGGATGGATGGATTATGTCAGCAGGTTAGGTGGCATGGCGGTTTGGTGCACAGTTTCTCAAGTGGTTTAGCCTCAGGGACCACATTATTCCATGGTCAATAAGTCACAAACCAAATTCACGATGAAAAGTGTCGGCCAAGAGTTGGCGACAGTGGGCTAAAAGTCGCCGGGGGTGGGACTGGTGATGGTAAAAAGTGTTGATCATTTTGTTTTTAAACCATACTCTCCACAACCCACTGAAAATTGTCTTACGACTCACTAATTAAGAAAGACGTGTTTAATGTATGCCGGATTTCTTCACACAACCCATAAACATGCAGTTAGGCTAACTGGCCTCTCTGAATTGCTAACAGTGTGTAGGTTCTCTATGATGGACCGGCATCCTGTCCAGCATGTACCCCTGGCTTTTACCCTATGCTGCCTGGGATGGGCTCCAGGCTGCCCTGTGACTCTGTCCACGAGTAATACTTGGAAAATCGAAGGATTCAGAAGGTTCACTTGGATGACAGATCTGTCTTGGGTTAATTTTTGTTTAATTCTTGTGCAGAGTGTCATAAATATCACTACATAACAGCATCGCTTAAAAAGCCGGGTAAAAACCTGCGAAGTTAAACTAGTCTTTTGTTTAAGCTTTAACCGATCTCTTGGAGACTGACTGAAAATTGGAGACACTTCCCCTTGTCCAAATGTAGAAAACGTGTAAGAACATTTGTCCCCATGAGGACATTAATACGTCCCTACATAAACCGCAGCCTTGAGGGAAAGACCAAACAGAATAAAGGTTTTTGAATGTACCTTTTTCATATTCTGGAACAAAATTTCTCTTAAATCAAACCTCTACCTCAAGCCATTTTTTAAATCAAGTTAAAGGCACATGTTAATCATTTATACAGCATTCATGTATTCAGATACAGAAAAAACACATTATTTATGGTGCACGATTTCATTTCAAAAGGCTGCTCAATGACCTATAATCAAGGGTTTGCATTCTACTGGTAGGAATACTTAAGAGTTATGGCCACTTAGAAACGTTACACGAGCATTTGTTGGTGCAAACAGTACTGTCACATAATTACTTGGAGCTTTTCGTACCTGCAGAGCCCACCAAGGATAAAAACAAGACATAGGGAGACCATTCCAGGATCAAAAGGATCAAAGATTACAAAAGAATATTGCGATTCACTTTTCTGAAGGCAGGATTTTTACTGAATGACAAATAGAATAGAGATCCCAGTGCCTGATGCTGTGAGAAGATAATTGTCTAGTTAGACATTGTGCTGTTACTGTGCTTAGCTCACAAATCTGCTACATCTGTACAAGAAAAGCACTTTAAAAATATAAAGCCATAATGCAAAACGAAAATCCCCTGTGGGAGCATTCATTAAAATTGAACAAAGAAATCCACTCAAAAATTCAAATGTATTATGCAGGCCAACCCATATATCATGTACCTGTCGGACATCATGTTCTGCACCACCATCATAAATAGATGATTTTTGATAATAAGCAACAGAGGGCAATTACTCCAGGAACGGCCAAGAGTGCCTCTGTAATCATGCCGCAAGAATGTATAAAATGAGAAACAGGCCATGTTGATTATGGAGATTTGTACGAGGCCTGATTCAGGTGGAAATAAGCCTGATTAAACTGACCACACGTATCTATCATCCCCATTGTCACATCCAGCATAAGATAGGCGTGATCTATGGCTGTGACCAGAAGGTCATTGGCTCAAATCCTACGGTCGGCAGTGTCATTTTAACACTGTTGGGCTCTCGATCAAAGCCTTGATCCCTGAAAACGGGCTGAGTCTGTGCTCATTACGCTTTGCTCGCCCCTGTATACGTGTGTGTGTGTGTCCCATAGAAGAGCAAGACAGCATATGTGAAAACCAAAGAATTTCTCTATCTACACTCATATTTGGAAAATCTGGACAAGATTCTCTTTCTGGACAAAGCAGGAGTGCTCACAGAATTGAACTGATTTAGAGAACGCATCAAAAGGAGCCAGTTGAGGTGGTTCGGGCATCTATCTAGGATGCCTCCTGGACGGCTCTCTAGGGAGGTGTTTTGGGTATGTCCAACCAGCAGGAGGTCCTAGGGCAGACCCAGGACACGCTGGAGAGAGTATATCTCTCGGCTGGTCTGGGAATATCATTCCCAGCTCCATCTTCCACTACATTGGCGTTGGTACTGGCTAAAAGTTCCAAATGTGTTATATTTCAAATGCACACCAGTCATACACATTAGTGGCATCTTTTAGCCTTCGCTTCATGCTATGGCAAGAAAAATGCAGCGTTTCTACGCAACATTCAGGATGCAGCATCTAAATAACACCAATGGCCAAATAAACTTCCCAGGGGGACGTTTTTTCTTGGACTGGGCGCAATGACCTTTTCTAAAAACACTGGAGGAGTTTTTACATAACGTCCAAGGGTTCAACTGGGATGAGGATGGTGGCCTTAGGGCTGCAGATGTTTCTCCCATCTCTGCTATGTTCCCTCAAAATCAAAACCTATAGAATTTTTGTATTTGGTTGGCAAAAAACTTTATGGTGAGAACATCATGATCTGTTCAGATACAGAATATCTTAAAGATATGAATAATAATACATTAACTCTGTAAAACTGACATTAAACTGGAATGCTGAACTTAATTTTTGATTGAATATTTATGACATAGTGATACTATACAACTGCATGGTGAATTTGATTTTTTTTGTTAATTTTTATGCTTATCAGACTTGCAATATGAGCATACCAAATATCATAAAATGTCCCATAAAATCTAAAGCAGGTTCTTCTTCTTTGTTGTGTTCCAAAAGCAGAAGGTAACAGCTTTTTCTCTTGGCATAATCCAGCATGTGTTTATGTAGCATGAAGTATGAGTAAATGAAAAACACTGTGTGGAGAACAGCTTAAAAGTGAAGAAAACATGAAAATTAACATTCAAATAGCATCAAAAGTTATATTAATTTAAATGGAACTAATTCCAAATCATCAACAGTGTGAAAATCATCGACAGAACAACTAGCTAGTTTGAAAAGTAGACAGTTTCTGGACAAGACTGGCGAGATAATAGAATTGATTTCAGTTTTATTAAATGGTCGCAATTGGTTCGCACAGTTCTTCTTCTCCAGCAAACGTAAGAACGATGATGTTTCCCACGCCTTGTACAAAGGATGTCGATCCCATTCTCCTGTTGCAGAGAAAGGGGCCAATCAGGGACAGCCACCGAGCCGTTGTTAGGACACGGGGATCCCCCAGTGGGACGCCTCGAACTTGTTGTGATAACATACCGTTAATGTCATATAGTGAATGTTCATGGAAAATATTTTTGGGAGAAAATAGGAAATGGGGAGGGGGGGTGGTGGTGTGGCCTTTGGACTTAAGCGCTTGTAAGATGTGTTGTCGGAAACGATGACTCCAGCGATTGTCACGGGATGTTTGCTTCACATTATCGGGTAATAGGCATTGGGCAAATATCAAACAAAACCGTCATTCCTGAAACACTATTTCGTCTTAAGTGCTACAAAGGGATGTTAAGCCATCTCACCTGTAGCAAAGTGAGCACTAAACCTTGATATGTACTCTCTGAATCCTTCAGGACCTCAAGAACCAGGGCTGGGCACCGCTTTAAAAGCTGTACTTTAAACTAAGCCCTTGATTTTGTACTTTCTTTGAGAGTACATGTGTAAGCGTATAAAGACTATTACAAATACTTAATAGCTCTCATTCAGCAATAATTTACCAATATTGACTTATCCATCATGTCAAGTCTTATTCCTTTATCTGAGGGGACTGAATTACAAAAACATCCAAAGGTTTTTACAGAAGAAAAGTCTTTTTTCAATGATTTACACAAAGACACCCCTCTAGTACCACTGAAGTTGAAAAATGATTTTATATGGAAGGAAAATTGAGCTATTGCACCCAGACACCCAAAATGTTTTTAAAATGACTGGTGCAACATTATATAACATTACCTTTTCTGGTTCCCCCTCCCTTCTGGTGCCGTTTCACATAAATAAGATTACTTGAGTTGCTGCTTATGTCCCGTGTTTGGGGTAGAAGGCAGCACCTACACTTATCAAGACAAATATCTTAGCTGATTCATCCATTAAAGGCCACTGCAATGTAGCGGGATTCACAACAGAACACACGATCATAAAGGCACTCTGAAACAATAAAAAATATTCAATGGGCAAAATAGTTCAACTACCAAAACAGAAGTCTAGAGCGCCCTCTGCTGTCCAGCATCTCCGGGTGCACTTGGTATTGTAAGTCCACATACTTAAAAAAATCGAACTACTTTGATCCATTCGAATACCCCCAATCTGCTGATTATATCTGCTTAGTCGGTGCTGGGGCTGGGCGTCCACACAGGGCAGTCCATCACGGAGCACATGTTCACATGCATAGTCACATTTTACGGGCACGCTAGAGACGCCAGTGCATCTAACAGCATGATTTTGAACAACAGGAGAAAATGTGCAAACATGGGGAAAAGATGCAAACTCTCCACACACAGAGCCTGGGGGTTGGAGTCAAACCCAGAAACCTGGAGGTGTGAGGCTACAGTACTAACTACTAAGCCCCCCACCCCCGTTTCTGTAGAATTCATTAAGAAATATTTAAGTGATCTGCTTGTTCTATCGTGCAAGGAAGACACATAATCAATATAACACGTAAATGTAGAGGATTTGTAATGCAAGTCAATGCCTATCCATGCGATCAGCATAGCATGACCGCTGATACACCACATAATGTCCGTTTATTTTTTTGAGCCGGATAATGCAATGCAACCGAAGACGTTTAATCACCCGCCGGAAACATTATTAAGTAAAGTCCATTTCCGTGGGTCAACGGCTTAATGCCCAAAGGATCTACGTCTTCCGGAAACTGACGTGGGAGTTACAATTCCAGAAAGGAAGGAAAGCTGTTATTATAGGGTCCTTAAGCGAAATGGCAAGGGATCCGACTCCCACAAAACTCTTCGATGCAGCCTCCTTGTCGTACCTCCCAGTCACACCAGGTGGCAATGTTGGGGCATTTAATTGTTGTAAAACGTCTTCCTTATCTCAGACGGGCAGTTCCGGAACCATAAACCGCATCCGCATGTGTACTGACTGAAAGCAGCGCATTCATATTTCTGTATTTATACGTGCGGCGTCATTATGTCCTAATTCACATGTTCCCTCGCTGATTACGATTCCTATTCAGTGATACATCAGGAATTGAGCAAGAAAGGCGATATGCAATAAAGGTCTTATCTCTCCATTGTTGACCGTGAGAAGAACAATCACAAATCTTTAAAATCACCTCCCTCCATCTGTAGTTAACTACATGTGAAATGACATTTTCCTGGTGCAATATCAAAACTATATAGCAAGTAGTATAAAAAGACATTTCAAATTCATTATTAGTCATAAAAAAGACAAATACTTATCAATGTTGACATATTTATTATTTTTCACATTATTTTTACCAAAGACCAGTACCTTCTTGACGTGTTGCATATGCTGTTTTTGCATGCATTTTCTTGTTACTGACAGAAATACAGACATCTCTTGGAGGTCAATGCCTGAGCGGAAAACCGACCACCATTGCTCTGTTGGCTGGGATGACTAATGGAACTTACAGTTAGCAAACATACACGATTTGGTATGGAGAGCATAGGCGTGACGTGTAAGGCTGTAATTGCCTGTATACTGACCAGCAGCCACAGATTTAGTTAATTTTTGTTTGCTGTTGCGTGACGGCTGGGCTAATAGAACAGTGTTTCTCAACCCGGTCCATGGGGACCCCCAGACGGTTCATGTTTTTGCTTCCTTCCAGCTCCCTGATCCAGAGGGAGCAAAAATGTGGACTGTCTGGAGGTCCCCATGGACCGGGTTGAGAAATACCGTTATACAATTTGCTTGGATTAAATTAAAGTAATTATTCTGCATATTAGTATTCAGCGTCATTTATTATACTGCCTTGCATTGAAAATTCACAAAGAGGAAACTGGTGCAGCCTCGACATCAGTGTATGTATATTGTCCATGTATATGTGTGTGAATAATGACACGAGGCTTTGATAAATACCATTTCCCAGACAATATGGGATCGCCTCTAACAGGGACTTTCCTGTGGACTTTACAATATACAGCTAGGCTTATGATTTATTAAGCCCAAATATTATAACCCATAAGTGATGTGTGACTAAGCAAACTTTCCTGAAGCCACCGCCCTGCCTTTTTCATTGGCTGATCATTTCCAGGGTCACACCAGCAGATCTTTCATTCACCGTTTGTCCTCGTATGATGGCATGATCTGCATCGCATAGCCAAACTCCACAAGAGGGGAGAATTTTCAAGTTTTTAATAGCTTTTGCTATTTTTCAAGTTTGTACAAAAATAATTCTACGAACACACACATAAACAGTACATTTCATAGCCTGATATCTCTTTGGAGCATTGCATGGAAAATAAATAAATACATAAATAAATTATCAATAAAAACATTGCAATTGTTGTAAAATGTTCAAGATAATAGCATTCTATCAATTTAGCTTTGTGCAAAACAGTCATTGTTTTCCAGCATTGATACACTCAGCATGAATGATGGTGTGACTTAATTAGTGTCCATCCATTCTGAGTTTCTTCTCGGCTTCCTTTTCTCCTTCACTGGCCTTTAGGAGACATTTCACGTCGTGTTTCAGTAACAAGCAGCTTCAGGACTCCGCTGACATCTCTTTCGAACCCGCTGGCAGACGCCAACTGGCTACAATGTTGTATCCTTCAAATTAATCACCGTCCTTTGGTTCCACTACCACGTCTTCCAGTCACGGCTGTCCCTGCTGGGTGATTTTGCTTGCGAGTCGCCCAGTTAGCTGCTGATAGGCTGTCGACTTCAGGAAGCGTGGGTAGCTGTCCTTTTCCATGAGGGTATAGATTTTATTCTGTGCCAAGCTGAAGCAGCACAGCGTAGGTCGCTCTAGGTTCTTCTTAGTGATATCTCTGGTTTCATGGTCAAGGTTAACCTGGTAAAAAGGAAAGGAAAACGTTGGGTTTAAAGCCTCGGCCTTCACACACCTGCCAGCTTAGTTTTCCGATTAAAACATTACATGAATCTTAACTTACTTCTCTTGGTGCGTCATTTTGGATAAATTCTTCAAAGATTTTCTTGGCTTTTGCTGGTAAGTTGGCAGACGACTTTGTGCTTTTGTAGTCCTCACAAGCGAGGTAGAAGGCAATGTTTTCTTCACTGAACTCTGTGACCAAGAAGGCTTGAAAAGCTGCTAGACCATCTGTAAAAATAATGACAATAATTATAAGCAAATAAAGATTATCATCTGGTAAATTAACAAATGGCAAGATTACATTCAGTAGAAAATAATATCTAATACTTGGCTGTACGAGACTGGTGTTAATATGAAAAAAAAAAGCTTAGTTCGTGTTTTCAGGTAGGCCCGGTGTTCTATGAAATCTGGATATTTATTAAACCCAAAAGGGTTTCATGTTATCTCTGTCACCGTGGGCCATCGTGGTGGGTGCATGACAGAGCCCCTAGACTCGAACCTTGCACAGGAAATGATGGTCTCCATTAGCTGTGTCATAACCTGATTACGATCCCTCAACCTTTAATTCACTCCAAGTCCACGTCATTACTGCATCAAGTCGGAAATGACTTCAAGATATGTCACTGTCTCCCTGCTGTGAAGAGGCCACACTCACGTTTGCTGGTGAGAAGTTTGTCAAAGGATTCCCGCCATTTCATTTCGTCTGAGGTAGGCAAGCTGATGGAGAGACCAGACAGTTATATTCACAATTTAACAAGATGAAATTTCCAAATATAACTCCACATACACACTTTACGCAAATGTGACAACAGGAGCATTTTAGTAGCTGTGATTTGATGAGGGATAACATTGGAACAGTAGATACAAAGGCAGCCCTTATTTTTTATGGAGATATTTCTTATGTAATGGCATGTCCTTACCTTAGTATGTCTGTTTTGTGTGAAGAAATGGGATTCGCTGCTCTGTGAAGAAAACTGGCAAACAGTACTTTGACTTCCTTTGCTCTGAAAAAAAGCAATTCAAATAGATGTAACCGGCAATCATTATATCAACATATTTACTAGCTGTCACTTCTATAGATAAATGCTTCCTAAAATAACGCTATAGATATAAAATATAAATATCAATTCAAAAGCGCTGTCCAGTCTATATATCCTTCCCCTGTCCTTAATACTGCTATTTTGTTGGTTAAAGAATTAGTCAGCAGTCTAGCAATTCATCATGAACGATTAAATGGACATGCCTTGAAATAATACAGGAAATCTCCATGGATAAAAACAAAGAAACGCACCTCTCCAAACAGACAGCAGGCAGGAAGGAGAGTCCTCTGCACATGACGGGTGGTGAGCTTTGGAGCTGCTGTGTGATTATTTGGCAACACACAGTTGGAGTGACTGTACCAGCAGACTGTGCCTTGAGTCTGGGAACCAGAGCCTTTTATGCAGCAGCTGCTCTGACATCATTGGCCAGCTCAGCCAATGAGAGACTCTCAGTAGGAGGGAAACTGTCATGCACTTTAGCCTTCTGGGGTCTATCCTGTCCGTTTCTCTTGAAATCATTTTTTTTTTTGGTTACAAGAAAAATTTTTATGTTTTTCCAGTAAAACAATATGATAATTAGTATGATGATACTCTCACTCTACCAATCATGGATTTGCCAGAACTATCACAGAAAAAAAAAGTCAAGTGAACAAAGTGGCTGAATAAATACCTTGATGTATTCTGCAAGGCATGCATGCATTTCTTGAAAATTTGAATAATAAAATGTGAAACTTGTGGATATTCTGCTATATTTGTGTTCAGGTATTTTCAGGCTGCTTTCAAAGAATTATTACTGTGACACTGTACTAGATAAATGGTTATGGAAATAGGTGGATACATTATTATTGTAATTAATAATAACAAATTAATAATAAATTATTATTATGATTAATAGGGGAGCGTCACTGTCTCTTTATCTCTCCAGTCTCATTTTTTGCTTTTCATTCATCTCTTTTGTCCCCCTTCTCTGCCTTTTGTCCCCCTTCTCTGCCTTTTGTCCCTGTTTCTCCTTGCTGCTTTGGTTGTCTGCTCTGGTGAACCCAAATAAAATTCATGCGGCCCAGTATCGCAAGGCTCTTTTCTGTGTCCCAGCTGGTTGCAAGCATTATTATTATTATTATTCTTATTGGAATTATCATTTCAAAAATGAGGATGTGGACGATAGTAACAGAAACCCCCAAGCTATGATTGAGGATTATTTACATTTCCCATCATTTTCAGGGACATTAGGTTCATATTCGTTATTTTAAAAAGGAAAAGGTAATCACAGGATTTTCAAGGACTGGGTTAAATTCAATCTACAGAATGATTTAAAGGAGATGGGGTGGAAAAAAATCTGGGATCCTCGGAACAGCCGAAGGGAACTGCGCACTTGGACGGAAAATTACTAAGGATGATGAGGACGGAGGATGAAGCTGATGCCATCTTGTCGTGCCCTGTAGGGGATTCAGCTTCATCATGACGTCTTCCAGGGGTGGCTGAATAATGAGGATTAATGAGGATATCGGAGGCTACGGAGACTAGCCTTGAGGTGCTGAGTCTCACCGATGATGTAAGTTGCCTACCGTCATGCCTTTGAAAAGGTGAACTCATCGGAAAGGGGGGGGGGAGGGGGGCAGAAAATAAGCTTTTGTACTATAGAGAGAACTTACAGAGGATTAATAAGCCATTTCAAATCATCCAGATTGCTACGGGAAACGCTGCGTCTGGCCAGGAAATGCTACTTTTGACGTTTTAGATGCCTTAGTGCAAACCAGGCACTGTGTGTATGAAAGGCCACGATCACAGAGGGGCAGGCACTCTCTGTGGTGGCTACAGCAATGCCTGGTGCAAATCTGGGTTATAAGAAGCACTTTAGGTAATATAGTGGTTAAAGCTTGAGGGTCTCTCTGTTCTCTTCTGTGCTGTGCTGTAGTTCCCCTCAGCAAAGCCCTCACTGATTTTGCCTACTTCAGTAGTCCAAAAATAACCACCATATCTTAGTGGTTTTCGCTCAGCTGCATAAGTAGGTAAAATTGTAAATTTACTTGGGTGGACACATCAGCCGAGCGAACAGCTTGTTTTGCTGCATCTTGCAGAGCAGGAGCAGGGCTTTCATATTTCGGATTTTCAAAAACGGATTGTGTTGTGTTTGTGTCAAGAACAGGAGCAGAAGAAGAATGTATTTCCTGGTAAAAGAGTGCATGTGCCGTATTAAGGATGTAGTACCAACATTCCCATATTACGTATTACATCCCTTGAGACCCTGATCAACACACCCCTCTTACTAGAAATATTTTTTCCAAGCTTTCTTCCGGGATAAATAACTTCCCAAACTTGCAATAACATAGCAGCCCTCTAAATCTTTTGAGCATAGCATGACTATGCCCATTTTATGACTCATTTATAATAGTGTAGATTAATATATCATTAGAATGATTAAGGGCTAAGCATGAAATGCACTCAATGGCACTGGGGGAGTGAAAAAGCTGAGTACGTCTTTCCTCAAATTTAAATAAAGCACAATGACATTGAATATATTCATTGCATGCACTTTTTGCAAGTCATCCATTTTCAATACCCGCTTGTCCTGTGTAAAATGAGGTGTCAACCCGTCAAAGGGCACACTCACCATTCACACCTAGGGACAATCTGGAAGCTCTAATTCAATTTGGACTGTTTGAGAAAGTGGAGGAAACCCCACAATGACACAGAGAAAGAACACACACACAGAGGCACACATAAACAGACGAGGTGGAGACTCTAACCCTGGTCTCCAGTGGTGTGAGACAACTGTGTTCACATGAATCCTAATATATATTCACTGGTATTCAGCATGAAATGGACAAAAAATAATTTAAATGAATGTCCTTTTATAAGGAAATAACCTTCACATAAAGTCATTGGTTAACATTATTATTATTACTCTGTTTTGTTTTGATCTCTTTATTCCATTAAAATCAGTGCATATAAAGAAACAGTAACAGTTCAAATCATATAAAGGCTTCTGCTCTTGGATCTTTGAGGAAGGCGTTTCACCAGAAATTTTGTGTAAACAATAAAGGTGTTATTACAAGCTACGCTTTTAATAGTGAATGGAAATGAACTTAATGATACAAATGACTTGCATATGAGGTACGATTTGCACGACAAAGGCCAGGAAGGTTCTTCCAAACCACATCTGTTAGTCGCAATTAACTGCGTCTTGTGGGATTTTGCAGCAATAAACATCTTCGGGCATTCCTGGCTGTTTTTCTCCGTCTGCATCAGGTATGAAGTGAATTTCTTAACAGCTGGATGGCAGCAGCCTGCCTGGGTGAGTCAGGTTTGTATTTTCTGTAAGCCTGAATAGGACAGAATGTTTCAGACGTTCGTATTGAATACAATGGCCTGCTTGTTGTCTTACGACAGCATGCGGAATGATCTTGGTCAACTTTCTGTGTCAGGAAATTGCAATGGTTTTAGAGATTAAATTAATTTACTGATGATGGCTACATAAATTAGCAGAGAAGAAAAAAAATGCCTAAAATACTACGGCAAAACAGTTGATTTTTAAAATATATTTTTATTATACAACTTTATTATATTTATCTCGATAGTTGTATTGTTAATAAAACTTGTTTTATGAAATGAATGTTAGCCACAAAAGTGAAACAGTTGCTCTTTCTAATGACTTATCTTACCACAATATTCATCCATCTTCCAAACTCTTATCCAGTACGAGGACTTTCCAATATTATTTCACAAAACAAAGAAATCAGTACTGGAAATTATGCAGTTAAAAAACTCACAGAAAAAACTGAAAAATAAATATGAACGATGATTTTTAGGAGACTTATTCTTTCCTGTATTAAAAAGATTAATAGACTGAAGTTGTTGCATGTGTGTCATTGACTATAATGCACATGGCCTACTTTACTGGCAACAGTAACCTAAATATTGCCTAGGGCCTGTAAGCACTAGGGCAGCAGACAAAGTTATGTAAACAAATAGGACTCACATTTCCTATCCTCATTGAGTCTGAATGAAAGCCTAGCTGACTCAATCAATACTGCATTGTTTTCTGTCTATCGATATTTTTAGTTGGATTCCCAATAGCTATTGTAACAGGGCTGTCATAATAACGTTATTTATGTGTGACCCATATCAAACCTATGTGTTTAGCTGCAGTATGAAATGCATAATGACATAAAGGATGAACTAAACAAATAGGCAATGTAGGTCAGAGCGACACGTACGTAGTATTTGTGCTGCTATTTTGCTGATGATGATGATAATTCCCAGCATTAGTGTAATAAACATCAATATACAAAAACAAACCTCAGATAGGGGTGGCAGTGCTGACTGGGACAGTAGCAATGTTCCGTCACGACTATGGGGGTTTGAGTCTCGCCTCTGCTTTGTGTGTGTCTGTGTGTGTGTGTGTGTGTGTGTGAGTCTAGAGAGTGCATATTCTGCATGGTGGATTTTTCAGTTCTATCCATCCAT
>JAAGVU020000043.1:7883473-7900379 GCA_011763525.2 Mormyrus iriodes | reverse complement strand
TGTGTGTGTGTGTGTGTGTGTGTGAGTCTAGAGAGTGCATATTCTGCATGGTGGATTTTTCAGTTCTATCCATCCATCCATCCATCCATCCATCCATCTGTATCTGCTTATCCCATTTGGGGTCACAGGGGGTCCAGAGCCTATCCCGGAAACTGTAGGCGCAAGGCAGGGGACAACCCAGGATGGGGCGCAAACCCATCGCAGGGCACGCTCACACACCATTCACACACACACACGCGCACACCTACGGGCAATTTGGCAACTCCAATTAGCCTCAGCATGTTTTGTCCTGTAGCATCCCATCCAGGATGTACCCCAGCCTTATGCCCTATAATTCCTGGGATAGGCTCCAGGGGGTGAAAGGTGACAGAGCCCAATCAGTCATTCAACCAGATAAATACATTTGTAAAAAAAATACAGTAAATGCATTTACAATAAATTATTATTACACATTCATATGATTAACACAAGCCACATTTTCAAACAAACTATACAATATAATTACATTTTATTGAACTTAATATGTTCAAATAGCATTTTTATCTGATGATTAAAATCTCCTACGATATGATGCATGTATATATTTTGAACAGGCTCCTGTATATGAGAATTACAGTATATAGTATAATGTGTGAGAAAATTTGTTTTGAATTCTGGAAAGATTCTATTGATATCTGGAGATCACCGAAGAACACAACTGATAAGTCGTGGCTAATGAATCAGTCACTCATGAACTGTAACATCAGATGTGTGATAAGTTTTGGTGCAGCACCAGTTTCCAGTAGGTGTGGGATTGCCAGTGACGTAGAAGCGTTGCATCAGGGGAAACGCCCGTGCCTCACCCCGTCTGACAGAGCAGCTTTTTCCACCCATAAGTCACAATTCATGCAAAGCTATTTCTGGTTGGGGAGGAGAGAACCACAAAAAGTAAGAGAGAGAGAGAGATAGACAGACAGAGAGAGAAAGAGAGCCCATTGAGACCAGAATGATTTTAAATGAATGCCAAGCAGTAGAGTTTCTGATGCTTCCTGACCATAAAAACTTGGTACAGATCGTTTCTAGTGCCAGAATCCAAGCAAATACAGCCTGAATGTAGACCTGGATCAGGCAGATCTGGAAATATGTGCATTCATTACAGCAATCATTAGTCAGAAGACTTACTGGCTGCAGTATTTGCATCGGTATATCAGTGATGAACTGAATAAAAGCCCATCATTCTTTTATGATATAAAAAGCACATGAAAAGATGTGTATTATAATGAGACATAATGAAGGCTAATATGTCGCATCCCGTTGGTGGCACTTTCACTAAATGCGACCAGATGTTGAGCAGGATTCTGAATATTCTGCTTACTGCAATACATTGCATACAAAGTCAGGACATTTGTAATAGATGGGAACGTGTATTTACAGATCAACGGGCTGAGGTGTGACGCTGAAGTGAGTCACAGCAAGAAATACGCCACGCAAAAATCATTAGAGTCAAAGGTTTAGTATAATCGAAGAGCCTCATTTCGCAATCCTACTCAGCCCATTTTTTGTTATCTTTAAGATGAGACCACCAATGACCTAAAGGCCGGTTTCCTCATTGTAAGTTACTGTACTGGGAACCAAAACTCAGTCAGTCCTCAGTAATCCAATAGAGAACTTACATAACTTTTCCAAAACTTAAAAAAATTTCTTGAAAACATATCCTGTGGAGTGAGTTTTAGAAATTTGCTCATGAATTGGATTTCGTTATCAAGCTAGATTTTTATTTAATTGTTACATCTATCTTCTAACTGGTTATCCTGGTTAGGGTTGTGGCCTGGCTTGGAGCCTGTCGCAGGCAGCATAGGGTACAGGGTTGGGGTTCACCTTGGACAAGATGCCAGTCTATCATAGGACACATAAACACAATTAGCCTGCAGTGGGAAACTTGCATGATATAAGGAGAACATAGGAACTCTATACACACAGAACTGAGATGGTTATCCTGGTGACAGTATAGGTGGTGACAGTATGACCCTCCAGGACACTCCCTCAATTATTACATGCCAACAAAAGAACTTTTTAAATGAAAATTTCTCTAAAAGAAATTAATCCACAACGTTCCTCATTCAGTCAGATCTTTATTTCTACCAAGACCCAGCTGTCCATGTGTCTTTGTCTTTTTAGGCGGCTGCTGGGAAGTTGGACAGTGGCCCTTGTTCTTGCCTTACAAATGCTTGTCTCTGCGCTGGAGCGATAACAGCAGGGTTGTGGCAGCTTTCCACGTGTCCCCTTTTCGAGTGGTGTCGCACGCTCCCTGAACAGCAGTTATTCTCGTGGGCATCTCAAATGGAATTTTCCGAAGCTCAGAAATTCCAGAAGCTTGGAGGTTTGTTGACTGCATGTCCCTCCACACTGTTACCCTTTGGCCTAGCAGAACAGCAACATTATCTGTGTATCTGTCTCTGCTAATCTGTTGCGGATATATTTGGCTAAAAAAAATATACTAAATTGTGCGACTGGTAGGGGCCAGAAGTGTTTCAAACAGCTAATGCTTGCCGTCTTCAACTATATCGTTACTCTTTCGCCTTCAAAAATTAGTAGGCTAATGTAATTGCCAGTCTATTTATCTCTGCAGCTGTTTAACTAGGAATGAATCTAAAACTGCTGCTGGTGAGAGCAGAACCCGTGGCTGGATCACGTTTTTGACATCAACTACACATGAGTAGCTAGCTGACTGTGAGTGGTCGCGATAAATTGGCCCAAGATGTTGCCCTGGGATCGACGTGGAATCTCGGGAGGGCACTGTTGCCGCCGATTTGCATATAAGTTTCCTGCGGCAGACAGCCACCCATTGCGGAGACTGTCTTTAATTTAAAATGGTCTCCGGTTTGACCTCTTCTTCGTGATGTCAAGTGACTTTATGCCTGCAGACTGTGCTTAAGCCAGACCATATGCCCAGGGGGTAGCAGCTAATGTTATTTTCATCGGCCTCGGAGCAGGTGAAGGCAGTTTAATGCATCGCATTTTAGTTAATGAGCAAAAAAATACCTGCAATGCAAAGAGACCTCTGACATACATGAAATTAATCACTTCTAGTAATGCCACCACCGGATCCATATCGATAAAACAGTCTTAAATCGAGCGATTTGTTATTGTAACGTTGTGTCACGTGCCATCTCCCGATCACGAAATGCGAGCCAGCTCTGAGATATCTACTTGTGCACATGTTTGGCTTTCATCCAGCATCGTGTGATCCAGACAAAACAATGGCGGCCCAGTCTTGGAAACGATCAGAGCTACATGATTATACATGGATACTTCAGCTGACTTCTGTTCCTCTTTCCTAATTGCCGGCATGACAGGTGCTTCCAGTTACCGCCAGAACGCTATAATGCAAGCTACTCAATATATAACTTGATTACATAACTTTAAGACAGTGTGGAAAAAAACATATATTTAAAAATCACCCCGGTCTCCATTTATGAGCACATTTCTGAATGGATTAGCAATTCAGCACAAAAATGAACAATATCTGACATGAAATTGAACAACAATATATATAACTACTACAGTACATAAACAGCTACAATTTTTGGTACTTCCTCGTTCTCTTTCCATAAAATATGGTTGTTGATATGGTAGCCATTTCATCAGAAAGACAGAAGGAGTCAAAATGCCATCCCCACACATGTAGTATCATTGTACTCTTTAGTGGGGAACAGGAATAACTAGGCTGACTCAAATCAGTGAACGGACAGATGCAAAAACAAAATATTTGGGCATAAATGGGCAGGGTCTTAGGAGTATATAGAAAAAAAACATATACAGTATGGATTTATACCACAGTTTTGGTAAATACTATTTTCTTATTGGTCCAGAGATGTCACATGGGTGTGGATTATTTTCATGTAACCACACAGGTAGTTCGGGTAGCCTAATAACAGTTCTATATTAATGCATTAATATGAAATATTAATCTTCTTATTAATATTTTATTAACATATTAATATAAAAACCTTCGTGACTGTTTACTCAAAAATAATCACTCTTATCAGCATACTTTTCTTTGGTTATCGAAACGCAAGCATCCGTCTGGTGGTGGTTTCTATGGTAACCTAACCTATTTCCCACTTCCAGTAAGCAGCCTGACCAGATGTTCTGTCCTTATAGGGACTATATTTTTCAGAGCACTTTGGAGGATTATTAAATGCTAACTGAAATCATTTTCTTGTGAAAAATTAACCGTGAGTAGTTTATTATTGAGCGGCACGGTGGTGCAGTGGTTAGCACTGTCGCCTCACACCTCTGGGATCAGGGTTCTATGTGTGTGGAGTTTGCATGTTCTCCCCGAGTCGTTGTGGGGTTTCCTCCGGGTACTCTGGTTTCCCCCCACATTCCAAAAACATGCTTAAGCCGATTGGAGTTGCCATATTGCCCGTAGGTGTGAATGGTGTGTGAGTATGCTTGGCAATGGGTTGCCGCCCCATCCTGGGTTGTTCCCTGCCTTATGCCCGTAGGCTCCGGATTCCCTGCGACCCCATATGGGATAAGCGGTTCCAGAAGATGGATGGATGGATGGATAGTTTATTATTGTTAGCTGTGATATAAGTGGAATATACCGCTTTGAGGTGTGTGGTTATACAGAAATAATCAACAACAACTTGACTTGTCCAACATTACACCAAGTTGACACAGATTATATTCGTATTACCGTACACCTCATTGTGGTTTTTCCCTTACATACAGTACACCTGCACCTCCTAATCTCTTTCTCTTTCTGATACAAATCTGAATTAATTCAATGCTGGTTGTTTTTCTATAATTTCAGTTACATTTATTTATCTGGCAGACACCTGTCCATTTGACTAATTAGAGACAGATTACTGGTGAGGCAATGAAGTTTAGTTTCAGAGCAACAGCAGTTTGAAGAACAGACTGTTCAATTGCGTCTAGAATGATCTTCAGTCATGGTGATGTACGTTTGCCTCAGAGTGGCTTATTATCATAAGAAACGGTTCCTAATTGGGAACATTGCATAAAATGTGGCCTTTCATATGCCCTCGGTGAACCGAACCATTTTCATGAAGTGTGATTAACTCCAATATGGTTTTAAGGCCTCATACAATTTCTTTTCCAGAATCCTTGATTTCTGGGTGGGGAAACAGAACTTGCCACGAGGAAAAATATGGGCAGATGCAAGCAATTCAGAAGAGACATGCCATGTTTTCTGAATGCAGAAAGACCAGTGGCTGCAGTGCCGTTGATGCAAATTGTCAATATTACATTCCATCTGACAGATGTACAAAATTATATCTGCCTCCTTAGGATTACCACAAACAAGCTCTGCTCTTATATAAAAGGATGATATACCCTAATAAATAATGTAATATTCCTTCAGGTACAAAATTCTAGAAACCAAATAAAATCCCCTGAATTGTCCCCTAAAATGTTTTATCTCAGATAAAATGTACCTGAACGTTGTGAAAGAATAAAAATACGAATGCCAAATGGCCTTCCATAATATTGTGCATTTATTTTGCATTTGTTGATTATCCACTGTGGCTGTGGACTGTTTGCGATTTATTTCATTTACAGCGTAATAATGTGAATTGGTACCCACTAAAGTACCTGGGGTTACCATGGAAACCACTACTGCTCTGCAGAAACTCAGATCCAGAACGTATTAATTTTGTAAACACTATTTGGATTTTATGCCAGTAGCTCTTTTTTTGTTGTTTTAGAGTTTTTTGTTTATGTGAATATTTTGCTATAAGACACTGATTTGAAAACTTAAACTGTAATTATGTTGTTGTGGTTTTCAGTCACTGTTGGAAATTTAAATGAAAGTGAAAATCTTTTCCATCCTATATTAAGATTAAATATTAAGGTACTCAGGTTCTAAAAATTATAATAACTACCAGCCTTGTAAATGGAATTAAGTAGAGGACATTTTTGTAAAAATCATGTCATACCCCATGATGTCCCACGATGCACTGGAATCCCACTCAGGGTGTCCCTAGCCTTGTGGTTCCTACTATATGTACTTCCAAATGAGTTCTCTGTCTCTGATTTCATTCTCATTATATTACTATATGCTAAGCTGTACAATGGAAGGTATTTCAAAAAAGACAACTGCTTTTCTGTGTTAAAATAAACAAAACCTCTATGTATAATTTTGTTTTCTGTTTCACTCAACTTGATTATGTAATTGAATTTGCACAGCTGCCTCAGAAGGATATTTTTATGAAATCGCTGCTAGATAAATTAACAGTATAAGATTAATAAATGCTGGCCCCATTAAAATCAGTAATGGGTTAATAAAACAAGCACTGTTAATTTACTACACCAAGGTCTAATGTACAATTAATGTATAACAATTTTTATCTGTGTATGTATAATAGTATATATTGAGGAATCAAAGAGATAATTGTTCAAACCAAGCAATATAATTCTTTTTGTTTGATATGGACATTTAATGCCTATAGTGGCATGCAAACTGCTAGGGGAAATACGGTTAAACCTTTGACTGAAATATCTGAGATGGCACTTCCAGCATTACTGCATGAAGTGACAGTTTGCAACCAGGCCCCAGCTCCTGATGAGCTTGTGTGATTCACACAGCACCACCTAATGAGATCCTCATTATAAGCCTGAACGGTTTCTTCGGAAAAACAAAGGTGTCGATGCCCGCAAGGCGCAAGAGCCTGCCTGGAAAATCGCATTATTCTGTGGCTTCCAGGGCAGCCGGGTGAATGATTTGATGCGGGATCCTACGCAGGCAGCAAATCAAAGAAAATCCTTCGTTTTCTGGGAACCCCACAAAGGCAACTGATGTAACATGGCCACCCACGCAGGCCAGATAAGAGCGATCGCCTTTCGAGAGCGCCGAATGGCGGAAGCATCTTTGAAAGCTTTGCCTGATTTCTTCTGCCGTCAAAACAGGCAAAATAGTGACTTTATCCTTAGACTCCCGTGTTAATTGCGGCTTTTCCTCATCTGCCTTCATATTACATCAGCTTTCACATTTCTGAAAAAGACTGATCAGCCAGGGTCAGCAATTAGTGGCTAGTATACACACACACACACACACACACACACACACGTTTGTATCTATATCTTTGTGGGGACCGTCTATTCATTTCTATGGGAAAAACCCTAATCCCAACATTGACAACCATAACCCCTACCCAGCCCTAACCTTGACCATAAGTAACCAAACAAAACAGAAGACTTTTGGCATTTTTAGCTTTTTGATTGCAGTCCCATTTTTATAAAATTGAATTTCCCCTTGTGGGGACCAAAAAAACGGTCCCCACACCATCAGAATGACATGGTTTTTATCACATTGTGGGGACGTTTGGTTCTCACAATGCAAGGTATACCTGGACCACACACACACACACACACACACACACGAGTATAGTTGTGCAGATATAGCAACACAAAGTTGATTATATTACATATTATTGAATGTATTATGTAAAATATGTAAAATAATTGAATGAGATTATCTCAGTCTTAAAAAGACTGGATAACATAAATTTTATATACAGATAAATGTTTGTATGACAGATTATATGGAAATCTAAGTCAGAGTGTAATCAGTTCTGTGGTGTTTGTAATTCTTGCCCATTTCATAAATCTCAAGGAAAAGATTACATCTTCGTCTTTTGTATTCTGCTGTAATTCAGGTTGGAAGCTACGGTTTGTAAAGTAATTTTTAAAATAAACTTTAATTAGTTAATACAATTTGGCCGGTCAGCCGCAAACAAAAGGACCCTCTTTGTTCACATGCTGCCTGAGACTCTTCCAGAAGTTACCATCTGTCCACTGTCAGTCCACTGATAGCGTGAGTAATGTGTGTGTGTAGGGATTGCCCCGTTGAGGGAAGCAATGATGACGCGAGTGCACCAGTGGGAGGGCAAGGGACTGTGAGAGAGACGAACCTCCCCGACTGTGGGGGGGGGGAGGCGGAGGAGGAGGCGGCTGTGGGGAGTAAGCGTGGCATTCCCTAGGCCGTGCCAGCACACTGCGCTGTTTCATCATTATGAAATGTTGTCATCTCTGTGGGACACAGGGTCACACACATGTCCGTAAGCTCCCTCACATCCTGTTTCAGTTCCCTACATTTACTTACCGAACCAGGTCAGCTGAAAAACTTACTTCAGCATTAATGTTACTCACGGGCTTTGTTTGGGCTGTTTTAGGGACGCTTTATCCCCCAAGAATGTTCTTTAGCCCCCCCCCCCCAAATTAATAGTGTGTTCTCGTTCATTTTCATTAAAATCAGGAACCCCCCCCGTAAAGGCCTAGCCCCCCTATTCATAAATCTATAGTGACGCTCCTGATATTACTGCTTCAAGGGATCTTGCATGTCAGAGTAAACAGATAAATTTATATGACTATATCTTCATGGTTTTATGCATTGAAACGAACTGTAAACTGGCTTAATGTTGCCAATTTTAGGCTTTATAAAAAGTACTGAGAGAAAGGTTCATAACATCCATAACACTGATATATAACATATAGATTATGTCATTGCTAATCATATATAAATGTCAGATTATCCTGACCGTCTCCTTTCTCTGCATTGTCTCTGCTTACGTCATAGAGTGTGCCCAGCTTTCTGCCATCTGAGATAACAACAAAATAACATCCCCCACAAATGAGGGTCTATAAAAAAATGATTCAAAGTTAGTTATCAACGTCGAAAAACTATTTTTAAATTACAGGCTCTGCAATGTTTATATTGCAGAAAGAACTGCCGGTCCCAGATCGAAACTTATTCATTTACTGGGAAAGAAAGTAGACTTCTGAGACCACAGTAAAAAAAAAAAAACAAACAAATATTGTTCATTCTTTGACTTTACAGAGATATTAACTGCAAATAGTAGATTTTTTTTTATCATTTGGGGGATTACAGTTTTGTCAACATCGTAAAAGGACTGAACTACCAAATCTCCCAGAGGTGAGTGACGAAGGCTGCAATAGCAATACTGTCTCGGTTCAGACTGCATCACGTTTGCCAGTGTGTGCATGTGGGCGGTATGTGGGTGGCAGGTGAAGCAGGAGGCTTCGTTTTTACACAACATGGCCGCCAAGAGCATAGCTTTCATATTCCCCGACAAGGCTAAATCACTCAGTAGCTCAATGTTTCTTTTTTTTCCACCCAGTGTGATTCATCTACCATTGTCTGTTTTTTGAAGGTGACAGCAAGCTCTATGTCTATGGCATGTGAGTCTGTGGGGGGTTAGTACCCTGGCACTGAGCTGCCCCCGGGTGATATTATATTGCCATGGTGATTGATCAGCAGCCCTGAGTCAACTGATGCCTCCGTTAATGGAACCCAGCTGGCCCTAATAGGACATATTGCACTGCTAGGAATAGGTATCTGCAGCTCCGTGGATTCAGGGAAACCGAAGAACTTGCCAGTTATTAGATTTATTTATCTTTTTGGACAGGTTTTAGGTTCCGGGCTTTTTTCAAATAGCCTCCGTTAGCTTTTGGAACCACGCTGTCCTATGGCAAATGTGTACTTCCTGCTTTCCTTGATTGTTTCATGTGTTTGTGAATTCAAGAAAATTGAGCCTAATAGACCACAAAAGCAGAGAGGCATCAGATGTCAACAAGCAGCTGGTTGCTATTTGTCTCCCATGTTTTTACTTGGTACTATTACAGTACAATTGGCAGTGTCTTGCGAATCTACATCTGGCAACCTTCGATCGATTATTCAGTATAAGTTGGTAGGGTGGATTGGAGCCTATCCCCACCTGTATAAAGACAAGGCAGGAGAACACTCTGGACAGCATGTATGTGTCTACCGTTAGCACTAAAACCAGCCATGTGCCAGATAAAGTCTTTTAGTCAGGGATATATGACTGTCAGAGTCACTGTGGCTGAAACAGAGAAAAAGTGCCATGAGACTGAAAGACACGGCGGGGAGTGACAGGGTGGTGAGGCTTTTGATTTTATGAGTTTCCAAGTTTCAAAATTTAATATCATGTATGGAATTATACTGAGTACAACGTGCAGTGAAATGCACGGTTGCCTAGCCCCAGCATGTGAATAAAAGGATATAAGTTTAATAGACAAGACAACAAAACAATGTATCACAAATATTGAACATTAAATAATAATTGTAATTATCTATGTTATGGAAAAATGCCAGTAAGTGGAAGTAGGGTGAGAGTCCAGAAATAAATAACTATATACAGCTTTGGAAAACAATTAAGTGACCACAGCAACATTCATACATATTTCACTTGTGTACTGCTGTCTTAGAAATGTTGAACTTGGAAGCAACCTGCTGTTCAGCATAGCAGGATTTAAAAATGCAGATTTGTCTAAAAATATAGAGTGGTCTCTGAATTTTTTCCAGGCTGTATGTTCATGTGTGGGTTAAGGAGGCTGTCGAGAATGTTGGGATCAAAATTGCCTGTGTAAAGATGTTCAATCCCAGCCTTTCTGTGCTGACCTTCAGGAAGCAGTACCATTTCCCTGGCCTCAGCAAGATACAGCTTTGTTGTGGCATTAAATTACAAAAAAACTTGAAAGTCAATGACTTCCCACTTCTGACTTTTACTATGACTATCTATATAGATCAATTTTATATAAATCATTATTGTCCTCAAGTGGGTTCACAGAATTCAATAACCAGAATTCAAAAATATAAAAAACATAACTTGTGCCCTATTGGCTGGTCTTTGTCTGCAATGAGAAGGAGAGTTAGGTAACTGCAATCGCCAGGTCAGTTCAGTTCCCCTGTCCTCATTCTCCATGTACACATACTGAGATATGTTCTGTTCTTTTGGCCCCCTGTAGACCGAAATCCTGATAGCAGCTGAAAGGACATCTTTATATTTTTGCTTGATTTGTTCCTACTGCAAAAGTAAATCTCTGTCTCCTAAAAACCTGTTCCTCACTGTTCTCTCCCCGTGTTACATTCGCCATGGTTAATTACCATGTTCTGCAGTGGTAGAGAAGGACCCTCTTGGTTGCTCCAGAACTGTCGTTCCTGGAAGCTTTAATTTAATACAATCACTCAAAATGTCTTTTCATGAAATACATGATTTACATTTTGCATCCCGCGGTTAACTTGCTTCATTTATGATGATTTTCGTTCAACAATAATGACTCTAAGCTGAGTCTTAAGGTCTATCAGTGAGATGAACTGGAGAAGCAGACACGCCGGGGGCTTCGATTTGTGCTGCAGCACGATAAATCGCTGAATGAATCGGTCTACACCTGCCACATTAGGTGTCTGTTTGCGGTTAGAGATGCCATCTACAATAGATGAGAGATCCAACTGCACCCTCTTTAAGAGAACATCTGTCTAAGGCTGAACTGTCTCTTGGTACACCCTTCTGAGAAGAACTGTGATGTATGGAAAACGTTGCTCCCTGGTACTTGGCTCCTGGTCATTATCAAAGTTATTAAAGAAGTGCCACTATTGCATTATTTTCTTCTAATTGAGATTTATTAATTGATACAAATATGTGAAACAAAATTTGTACAACTATTTATCATTTATAATTATGTTTTCACATTATTATTCTGGTAACATAAATCTTAAAAAGCAACAACAGAGACTGACAGTGATATATGATGATAAATGATGCGTTTTAATGATGCCCACTTTTGTGCCTGTAAGCTATCTAGACTCATATACCTTTTTGGAAGGAGTTTGTGCGCCCCCTTGTGGTAGTAAGTTGGTGGAATGGTTCAGCTGGGGATGTCTCTGTTTACAGATAGGCAGGAAAGCCACAGAAGAATGACCTCAATATGGACTCTGCATCGATGAACTGGCAGCCTGCTGTTCTGGACTCTATCAGAGTTGATGTGGCAAAGACCCATAAACTCAGGGATGCTTGACTCAACTGGATTTTTCTTCAACCCAGGTGCAGTGTTAAAGTCAGTCCTACAGGAGCAGGAATTTAATTTAGCAATACATTGAACAAAAGAAAAATCATTGTAAAGTATGGAATATTGCATAGCTTTGTTGTATATGTTCCTTTAATACCGTATGTTCCTTTAATAATTAATGACCCTAAGGGTGGTACTGAATATGATCCTCACTCTAGGAATTCATGAAACCACAACATTTGCGAAAATTAATTAACCGTGAGCTAATACTACAGTAAATTTGTTAGCAACATCAAATTGGATTTTTGGTGGAAGCTTTCTTTGCGTTTTTTCAGCCACCACCCCATGCGAATATTGTACATAACATTTCAACATGTAACGAAATAAACATTTTAAGAATAGTTTGATGATCATGGTGGTTTAGTGGGTTGCCCCACACCTATTACCTCCAGGTTTGGGGGGGTTTAACTCTGTACTGGATAAGCGTTTGGAAGATGGATGGACAGATTAGTTCCAGATCTTCCTGAGACTGGCCTGAAAAGTGACCACTGAAAATTGATGGACAGATGGATCAATGTGGACAGACTTTTCTGGTCAAATTTTAGGCAACAGTTACAAGCTGTACATCTGCATACTAAGACTCCTCCTTTCTATATGTCTTATTTTTTGTTTTAAGGATTTTAATAATATACAGCTCTGGAAAAAATTAAGAGAACATTCTATATTTTTAAGAAATCTGCATTTTAAATCCTGGTTTAATCCTGGTTCTGCTGGCAGAGGCTATGCTGCGAGGCAGGCTGTTTCCAGGCTCAAAATTTCTAAGATAGGAATACACAAGAACAAGGTGAAGCAGGAGGCACTGGGAATGACCAGAAACAGGCCAGGCAGAGGGGAGAAGTGACTTTCTAATGCTAGAGATGACCATCAACTTATCTGCCAGTGCCTCATCAATCGGACGATGACATCTGGTGACCTTCAAAAGGAATAGGAACCATTAAGTGCAGGTGTGAAGTGCACTGCTAGGACGGTCATAACAGGCTCCTAGAAGCAGGACTGAAGTCCCATACAGCAAGGAAAAAGCCCTTCATTAACAAGAAAGGGTGAAGAACCAGGCTGCAGTTTGCAAAAATATATATATAGACACATACCCATAAAATGAGAAATGAGTGAAACTGAAAGTTCTGCTGCGGTTCCTTAATTTTTTTTCAGAGCTGTATATTCTGATGTCATTTGCTTAAAATTGTGTTTTCTTTACTGTCTGGGTGAGGCCAGAGTTAAATCTATAAAATATAATTAAATATCACTTATAGAACCTATTAACTTGATTAGATTTTACAAGTGACTGAACAAAGGTCTGTGGGAAATATATTGAAACTGGTATTTAAATTCTATTTGCAGATCCAGTGTCCCTCAGATGTAATTATTTGGCTATGCAAATTTTATGTTCATTTCATTAAAACTGGTTACACAGAACATAGAAAGCACAATACAATTAGATATCAAAGGCTGATCTCAAAGTATGACTGAAAAAAAAAATGATCAGGCTCATTTTGACAAGTTAGTATTGGCCAAGACTAAGAGTAAGCTGCGAAGACTGTATTTCGGCCATGACTGTTTCAGTTTTCTAAAGATTGTCAGGCTATTCTGGCTGACAGATTTACATCAGGTTAATAAAAATGTGTTTTTCCCTGTTATCTTTTTTTTTCATTTTACAGAGCGTAAGTAATGATTAAATAACAAAAAAGCTTAAATTGCACTGCTAGTAACAACTCTGACCACCTGTTTCTGCTGGTGTGCTTTTCCATTAAGGTGACAGAGACACTGGATGAAATCGCTAACATCAGCAGAGAAAATGAATGATTATTTCCCCTTCATATATACTGACTTTGTCACCTTGCATCTCACATCTTGAGCCACATTTTAAAACACACTATGTTCACATTTTGTTGAAATTTTCCTCATTTTCTTTCAAAAAATATCTGTGACGTGATTTGGTGCCTTCCTAATTAAGCTACATTTCCTTTGCTGTTTGGTGACCAGTTCTTATTTAAATCACAGCCTGAAGGCAGTAGCATGACGTCAGGGTTGGTGGTTGTCCCTCAGGGGTCGCTGGCCATCCTGTTCCCTCATACTACTTGAAGCCCCTTAGTCCCAATGTGTCTCCCAGCTTCTGGGGTGGCCGTGTAGGTAAACAAGTTGAGTGTGCAGCTTGGTGGCTGTACCCTCTGGTCGTGGGTTTGAGGCTGGTTGGAGAATAGCCATCCCCTGTAAGGAGGAGCAGGATTTCTTGCTTAGCCAGATAACTTGTTGGATTTAAGGTAGCCTGGGCTGCATGGACTTTATGTTAGTTCATTCGCATTTAGCCCAAACTACCTTAAATCCAAGAAGTTATCTGGCTAAACAAGAAATCCTGCTTTGTGGAACACCCCCCTATTTGTGTCTTGTTTTATTATGTTTGGTTGTGTTCTTTGGTTATTAGTTATTCCTAGTATTGGTAGTGTTTAGTATTTCATAGTGTTCAGTGTTTCTTGAAGTTCCCTTGTTCTGTGTTAGTTAATTGTAATCCACCCCACCTGTTTCTGGTTAAACTCTGTATCCATTTGATTATGATTTATACCTGTCCTTTGTTTGCATATGTTTATATGGTTATTTTTGTATATTTTAAGCCCCTATAAACCCTTTATATTCTCTTAGATATTAGGTAAGATTTGTTGAAATTATGACGCTGTAAGCTTTAAGAAAAATAAAAGTCTGGATCAAAAACTAATAACGGACTGATCACAGCAGACATTTATTCATACCAAAAAAAGAGAGACTATGGTTTTTCTTATGAATGGTATTTATGTCACATAGAGTTGATTTCAATTTGTGAGTTGTTGCCATATGCTATACCAAATCAGAGAAGCTGGAATAATCAGTAACAGTAAAAACAAACAAACAAAAAAAGTCCACAGGAGACTATTTTTGGTGAGTTTCATTTGAGTCTTGGGGCAGTTGAATGGGAGTCCTGGTCCGACTCAATTTGTCCTGATGATGGAAGAATGGATTGCTGACAAGATGTGGGGCCTGAGCATACCAGGTGAGAAATGTTTACTGGTGCATATGGAGGACCAGTTCATACCAGCTTCAAGCAGGCATTTTCAGTCTTTTTCTGGAAGGGAGAAGAGAGATCTGTGCCAATGCAGGGAAGAGAGGACTGGCCACACAAAAGGAAACACTGACAAAATGAAGCCTGAGCTGAACACAACACTGTCAGGGAGCCCGATAAGTCTGTCAGTTCACAACTAATGGTGTGATCAAGCAGACTCTTCATCCTACACTCCTCATGCAGCACATCCACAGCATAGGTGTTTAAAATTTAAAACCCCGTTTCCCATTCTCAGCCTGACTAACAGAAACAGTCCAGTCAGACTCCTGGGGTATTAGATTTTAGTAAAGGGAAGCCAGCTGCTGATTACAAATTCTGGAACTGAATTAATATCCTGCATATATTTTAATGTTTGCTTTACAGTGCAGTGATATGTTCATAAATAAAGATCTGTCTAATTTCACGAATATCCATACAAATAACAAGGAGTAAACATTTTTTTCCCAAAATAGAGTGAATAAGAATTTGATATTGTTTAAATAATGCAAAACTCAACATTTTATGTAATGGCAACGGGAGACGTAATGGTTTTTATCACCGCCTGTTATACCCAATAGGGGGCACTGTTTACCCACATGAACAACTGCATCTCCTCGGGATAACTTCATGACAGGATGTGTCTTTAGCCATTGTAAGTTTTGTTCACTTCGCTGCGAATATCTGGCGCTATAAGAAGCGTTTGGTAATGGCTGGTCAGATAACTGTTATAGATAACGCGTTACTATACGTCAAAAAGCTGTCCTTTCCCCCCCAGTTTCAGATTACATCACAATAAACTGTAACCCACAATATAACAGTTGGTATACCGATTATTACTTATTTAGTTGTTTAATAGACCGTCAGTTCAAAGTGACTTACACTTTGCCTTATTTTCTATATATTTTACTCAACGACGCAGTAATGCATAAGGGGTTGGAGGATGGATGGATGGATGGACATTTTACATTTGAACAATATTAGGGCATCAAAAGTTAGGAAACATGCTTTGTTAATGTTGATTTATTCCTACGGATTTCCCGAATTTGCGTGAGAGCAGTCCACAAAATCTCTACATGTACTTTCTCAGCCCCGAATTTCCCCTTATTTATTTTTGTTTCCGACAACCCATTTCCTGGATTTTGGACTTACGTTGGATTTGCATTAGTCTTTTCCAATCGCTGTCATCGTTTATCCCGGAGAAGCGAACGCCTCCCTGTCTACTCTCATGTTGAGGGGTTCTATTCACAGTCTAACTTTAAAATGTTCTCGTAGGTCAATGTTGCTATATTACGTGTTATTTTTCTTAAATATCGTAACTGTGTTAGAGTGGTGTGGTTACAATGGGATTGCATTAGAATGGGATGGGATAGTGTCTCTGAAACGAAGAACGTTCAAAGTCAATTTGTATTAGAGGTCTAGCACCTTCACTATTGCTGTTGCAGAGTTCCAATATAATCCGTCTTCTTCAAGCAAACACGTCGTTATAATTGCGCTCATTTCCCTAGTTTCTCATATCATTATCATTCCAATTACAGACGGAGTACCTGCACAGACTTGCATACGTCTATCTGTGCAAAGCAGATGTAGTCCAAAATGTTGCTTTTTGGCCAGTTAATCAAGTTCAGCTCGTGGTTGCCTTATATAAGTCGTCTTATTTTCAGTGGCTCCATTCTCCCTTGACGTGACCTGTTAATTTGTTAGTAATGACAGCATTTTTATAATCAAGGGTGATACATTGGATCATTAGTAGTGGAGGCTGTGCCGAAAAATTGTACCGAGTGCCCTTTTTGATAGTAAAATTCACAACAATTTACCGACCCCCACCGTAGGCCCGCCCTGCTGTGAGATCCCTTCTCCGCCTCTGCATTGAATATACTGGCCGTCTTCATGGAAAGCCAGAATTGCGGGAAAGCTTTTGAATGCAATCCTATTTCGGTTTATAAT
>JAAGVU020000043.1:7869738-7881195 GCA_011763525.2 Mormyrus iriodes | reverse complement strand
TTTTGGCATTTTTAGTTTTTTGATTGCATTCACAGATTTTTGTAGAATTGAGTTTCCTCTTGTGTGACTTGAAAAAATGTCCCCACAAAGTCAAAATAGCAGGTTTTTATTACATTGTGGGGACATCTGGTCCTGACAATTTAATATATACATGACCAAACACACGCATACATACACCTGACCTTCAGTTCTCTCCACAGTGAAAGATCTGGCCAGTAGCAGATAGTAATCAGCTTCCCTTGGATGTATCAACCCTTAACTGAGACAACCCACGATTGGTGGGTCAGCTGGGGTGGCCCAGTCTCCTTTTGGCTTCCAACTGAATGCTGCCTTTCTCATTCCAAAGCCCCCAACAGTTTGACCCAATGCTTTGCTTTCTGTTACATTTAGGTTTTTCGGTTGGTTGGCTGATTTTTCTTTTTTTTTTGTCTAGGGATTTAGGGTTATATACCATTTTGCTACAGCTGGGGACCTTAATAGAGCAATTCTTCCAGGGTCCAACCTCAGGCAATCTGCTGTACATTTCTCTTTGTTCTTTTTGAGTCTGGTGGCTTTCTTCCCTCCCTGATAAATTGTTTGTGCTGACTGGAATCTGGCATTTCTCATACTTTCTGCTGCTCAAGGGTGTTAGCGGGTGTCTCTTACGCTTGGTCATATCACCCTCAATATCTCCTTTCAGGGGGTACTGTTTGGCAGCATGGCACATTGTCGAACACAGTGCATCACTCTCGCTGCACCCTACACTCTGGATCTTCTATCACGCACCAGTTGTGCAGTCATATCAGTAACAGATGTAGTGTGATTGGCCAATCACCACAGGAAAGATTGGGAGTAGTCCAGCTTCTACAGTCCCGCCCATTTTATTTCCCCCTTCTAGGGGTTCCATTCTGTCCACGCCTCTTGTAGTCTCAAAGACTTCTGCATTTTGCACTGCTGTATGTACCATGGTTCCAGAGCCTTCCATCAAATTAGTTTCCAATGACATCTTGTGTCCTTTGCCCGCTTTCCGTTTGGGATGCAGAAGTGTGGGCTACCCGCTTGTGCCCAGATGTTGTTTTGATGCCAGCGCCTCTGACTTAGTCATCCCTGGAGTCTCTGAATGTCTTTGGTAATTCAGGACTTTACTACTTTGAACGCCTCCCACCGCAGTTGACACGGGCAGCTGTCAACTGGCCAGACCTAATAACACACAGCCCTGAGCTCTGGGGGAACCTTAGTCACCTTTGAAACTGTATTATATGTCGGCCAGTCTGCCATTTTTGATCAAAGTGGTTCCTTTGGCTTCATCTTCACCCCCCGGCCCAGGTTGCTAACTCACTGAGCATCATATGAACCAACCTCGCTGATACATCGGATATTCAATGCAATTATCCATAAACCCTCGTTTATACTGGAGAAATAAAACCTTTATGTATTCAGTGTATATATATATATATATATATATATATATATATATATATACACACACACACACACACACACACACGTATGTTAGCGGATGTTTAGTTTAGTTTTTAGCCTGTTTGTGTGTAAGCATGTGCATGCTTCTGTTTTTAATACTTCTAATAAACAGGCCATGTATTTATCTAGTATCACTTGCTTATACTATGTAATGTGACTATTGGAGAGCAAAATAGATTTAAGCAACTTAAGAAGTGTTACATTGATGTAAACTGCATGATACAGCATACCACTTATTTACCCATATGAATGACATTTCTTCAGCTAACAGTTTATATATTTATACAGATATAATTTAGGGAAGCAAAAAGGAAGTTGCAAAAAATAGGAGGGACCATTAACTAGATTTTTACTTCATTCTTGTGGAAATCTTGGACCAGTAAAAAGGTACAGGTATCATATCGATAGCTGTATCTAAGCAAAACGATTCTGGAATCTGAGGTGGAAATTAATCATGAATCAGTGTTCACTAGTAATGAGAATCAAGCAGGGGAAACTAGGTTTCAAAACCCACGGTGTGTGGGATTAGCATGTGCTGTCAATCACAGACTGCTGCAGCTCAGGTCCCATTGGTCGTTCTTTTGGTTCCCGCGTGGGTTAAACTAGTCAGTGATTGACAGTGCACAAGAATCCTTCCCGCCAAAGAATATTACCATAACGAAACAAGTCTCTTGTACGTCTACGTGTCTTCATATTTTGTCAGCGGTGTGAGACAGCTGACTTTAGAGCACTGGCAAACTTAACTTGTAAGTGCTGAAACAGGAAAAGTACTACAACTCTTTGGGAATGTTTGCAGCGTAGGGAAAGTTTAAGAACAAATATGTTTTTTCCACTGGAAGAGGATGAGAAAATGATACATAAGCCTGTCGATTTTGCCGGCTGGCTAGCAGTCGGATACCATAAATCTATTTTAGCAAGAATTATATTTGGTCCTTAATGCAAGGAAATGAAATATGCTTAGGCAAAGTACTAAAGATGCACTCATGTTCCGGTATGATTATTTGACTATAGACACTATGAGTGGATTATAATTATGGGGGATGTCAATGAGGATTTCATCTGACACCGTTACGGGGATAAGGAAGCGATTGAGCTAGCATTCGGACAGGATACTGGTCAATTACTTTCACATTCACCACCGTGGGAAGTCACCATTCTGCCCGGTCTCAGGCTTATTACTCTCCAGGAAACCATCCTTTATATGTAAATCCACTCACAGCACCTTTACATGGGACCTTGTTGGAGAGGGTCTTTCAGGGAGTTTAAAACCTGTTGTTATTTTGTATCTGATTCCTTTCATTGTCTGCACCGTATTACATGAAATTTTTTGCTGTACAATGAGAGGTGATAGACCCTGCCAGTTGACTCCTTACAATGCTTATTTGTGGATCCAGTAATCAAAGGAATTAATGATTACCAATTTTTTTTGTTTACCTGTTGGTATGACAACAATAAATGAACTACTAGCTAATGTATATCTCAATGTAGCTTGTTAACGATATATTGTTGCGGGCTACAGGCAGGCATATTCGTCTCTGCCAAAGTCTCCTGGCATTCTTTTTTTCCCTTTTCCCTGTTTCATGCCTCATTTTCTATAAATGATGTAGTTATGTATTGCCACATACTCTTTTCAAGTGCCTTGGGGTCACTGTTGCTAAGGCGCTATATAAAAATAAATAGAATTGATTCATTTAGCATAAAATATTATGTTGATGCTCCAAACAGAGATAGGAAGGAGTCATGCACATACAGATAAATTGTGAAGTAAGCACCAAACTGTATTACAAGCATTATTTAAAGTAAACCTATACTGTAGACAGAAGGAGATATTTTGTTCGGGGGGGGGGGGGAATCAGCAGTTTATTTTTTTGCCTTTTTGCTTTCATGGTAACCGTAAATGTGTCTGGAGCTATGTGAAATGATGGCATTAAATGTAGACAGACAGGTGTGGTCTGAAGGCTCTTTCACCACATTTAGGCCTCGCTAGGTGGTAGATGAGGAGTGTTCTGAGGAGTGGAGTGTTTGTTAGGTTCCTGTTAGCCCCTGGCTTTTCCCTTTGTTGTTCTTCAGGCATCCGCTTTATAAAAGCGTCAAATGCTAGTTCTTCTACTGGCTCATGAAGAAACATGCTGTGTTGCTATAAACCCACTGCCCATACTGATTCCATCCATTTGTAGTACACTAAGAACATATTTTAGGTTCCTCAGGATGCAATGAGCGTTTCCTGTAAGTAATGAAATCGTTTTCTGATAAGGAAAACCTGAATTTGTTGGGGATTTCTTCATAGATCTCAGTAGATAGCTGGAAGTAAGTTATTTCAGCTCTAATCCTGTAAAAGCAACTCATACCCCCCTGAAAAGGAATGTCAGAGGTGCATTTGAAAAACACTTTTTTTTGTATTGTGAGTGAACATAATATTTGTACTGCTTACCTGTAAACATTAAAAATCAGTTATTGCATCTAATACTTGTACATATCCATCCAAGAATCCAATATGGGGCTTCAGTGCCACATATAGGTATCTATATATTCAGAATTCTGTTGCTTTATAAAAAGGTTATGTTATTTCTAGTCATAAAATGTAAGTATACATATGCATGTATTTAATTTAGAAAATATACGCAAAGGCCATTCATAATCCAACTCTGTGGCCTTTAAAAAGAAATGGTGATTCATAATCAATTCTTGGAAAAAAATTATGTAACATTTGCACATACAAGTTTTTGCTATTTAAGTGTAGTCCAGATGAAAAGATATTTGATTGTGAATCACTTAAATAATGTTGGAAGCCCCAGGATCCTTGTACACTGAGCAGCAGGCTTTGCTCTGGGCTCAGTCTGATCGTTCATCTGTTGCCAGACCTCATGCTCCCGTCTTGCATGCTTTGGGTCAGTTTTTGCAGCCTCCTTTATCTAATTTCCTTGTTTGACTTTTTTCCCTAGTGCTATGCCCTGGTTTGAGGTGCCCCTGTTTTCACCAAATCATCTGTACTTGAGTTCTCTTCTTGCACACCTCACTCCAGAACCTCCTGTCCAGTCTGCTGTCCAGTTTTTTATCTGTCCCCTGCAGTGTCCTGTCCAATGCACTCTGGGATCATCAAGCTGAAAACCCTGTTCCAGTGGGTTTGACCCAGTAGGAGTTCTTTGCATTTGTCTCATCCAAGCTTTATCAGTGAAGCGGAAATATATTTCATTTTTGCATAACTCGTTTTGACAATTTGAAAATAATTCTCATTTCTCCAATGCCCGCAGTCAGCCAATAAGGAATTCAGAGCAATAATTTAAAGACCACTTAAAAATCACTTAGAAATCAAACCAGGACCAGTTGTAGATGTCTACATGCTATTTTTTTTGTTTTGGATAAGTAAATGAAGGTTGCAGATTCTGCAGAAGGATATTCTGAAGTCTTAAACCACAATTCCAGTTTTTAAGGAACCAATACAAGATATACATATTTAAAGATCCTTGCAGACCTACAGGGGGACACTAAGTGACATTGCAATGAATAGGCAGTCCATAGTGTCCTTGGTTATACCTAAATCACTTTCGCTGGAAATATTTCGCCCAGAAACTTAACTGCAGCACACCATGTGTCCTTTAGAAGTAAATTATGCAGGAACAAATCAGGTGTTATAAGTGAACGGGGACATATTCTTTCATTTTTATTCTGCATATCCTGTCTAATTTGGGAAGTGACACCAATTTCCCACATGCCATGTCTGCTCCGTAGAGAGGAGTCAACCCCCTTTTGTTATTTACTTTAAAATGGCAGGAATCTGAAGCTTCACAAGACATTCTGTTAAAAAAAAAAGTTAATGAGATTTTTCATTCCTTTCCTCCTCCTTCAGATGAATTAGAAGCCAGAATGTGGCAGGTTTCTAAAATCAGTTATGTCTTGAAAAGCTCACGTTCCGATTTCTGGCCCCCACTAATCCCTGTAATTTATAACTTAAATGTTTCAGGTTTCTGCGATTTTTTTTTTCCGTTTGACATTCAGGGCCTGTAGAAGCTTCTTCCAGCTTTTATGAATGCAACTGAACTGGGTTTTAAATTAGCGTCTGAGTGGAGGACGTACAACTGACCGCGTTTTAGATTATATGATATGGCACTCAGGCACTTCCAGATTCTTTTAAAAACAGCTATGCACAATTATCCTCCGGACAAGTGGTCTAGAGTTATGCATGTGTACATAACTTAAAATGAGCCGAAAGGAATGCACGTGATAAAATAGTGTACTGTAAGGACTGGGGATGAATTACATCTTTAAAAGAATAATGACTTAACTTCCATCTGGGATGACAGAATGACTTCTTGCCCATGTTTAGAAGAAGACCTCGCTTAATTCACGTTGTCATTTTATGCCATTTAATAATTTATTCACATATGCTGCAAATCTCACATGACACGCATGAACAATGCTCCTTTCAATGTCTAAAATTGTTCACTGAATTAAGTGATGTTGATTTTAGGCAGATCAGAATTACGCTTGAACTTATTACTATCAATAGGTGGCAGCAGCCTCTTATGGGACTGGCTGCTTTACAAATGCAAAAACTGTTGGATCACAGCTGCGACTGAGCACAACTGGACGCATGCTAATATATTTTATAGTTTGTTAAGTCATTTGGAGAGGTAGCGAGCTGGTTGTGTGTGTGTGTGTGTGTGTGTGCGCGCGCGCGCGTGTGTGTGTGTGTTTTTAAAATCCATCAGAACGCAACAGGAAACCACTTGGTGAGCTTTGGCCTGTTTTCTTTGTACCAGGCAATTTAAAGACTTGGATTTGCCAGGAGTATGTATTTTTCCCTCTCTGTGTAGTGCATAATTTGTATTGGAACACACTGTGCAGGCTAAAGCTCTACTTTAAGTGCTCAGTATACACACAGGCAATAGAATTGAAAATTTCACAGTGCATTTGTGAGGATACTGGGATTCTCTATCTAATGTTGCAAGGGGTCATTGCTCCATAGCTGCATGATTTTGAAGAGGTTTATCTATGAATGTCAAAATGATAGCAAAACATAATAGTTTTTCACTATGATCACACTATAGAAGAATTAACGTAACATTTTGAACTATAAATGTGCAATTTAAATGCTGGAAATATGATTTTATGTCAAGCAGTTATATCATTATATTTCTTACAAATTACATGTACATAGAATTTACTATTTGGTGCCATAAGCCGACAAAATTTTATATAGTGTAAGATGTAATCAGTCCATCACTGTCATAAATTATGTCAATAATGGTTAGTTCTTGTGAGGACCAAACTTTTTTTGCCACTTTCAAAGTCTTTCATGATCTAATGGGCCCATATTCCCATTTTCTACAGACTCTAAATATCATATTACCGGATGCTTCCCACCAATTTACAGAAAGACATTAGATGATCTGGAGGATCCTGCATTACTCCTCATCATTCTCTGAATTGTTTACTACAGATACCGCGACAAAGAGCTACATAACATCTCAACACAGACTGAAGATCCGTCTCCTGAAAATATCAGACATTAGAATTAAAATACTGATATAATTAGATTGCCTGCAATTATTAACCACACTGTTCATGCTGGTTTGCCACAACCTACTGTTGTTTACATTAACTATATTGTATTTTTGCCTCCTGTCTATCTTTGGGGTGCTAGTTAGGAATGTCAATATACAATTTAAATGTAAACATCCCAATGAAGCTCATTTTCAGACATCATACAAAAATGGGCAACTCCTGAGTACGTTGAGTTTTTAAAAATATTTTGATGTGGCCCCCTTTATGTCTCAAGAGGTCGCCATCCCACAACTGCCACTGTCTGTGGTCGATTCAGCCAAAAATTCCCACACATTTGGAAGCCGACTGCCATAGGGGAACAGGGCATCTAAAATATGCAAGAAAGAAAATATCATCCACCCACTAGCGCTAACAAGCAAGCTAACAACCTTGTCCTCTGTTTTTAATATATGAACTGATACATGGATGTCTCCAGTTACTCACACTAAAGCTTGTCATTCATTTTGCATAATATTCTGAAATGAACAGTTCAACACAAAAAGAAAGAACGGTGAGACTTTTAACAAAACGCGCCATGATGCTCCAATCTTTCAGGGATGGTCTTCCCAATTAAAGCATCAATTGGTTTGCTTGACAATAACTGCACTCTGTACTTTCTTCCCAGCCTAAATAATATGCCACATGTAATTTTTAAAGGAACAACACATTTGCTGGATATAGCACTACTGTGGCAGGCAATTTGGGACAGAGGAGGAAAAAAAATACATAAAAGCAGCTTTAAAACTCCTGGAATGCAAGATGCAAGAAACCTCTACAGTGTAATGCTGCTCCCACCACTCACTCACACTTACACACACATACACACATACGTACAAACATATATACATATTCCATTACCCAGCACTATAGGTAACCAAACAAAATATAAGACTTTTCGCTATTTAACTTTTTAAAATTTTATTTATTCATTCACGTATTATAATAAAATTGAAGTCTCTATTATGTGGACCTGAAAAATGTCCTCACAGGCTAAAAAAATAACAGGTTTTACCACATTTTGTGGACATTTAGTCCCCGCAATACAGTAATTACAAACTCACACGCACACATCCAAGAACCTGAGGCCCCAGCTAGCTGACGTTATAAATATCCTAACCTGGTGATTAGCACAATCATTGCTAGTTGAGTTTAATTAGCAGGGGTTAGCAGTAGGCACTGGGTGATCAATTGCCATGAAAACTTCCAAAACCATCCTTTTACGTACCATCTAGTGTCTTTGCTTTGCATGAACCATTAGGCTAGTCCAGACTAAAGCACATATTCTATTATGTAATTCCTGTGTATATCACCCTTATGCAGGCCCGCTGCAAAGGTTAACATAAATGGCACACAAAGCTGGGTTAACAATTGAAAATAATTTATTTTGTACAAAGGTTAAGCAGAAGGACACGCGACACAATCAGTCGTGGTCTCCAGTCATTTCTCTGCTGTGAGATCAATTGTTTGTGAAAGGCTCCTGTGGAGTACAAATGTTAATTGCTTATTTTAACTGAAGCTGGTCAGTGCACCGAGTAGCTGGAACGACACAAACTCCACTTAATCAAGTCCGGCTCTTGGTGGTCCATGGTTTTCTTTTGCCATTTCAAATAGTGGTGGAGCCCATTAGTCACAAATCGGTTATGAATTATAAATATACTCCTCAGTGAATTGAAGAAACATCCCTTCTGGGAAGAAAAAAAACATAAATAAACATTAGAACGCAAAGCCAAAATAGGTAATTGATTTTTCTTTATTGTGACTATAGCAAAAACGTGTTCAGCAGCCCAGTATAAACTAACCACAAGAATCAGAGCTTATATGAAAAAATAAACTCTTGTAATTACCTGTGGTGATGAGAGCCTCCTGTAAAGACCTTGTAAAAAATGCTATTTGCTGTTGAGGTACAGAGTAATTAGAAATGTCCAGAGTGTATTTTGTGCTCAAGTAAGTATGCAGACTTAATTCAGACCGTCCAAATAATTACTTTTTTCACTGCTCAATCAATACGAAAGTTGATGCATTTTTCTAAAACCTTATTAAAGGCAGCATGTTCTTATAGAAAACAAAGAAGATCATTAAAGGTTAGACTGGTGTTTTGGCCGAGTCAGTTGAGAATGCAGGGTGCCGAGGTCCTTCTAAAGCGGGGGACGAACACCAGTGCTCAGTAATGATGACGAATGATGCTTACACTGCAAGCCTTCTAACATGATGGTTATAAACTACCCCACTTTAAAGTGAATGGAAAAAGTCAAGGCTGAGCTTCAAGCAGTGTTCTTGTCCTTAACTCCGAAGATGCATCTGACCCAGAACGTCTGTAACAGAGATTCTAAAGGATTACTGTTTAGGTGGCTATTTGCCCTAATCAAAATTGTCTACTATATACCCCCCATCTGGATAATACATGCTGCTTTCATAATTATCTTTTGTAAGATCACATGCCACTGGCATTCACCAAAATACCATGAAAGATAAGGGAAGCATTTGGCATCCTGTAGTTTTACTTTAGACTCACCTCTCCAGGTTTATGGGTTCAAATATCTTATATTTCCCCTGTGTCTCCTGTTCCCCTCCCATCCCGTCCGAAAGCTTATCATACATTTATCTGATGCTTCTATCCAAAGTGACTTATAGTAGAGGAAAGGGTTATAATTCATCAATGCCCCCTGGGATTAGAACCCACAACCTTTGTATTGTCAATGATCTATATGCTGACCTATGACAGCTTAGATATGACATTCAGGTACACTGAGGTGTCCTGTAGTATGTGTTCCACTTCATGTTTGTGGGATGGGTTCCAGGCTCACTGTGAGCCAGCACTGAAAAAGCAGTTATGGAAAATTGTTCATGATATTTAATCCCAGTGCTGTGGTTAGTACTGTCACTTCACACCTCTGGGATCAGGGTTCGAGCCTCCACCATGGCTCTATGTGTGTGGAGTTTGCATGATTTTCCCATTTCATTGTGGGGTTTCCTCTGGGTACTTCCCCCTCCCCACAGCCCAAAATCATGCTGAGGTTAATTGGAGTTATCAAATTGCCCATAAATGTGCATTTGTGAGTGAATGGAGTGTGAGTGTGCCCTGCGATGGGTTGGCGCCCCATTCTACGTTGTTCCCTGCCTTGCACCTGTAGCCTCCAGGATAGGCTCTGGACCCCCCCCGCAACCCTGAATAGGACAAGGATTTTCAGAAAATGGATGGAGGGATACTTACTCTCAAATGTAAAGAACATAAAAAGCCACGAAAAACTCGCCTTCACTATTAGTATTAAAAAATAGTTTCTTAGTAACAAAATGAAGAGATGTTTTATTTATTTGTTTGTTTGTGTATTTCTCTATTTATTTGATATTTGCCATTTGAAAATAAAACTCCTGGATTTATGTTAGTGATCACTGAAATTTTCCAAACTCCCCCCATTACCAGGGGTCTAATGCAAATGTAACACCAGTGTTTTGTTTCTTACTCAGTCAAGCAGTTTAATTGGAATTTTTAGATCTCTAGTGTAATTAAAGTTATTTGTGTAATTCTGGTTTAATATTTTACTTTGAAGAGCAATTTATTTTCCAAATGAAATTGACTTGACATCTTCAATGAATACTTGGCCACCTGCAAACACTGGCCCCAAGCGATGTTAATATAAAATGCTCTCCAAGAGAGTCTGTTTGAGGGCAACACTAAGAATATGAATGCCAATTAGTCGGTGATCGCCAGTTCCTCAAATTGGCCAACACCACTGCCCATCTGGTGCTAGCATGTAATGTGCAAAGCGCTTGCTAATTAAAACGGCTGTAAGACAGTTTAAGACGTCACAGTATTAAATGCTGATATATGTAAGTCTGTTACTCCGAGACATGTACACTACACTGTCAACTACAAACACAGGGAAACGGATATTTATGAGCCTGGCTGAATTTAATGATGAGTTGTGTTTAGTGATGCCATGATGTTTAATTCAGCATGCATTCCAGTCATGGAGGCACTGGATTTTGGTACTTCAGTTTAGCTTGGTGAATATGATAAACAAGATGAAAACCAGTGATGTGAGACGGGCAACCTTTCAGCTTTACAGCAAACAAATTCAAAAATGAATAAGTAAACAAAGACCATAAATGTCCCAATGCACCTATGACATGGTAGCACAGTGCTCCACAGCAAAACCAATACTATCATAATATTTTATATATATATATATCATTACTCATTTTGAAAGGCATTTTAAATTAGAGTCAGACTGATATATATTGTATTACATGCACTATTAGCTTAATATGTTTACAAGTGATTATCCACTTGCCTGTATTTAGCATGAGAATTAGGGGAACCTTCTTGTTTATGCAATTTGACCCCATTCTGCTGACATAAGAAATATTGTTGCCACTTTAACCCCTGTGTTATTTTTGGGGTCGAAGTTACCCCAGTCCATTTTCAAAATGAGGTTAAATTCTATAGATTCT
>JAAGVU020000043.1:7813373-7837864 GCA_011763525.2 Mormyrus iriodes | reverse complement strand
ATATTATGTGATAATAACAAATATTACAATTGCATAATGTTTGTTATTAAAGTACATTGAAGCTGGTGGTATGTTCGGATGATATACTATTGATATACTGAGATAGGTGTACTTACATGCTGCTTAAGAATTTTCTATGAATGCATTAAGCATGCATTATGAAGGCGTACTGAATGTTCTATGAATGCATTACGAAGCTGCAGTTAATGTAAAGCATCACCCACAACCGAACACAGGCCAAACACACAATACTGTGTTTTACAGATATGCCCGCGATTAATACCAGGAGAAACTGACCACATTATTGGGATGCCAGCCTTCAGCTACCAGCAGCTACATCTTAGAAATTAGGTACGTGACAAAATAATTGCTTTCCGTTGGAGGCGCATTAATAATATGTCGCAATCTAAGATGTATGTAGTGTGCAAAACTAGAGTTAATAGACAACAAATGAAACAGGATGCGTTAGATGCAACATTACTTTATGTAGAATCGGTAATAGATTAAGTATAGTACACCAAATCAGCTACTCCATTAGGAAGCTCAGATGAACGACCCAGGTACATAGGCTATGCTTTTCCCATTTATGGTTTCGCAGCAAGATTTGCTTTGTCGTCCATTTCCGGGGCTGACGTTCTCTGTTGAACGTTACTGATTTGTAGCATGCTTAGGTTGCTGAACATTGCTGAGCGAAGCAGCTTCTCGGCCCGTGCGGGTACTAGGAGGAAATAAACGCCCCTCACCACCGCATTCGAACGCGGATGACAACTTGCTTCCTCACACATGCTGCACAGAAGCTGTATTGTCAGGGCAATTTCACGTGCAACAGATGCTGGAAATATAATAAATGTGGTCTGATAAAATTTCATTTTGCCAGTATAATGAAACTTCCGGGCGGGGGGGGGGGTACAGTTTGAATTATGGACTGCAAAATATTTCAAGCTACACCAAGCAAAGGCCAAACTATCCCATAATCCCTTGTTACTGTGCACCTTTCCTGTAGTTGCTGAATTAAACATAATACTTAAACCATTGCATTTACTTTATTGACACCTTACGCTGAATCTACAATTTTTATGTTCAGTTTATATGCCTCACTGAAGAATTAAATCACTAAATTAATTATGAAATAAAAGTATTTTATGGAATTTCTTATGCTGTAACATCACAAAAAACTGACATGAACCGATCATTAAAAATGCTTAAGACTCATTACTGAACTACAAAAGATCAAAGAGCATATATCTGATTTACAAAAACGTAGTTCTTTAATTTACAGACTGCACTTAAAACGACTTTTATTTGGATATTAACAAATTGAATATGTAGTTCATTTTGACCTCCTTTTGAATCCATCACAAACATCAAACTGTAAAGAAGAAAGACAACCACAGCAAATATTGCGGGAACGTTTGCTGAAAGGGTGTTCATTTCTTGAATACTTTGTTGATTTGTTTACAAATACTTATAAAAATATTCAAAACAAACAACAACAGGAAACAGGAACTATCGATATGGATATTAACGAATACTAAATACAATTAAATAAAAGGTCCTTTGAGGCCCAGATCACAACAGAGAGGTTGCTGATTCAATATACCGTTATTACCAAGTAAGAAACATAGAAGCGTCATGCGGAGTTAGGATTTAAATTATAACAAAGGCATAAAAAAACTCCTGGGCTAATTGCTGTGTTTCTTACAAGGATTTTACAAGTCATTGAGCATGGAAATTATAACGTTTTGATATTAATTTCCAGGCAAAACCACATCGTTATTATTACCGTTGTTGTTGTTGCTATTTCCAAAGCATCCCAAGTTGCTCTAACATGTACCAAACGTAAAGGCAGTGAGTCATTATTGTACATCTGCTGTCTTGAGTCTAACATGAGATTGTAAAGTAGAAGCAAGCCCTCCACCATGAAAATATTCCAATTCCTTACTCTGCGATGCAAGTGTAATGAGGCCTGTATGCTGTACAGTGTCTTAAGACCAATGTTTATCATGCTTTCCCACACCACCTTATTAGCTACAAAGCTTGGTTGCTTCGTATTCCATCGAGTATGGTTGTTTGGCGCTAAATGACTGCAAAGCAGCTAATATCCGGGCCACTTCTGAGGCTGACAGTTTGAGCCGATGTCGAAGTAAGCAAGAGAACAAGTCCAGCCGTTGCGGCCCCGGTGGGGACAGTCGGTTGACACGGTCTCGTATCTCTACGAGTTGGAGCAATGCAGAGTCCTGGGATCCCTGAGTGTACGGATAGTCCAGCTGCAGAATCAAATCCTGAATCGCTTCCTGGTCAAAGTGCATACTGTAGCCAAACAACTGCATACTGTTTATTTTCATGTAACCCAGGTTCTGAGAAGACTCTATGGCCTCCAGCGGTTCGTAATAGCTGGTCACATTCCCTTGAGCCAATGTTGTTTTGATGCGGCTCCGTAGGTAGAAGTGAACTGTCTCAAAAAAGCTTTTCCATTTGTTGCCTAACGTCAACGTCCAGTTGTAACAATCTAGAGGTATATCTAGCTTAGTCCTTTCCCAGTCTGGATAACTGTTTTGATTGATTGGCATGATCCAGCTCTCCGAATGGCTGCCGCCAAATGGGTTGATATAAACAGAGAGCATTGGTTCTAAGGTACTGTTTTTAGTAAGGCAAATCTGAAGGGAAATTCCAAGGAGCATGTGGACGTGATTGGATTTATACTTGTTGCTCTTGAGCGTGAGCAGCATCCGCTTCCTCCAAGACGGGTCAAACCAGTGGTTCAGCCGCATGTCGTTGCTGATGAAGATGGCGTGCACCACGAGGCGGCTGTCACGCTTCTGAAGGAGGTACCTCATCTCCAGGTCCTGCAGGTCCGTCTCAAAGCCGATGTAGTGATCCGTGGAGTCTGGCACAGCATGTCGACAGGCCCCCTGGCTCAGCATGTAACCCGGGTTGCAATTCGCACACCTAGTTCGATTCTCCGAAGCACAGGAGGCACAACTGGGGCCATCCCCGACCATGCAGGGAATGACTCCTTGACAAGTCAGGTGCTCATAGGGGCAAAGGCAACTCCGTGTCTCTTCTGTATAGATTCCAATGTGATTATTCTCACTGCAGTACATGATGGACAGGATATAATTGAGCCAGTAGTTGAGAGACCTAATAAAAACACAAGAACACATGTACAAGCCCCAGCAGTTATTTACAACCACGTAAACTATAAATCTCCCTACATAATTTTCTAGGTCTTTAATCTTTATGTGACAGTGGGAGGCAATTTAGAATGCTCAACCTTTACATTTCACCACATGGGAGCAATTGATCTACAAAATATAAGTGCCTCACCATAAACGTGTCTTAGATATTCAGTGTTGTACTGTTCGGTCTGAACAGTGCACCAGCCAAAGCTTTCGCCTGTGAAATTCACACTGCGTCTATAAATGCAGTTTCGTTCTGTTATTTTTCTTGTAAAAATATCATTGTTTTCTTGAGGGCCTTCATGTTGTGCTCAGTAATCCCAACAAAGTTCCCAAGGCAACATTTTCAATGCTCTGGTGGGTCACAAAGGAAAAATAATTTTGAAAGGGAAAACGTGTTTTGTGTGTTTCTACGTCCATATGACGGAAAAGAAAATATCTAACAAATTGAACCAAAGTATAAAACAAACCAAAGCACTGCAAAAAAAAGGTTTTCTTCATGAATCAAAAAGTTGCCATTTCACTAAAAGATACTTTCTTTTCTGGGTAAACTTTCATTAATAACATTAAATTATTTGCTTTTCTTGTTAGTACGCTTCAGCATATGTTCAGAGCCACGAGAATTGTCAATCAGGCAGGTAGGCAGATGTCTATTCCACTGAGTATAGCGTTTTTTTCCTTCCACTGTGAGGAAACAGTTTGCTTGTCCTCCACTAGCTATGCCAAAGAAATATGTAAATATTCATGGCTGTGGGCTCCCTGCGAGATGGGAAGTTAGCAGGTGGGTGGTAATGGATTAGATTTCTGCAGCAATTTTCACAGAGATGGAGTCGAGGGGGGTCGGCTGATGGGGGTGGGGGGCTGGGGGGGATGCAGCCGAGGAATCCAAATGCATTCATTTGTTGCGTATTACCTACTTTGTCATGAATTATGACTATGGGACAATGACAAAAATCTGAATGGGGTATAATAAAAAGGATAGGCACAAAAGAAGGAGGAATGAAATAATGCATATCTTATATAACAAAAATTATCTGTGATGAGGAATCTACTTATCTGACACAATATTTTGTAGATTCATCCGAACAGCATTAGGGAATCAGTGCAATAAAAGTTGTGTAATTGGATTCTAGTGGTTTCAGCGCAAAAATCATATCTGACAGTGCATATATATGCAACTGATGGATTGTGCCGCTGGAGTCATTTCCTGCTTGGAAACTTTTATCGAAACTGGACGGCCGGACCAAACAATCGATCAGACACCAAGGCCTGCATAGTTTACTTCAAGGCATCCAGACGAACACAGCATTGCATACATTGTTTTTAATCGCCCAGCCCTACTAATGAGACCATTCTGCTGCGGGCCTGTTCTTAAAATGCCGTCCTCATCGTTTCCAAATAGGCGCTGGAGAAAACGCAAAAGTGCTACTCTTAGCATCAGCTTATTTTTCAGCAACGTTATTACTTTCCGACGCTGCGGAACGTCTTTTAGTGCACTCGTCTCATTTGCATAATTGCTGTGAGAGATTCTGGAATGCTCGCGTTGATAGGAAGCCCGGAATATTCCTCACCTTTCTTTCTGCACTATTATTTTAGGCTGTGTGCGGCACCTCTTGCTCAGGGTGAAGATCTTGTTAACAATCCTGCGGGCTTTGCTCAGGAGCAGGCCGGCGCTTGTCTCCAGCTGTCTGTAGCGCTGCTGAATGGTGGGATCTGTCTTCCAGAAGTATTGAATGGCAGAGGTGTTCAAGGCGTAGGATGTTGGCAGCCTGCTCACAAAAAACTGGAACTCGTCTAAAAAGGAAGACAGGTGTGCACTGCTTATTGCTTGTCAGCGTTTTCCTTTTTGGTGCTCACACTTAAGGCTGAACATATCTGTTAAATTCTGTTTCCTCACTATTTCCATCCATCCATTACTAACCTCATACCCTGGTTAGGGTCATGGGTGTTATTGCTATGTTTGTAATCAATGGTCCAAATTTAAAGAATGCTCAGCTCCCCATTTCCCATATGGGGGAAAAGAAAGTAACAGTTTCTGCTCCATAGCACTCCTGTGTGCCAGAGTTTTTGTCATGCCAGACTGGTTATTTGGCCAACCAAATAACCAAATACCTATTCAACAGCTATGGAGAGTGGAGCCAGACAAAAGTAATTCTTGAAAATGGACATTCGACAAACCCGCTCAGATGGGCAAGGCAGTTTGTGGACACAGTTACCGTACATGATTTTTTATAAGAACAGTCACATCTGCTGTTGGCCAGTCTAGTTTTATTAAAGTGTCTCCTGAATGAAAAGGGATCCATAGATTGCTCTGCATTTTGTAACCGATACAAGCCAAATGTCTGCTTTGAGGCCACGAAAACATTCTATTCTGTTCGGTTTATTGGTAGCATGCCACAAATTGCTAGTGCCAGCCTTGGTAAATGGCCAAACCTCCTTGACCGGATATGGCAGCCATTTAAAGTGAAATAGGGTAAAAGTAATAAACATGACCTGGTTCTACCAGCTCAGAGGGCCGTGAAACTGACGGCCAGCATCAGTCGCCCTGCAGAAGTAAATTAAGGGAAGCTTTTTTTTTATCACTGGTGATGCTACACATAGTCTCTTTAGCAAAGAAGTACTTTAAACGGGATCTGCAAGCATCCCTCCATAATCTCATTAAGAATAAGCAACGGAAAACATTTCTGGGATATTTTTCCCATGCAGATGTGTGATTACAGCATCTAAGTGTTATTACTTGAGCTGGTAAAGACTATGAGCATTGCATCGGATTATGAGTCATAGATTCCAAGACAAAAATCTGGCTCATCTCTTTAGATGACATAATCAATAAAGATCAATAAAGGCCTCTTAAACCCTGTTTGGAACTGGCTACTAAGATTAAACATATAACCATCCATCCATTCTGTTTGCTTATCATGAGGAGGGTCACACGGGGGGGGGCAAGACCCTATCCCAGGTGGCATAGGGTGCCAAGCCACCAACGCGCTGTGCCACCCTTTGAAATATCATTATATAATAATAGTAAAGACAGCTAGGAACATCTGACTTATGAACAACTCGTACTTGTGAACAGGCTGCCACAAAGCGTATTACATGAAAAATTCGAGTTAAATACAATGGTTCGTAATAACGAACACACGCTAATTTGTGATGCTCGTGAAAGCATTGCACGGCTTCAGAGGTCCATTGGCTCGAGGTGCAGTACAGTAACGTACGTAGTTAGTTTTTAATTACTGCATTATTATTACTATTATTATTGACTTTAATATTATTGTTCTGATGTACAGAACTTAGGGAACGAATTTTACTCGTAACCTGGGGACTGCCTTCATCATCATCATCATCATCATCATCACAGTGATCGCCATCACCTCCGCATAGCCCCTCTCTACGCTATTTACAGTCTTCACACCTGATTCTTCAAACTCCTTGTTAGCCAGCATCCAGGCTTCTTTAATGTGCAGCAGGTTGTTCTCCATGGCGCGCAGGTCCACCTCGGGACAGTTGCACTGTGGGAACTCAGCATGGCACTGGCACCAGCAGTCGCTGCCTCGGCAGACGAACTCGCCCTCTGAGTTGCAGCCGATATAACTCAGCGCCGCCTGGACGAATCGGCTCCTCAAGTACTCCGGCAAAATCACCTGCAGGCCTGCGCAAAATATGAAGGACAGCTGTGAAAATCGATGTTCCTCTCAACCATCCTGAACCATTAATTTAACATATAAAAGAAAGCTCCCATTCTATTGTTTTATACAGCCTAAATGGAATAAAAGATAATTCTGGGAAAAACTGGCCAGAAATAGTTATTATAAAACAATTTTGTTTTTGTTGTGGCTGTGTTGCCCCTTGTTCTGAAATTCTAGAGTCAGTGCTGGGAAAATTAATGCAATGCGACTGTTCAAAAGAATGTTGTAATGTACACAAATTCCTAAAACTTCCTAAAAAATTCCTAAAAAAGCTCTCAAGTGGGAATGCTGACTTTAGGTTACCCCCAAGGAATTTGTTTTGCAGGCGGAAATGCAGCAAGTTATATTGGGAATTAAGTGGTCAAAAGCCAACTGCCTGGGCCCACATGCTACGCTACGTCCATTACCGCCTCAAGGTGAGTCATACTATGTGGAGGACAAGGGCATTTAGCTTAGCCTAAAGGGACGGCAATAATGCCCTATTTTGGGAAAACATGATGCTAGATGGTGAGACATAAACGTTGTTTGTAACCTATGTTTCATTGTCATGCCGGGGTCAGTATCTTAGGGTGTGGGGTGGGGGGTATATGGCTGCAGGTTCAAGGTTTTGTTAGGGCTTTAAACTGCATCACCTTCAAAAATATGTGAAGGTATCTACATTAAAACTGTTAAACTGCACAATCAATTAAATTAATTGTTTCAGTAACGTCTGCAATACTCAAAGCTTTGTCCAGAATACGATATTAGTCAAAAACATGAAACTGGTCTTTTATTCAATGTAGAATGATGGTTGAAAAATGCATTGATCTCATTTTAGACAGTCTACCTTGTAGCTGTATCTTGTTTTCAGGACTTTGAACTAAAACAGAACTGACAGAATCAAGGTTGTCGTAGTTACTACATCCAAGAGGACCTGTTCTTGTTTCTGTCACCTAAAGAGGAAAAAGAGAACAGAATCTGACAAGCGTGTTGAAATGACCTGAACGTCAGGGAAATTAAAAAATAGTACAGAAAAAAACCCAAAAATTACACAAATTGAGCAAGACAGTAAGTTATAATTCATACACAGTTACAAATAAGCCCATGCAAAGGCTACAGCTAATACACATTAAGTGTGTTACGGGTGGCTCTAAAAATCTGCACACTGGCACTCTATTTATGCACACGGTGAATTCATCCATAAAGCTAATGCCACATCTGTTATGAGACTGGCCAGTTCCGTTAAATGGCTTTCAGAAAAAGATCTGACGGATCGGGTGATTTCAGAGCACCAAATGGCCCCATCTGGTTAAGAGCTTTTGAGGTCAGAGGCTGGCATTCTCATGTCATGTGACTGGGAGGCATTCAGCATTGCGATGCTAAGGTATGGGGCCGACACTGGTGTCGCACCTGTTTCTCAGACACCTGGAACATCCAGAATGTAGTTGATGGCGTTGCCAAACAGAAAAAACAACAAAGATTCAAAATAAACCGTCATTCTTCACAAGTATTAAAAAAAAGCTTGACCTCTGACAATAACCTGGAAGGCTGATCTAAAAGAGGACCTTTCTGCCTCTTATCTTTGCATTAATGTCTTCATAACCGCTGCTGGGTCATCCTTCACAAAATTCTGACGTAAAGCTACTGTAAATCAAGGTTCCACGTCATTCCGGAAGACAAATTACCATTTTCTCAGCGAGAACATCGCTCCCTGTCACTTACAAATGATTCCCGGCAAAATGGTGGCTTGGTTTGTCATTTTCCTGCAGGGATAATAAATTTAGCCATATTGCCTTTCTAAATCAATGACAGCCCCCTTCCTCTGTGCACGGAAAAAAAAAAAGTCACCATTCGTTGACATCATCTTTACGGTCACTCTAGAGAGACGGCGAATAATATAGCAGAATGTATGACACACCTGAGTTTTAATGTTCTTCAATCAGTGCAATGCAACCGCAGGCTGGCGAGAAGTGAAAAAAAAAATCCAATATCTAGCGAATATAATTAAAATCTACATGAGCAGGCGCTATCCATGATCTAAGAGGCAATCTATTTAATTTTCTCCACCATATTAAGGCTGAAGTAACTTCCCAATGAGACATTAAGTGAGAAAGGCTGGTTTTCAGCGCACTCGGTGCTAACTCGCACATCCCTTTTACTGGTGCTTCCATGCAATTAATTAAAATCCAAGAAGCCTCTTCTGGGATCAGCAGATTAATTCCTAACTGAGACAGATGTCCGACTTAAAGGGAAAAATTGCTGAATGCAAATATGAGGACGAGTCTCTCTGCATGGCAATGAGACCAGATGTGCGACGAGGCCCCGTGGAAAAAAAAGGCATATGTTTCACGTTTTGTATAAAAGAAGAGAAAAAAAGCATAATCTAAGCCTAAACTCTTTTATATTAATTCAGTCCATCATGGGAGGAGATATAATTGTGTGGATGGGTAACTGTTTGCATATACTGTGCTAATATTTAATTATCTATGATGATGTAACATTTCTGTATGATGAAAAATTATACCACTATGACCTTTCCATTCCCCAGCAAAGCCTGTTACACAAAGGACCCAACCTCAGTACTTTGCCTAATAAATTAATTATGACTGCACGACATAATCTATTTTTTTAAATTAGAACTTGATTGCTATCCTGGTTGCAATGTAGGGATTTTGCCACACTTTGTTTTAGCAAATGGTTACTCTACGGCTGCAGATTTTAGGGGTGCGGAGCCAGAAAGGTCAGAGTGCATGCCAAACGCTCGTTCTTCCATAAAACGCAACACCAGCACGGCAACCTGTCTGTATGCTGTATGCTTCCCCTCTTGTGGGCAAGTCACATTCCAATAAACACACATTGGGTAATTGATGAAGGCATATGAAATTAACACCGCATCTGTCCAAGAACTGTACCTTCTAATTACCCTTGTCATAGTTGTCTTACTGCACATTCACATCGCAACTAGCAGCCCTTTGCCAGACATTTGACTATAAGAACAGCTGGGGAAGATGGACGGATCGCACGCATCGACTGCGAGACCCAGTCGGGTCGGGGGCTCGAGGGCAAAACAAAACGTGACATCGGAGAACAGCACCACTACAACCAAACAAGCGGGCCGCCCGACGCCATCGCCAGGTTCATGAGCCCGTGATTGATTTCGGCTTCGACTCCTAAGCGCAATAAAATTCTACGTAAACGGATGGGCGCCACCGCACCGTGGCTGTAAATCATCATTAAAAGCTGCTATATGCATGCGGCAGAACACTTAGTCTGCCTTCTTCCACGTGCCCGCCGTTGCATGTTATGCTAAAGCACCATTTATTATCGGCGCTGTAGAACACGGCTCCCATAACTCTTCCATTCATTAGCATTTGACGTCTACCTCATATCAGAAATAGCTGACAAATGGGGTGAGCCATCTAAAAAAATTACAGAAATATGATGAATTATCACGGCGCCACACTCCTTTGCGTTTTTTATATCTTCTTTTTCCACGTTAAAGGGAGCAGAGCTGATTCTGTCTGTCTGTAGGATGACTGAATGCTTAGCTCTCACATTAGCCTTTATAAATTCAAAATAAAACTCCGTGCCTTGAATTATAAGATGTTGATGGCATGAAGGCGTCTATCAGCCAAACTTCCTGAAAAAAAAAAACCCACTAGATCCAGAAAAAACATTATTTTCTCTGTTTCTTTAATCCCCTCTTGGCAGGAAGCTGATATGCTGCACCATAACCTCATAAAGATCCCATAAAGTTAAACATTAAAACGTATTATGTTACATAGTGATATATAATATACTCTGTTAAGGCATCGGTTTAAACGAAACATGACAATACTCTCCAGTCTGTCTTCCTACACTGCACGAAAAATCAATTTCTTATTGGTGTGTATTAGAAAGTAATTTGGGTGCTGTTTTTTAAAGAAAAATCCGTCCACATTGATGGATAGGCTCCCATGTTTGCTACTTGCTAAATGAGCTCTGTAGCACACAGCTTTGATCGATGCACTGATCGGAATAGATATTCCGGAACAGAGTCACCACATTCGGGCATCTGGGAATAAACTTGTTGGAATGATTTGTAGCTTTCTTATATTAACACTGATAATCTTCTAATGGAAAAAGTAATGCATTTTTTATGAAGGGTAAGCAAAAAAAAAATAAAAAATCTAAAAAAAAATTAGATGAAGTTCATAAATCAGCTCCCACCCATGATAATAAGCTGACTGGAGAAAGGAAAGTGTTCTGCTTCGGTTCTGTTTATCAAGGTACTTAACATATATCAGCTGATTTTAATCAAGGGCATGGATTTGGGTATAGATGGTAGAGATGCGTCCCTACCAATACCGTAAACCGAACCTACGCCCTTAATTTTAGTACAATCTTCAGTAACACTTTACTTGAAGCTTTCAAGCTGTCATTCTGTATAAATTATGCAGGAATGCATCACAACACTGTTGGCAATGCTGGGGCAATTGTGAATGGTGCTACATAAAAATAAACTGCATTGAACTGAATCTATAATGCATTATGGGTACCTTCAAAATGCATTATGAAGGTTAGTATAAGAATGAATAAAGCATTACAGCATCTTCTACTGACAGTCATAAAGCATCACATAGTGCTGATTATAATACTTCATAAGCTCCAATGAAGCTCTCATCTATAATGTACTATAGATACCTTTATAATGCATTATAATGGATGGTATAAGCATTAAGGAGGCTTTGTACTGCATTATGAAGGTATCTGTAATGCATTATAGAGCTTCATATAGCATTAATAATGCATTATAAACATGACTATAATGTCTTATGCCTTTTTTATATTTATAGCCATGTTTATAATGCTTTATGAATGCATTATAATGTGTTATGTGTTCATATATTCTTATAGACATGCCATTCATAAAAAGTGTTAACTTCTTTAAATACTAGTGATGACGAGACCAGCATTACAACCACCGGAATAAGGAGTGCATGTGTTTTCTTTACCTTGATGGCAGTGGATGCTATCTGAATGTGGTGTAATTTCCTCAGCGTACTCTCCCTGTCGATGAAGTAGGAAGCGGCCAATTGGTGGAGGGTTTCCAGGGTTACCGTCGTGCTGTTCGACTCCCCAAGCTCCGCCCTTTTGCTTAGCTTCCTCTTATCCACAAAAATTGTCAAAGATTCTTCTCCTGTTTAGTGAAGAGGTGAGCAGCGGTAAAAAGATATTAATAAAAACATAACTGCCTAGCAGTGCTAATGTGCTACACCCAGCTCCGAGTTCAGTCAGTTCCCTTTTGCTAATTCACACTTGTGTGCTATTTGTGCGATATGAAACTATTGGCTCCAGGTCATACAATGAGTTTCTTTTGACAGTGAAGTTCTTTAATGAGCCCCCAAACCCCCGCCAATTAGCATGAACAGCCTTTTTCAGAGAGCTTGTATTGCCAAGCCAGCGCAACACTAGCAGGAGCATAATGCAGCAGGTGACCCGTTCAAATGTTAAACAGGGGCATCAGTACCAAGGTGTTTTAGAGCACGCTTGTGATCTGAGGTATGGTGAGTGATCTGGAATTGAAGAGCAAACTTCCAAAACTCACTCTTTCCACGGGATGCGACTTTGACAAAATCTCTGTGGACTTAGTGAGTTTTGGAAATTTAACGAAAGTGCTTCCTTGGATTACATGAGAGTGAGTTTTGGTTCCCAAAGCTGTAGCATAATAAGCGAGCCCGGCTGAGTGAGTTTTGGATATCTGCTCTTTGATTCCTGCCATCAAACATCCAGACGTGGAATTTTTTTTTGGCATTTTTAAAAAAGAGAATTACACGCAGGAAAACTAGTGCCGATTGATTCTGATTTGAATATTTCCTTGGCCAAGAAAATCCAGTCGAACTGTTTGCCTCTGTGATTATCCAAAAGAGTGGAAGAGGCCTTACAGTTACCTCCGAGGGTAGCTGAGAGTAGAAAGTGGGTGCCATATTTCCTGATGATGTTCTCTGTGATCTTTCGGAGGTCGGGTCTGCGGCCCAGCATCCTGATGTTCTGCACAAAGTCCGGGTCCAGCGGGAGTGCCAGGCCATTGTTGTCCTGCCTCTCCAGCGTCAGGCTGTTGACCTTCCAGCGACCGAATTCTCTGCAAGGCAACACACAGCACTCATCCGGTTACGAAAAACCTGCCTTTCACCCCAGGCAGACCCCGTCTGCCACCTACATGGCCGACGGGAGACCAGTTAAGCTCTGCCAGCAAAGGATTTCAATCCAGCTAAGGTCTATGTAATTCCTTCACGCCAAGGTATAGCACAGGGGAAAAAAATGGAGACCATATAACTGGAAACACTGACTTACAGCCGCGAACACTAGGGAACGAAAGAAGTGTGAACAATAAACGTGACTTTTCAACAGCAGCTACGCAGCACAGCTTTCCATAATGAGGCCACAGCAGCATTCTAAAATGTTGACATGATACTTTGTAGCCAAGACCAGTGATTTGTGTATACGAATTGCTGAAACGCCCTTGATGAAAATGCACCGGGATGCACTTATAAGGAGCTTAATGGGTACTAAAGGGGAATAGAGAAATGATCTATCATATTATTTGTATCCCTTAAGACTGATTGCACCACATATTTCCCGTTGAACTCTGGCCAATTGTCCTTCCTGTCTGAAAAACTAGTCTTGATTGCATCAGTATGGAGTTTGAAAAACCACCACACTACGTTCTTTAAAAACCTTGACGGCCCTAACTCTAGCGTCTAGCCACACTAAATAAATTTTACAAGAAGAAACAAATGAGCAAAAAAGAAATGTGTCTGCTTCCCTTAGCCGATTAAATACTGGTATGTGTAAAAGTGCTAGCAAACAGCCTTTTAATACTACTTTCATTAAATCAAAGTCAATATAACTACAGTGAAAATGTATTTTCTGCATATACTGTAAATTTCCACAGTGAATTACCTGCATTATTTTCATGTTATTGAACAAATCAAATAACCGAACAAATATTCTCAAGGTTATAGAGTATTACTGTGTAAATTTCTAGATCGTTGAGGATGAAGTTATATGTGAATTTTTCCAGATCAAACAAAAACAGATTTTTCTCCTCCATATTCTTTCCCCACGATTACAAGATAAACTGCATAATTACCTACAAGGCAACAGCGTTTCATTCAGAATCATAACTAATTCACAACAGCAAAGCCCTCAGCCATTATTAGCTACAACACCCCTGACATACGAAAGGAAAACAGTTCTCAAAAACCCATTTAAAGATGAATCCATCACTGCCCATTTTAATATGCGGCATTTACATAATGAACGGCGTGTTGTGTCTCACTGGAGTACCCCGATGGGCCGACGCCATTGGTTAACATGGGGCTAAATCGTCTGTGGCCAGTCACAATGAAGAGCATCGGGGGACACTGTGAAGAAGCACCTGACAGCCTCTGTGCCGAGACCCGGGGCAACATAGAATTGGAGTGTAGAATATACACCAGGGAAAGAATGGGGCTGAGTGGAAGCTGAAAGCACTCCAACACCAGTGGGAACTACGGCAGTCATATTTCCTATAATGAGGCTGAATGCAGAATAGAAATCTGAAAAGCACCCTCAAATGTCCACGCCATCTTTTGTGCACATTATTTATCATTCCATTCAATATCCATCAAACAGAAAAAAAGATAACGGGTTATATATCTTAGGCTTTGCATATTACATAGATTGCTGTGAAGAGAAGACCTTGGTCTATCCAGGCAGACATATGTTTCAACATGAAGGTGACACAAAGGAAAATCGTACAGTCCCATTTACTTTTAACAGCAGTTGATATAAGCTTGGATTGTTACAGATTGTGTGGTGAACATCTCCAGCGCTGATCTTCTGCATCTGACGGAAATAATCATTCCATTCCTAGGCGCATTCTGGAGGCAAAACTACTCGTCCTCTGGAAACCTTTTTTTCATACTGAAGATACACCAGATAATATCTGGGCTACCCAAGGCCGCCAGGTGTGACAACTGCATCGGCTCGCTCGCAGGACCACTGCCTCACAATTAGGAATTTTATTTACATCCCATCAGGCATCAGATTTATTGCAGAGCTCAAAACACCAGGAACTATAGCCCCTCTCCTTACAGAAACCCAGTCTAACCTTCAGCAAGAGCTTACAGTCATTCTCTTATTACCAACAAAACTACTGCAGACTTCTCTATTCTCTGTTCATACGACATCTATGACTCCCTTTTACGATTTTCTTGGAGACACTGCAAGCAAGCAAAAGCCTTGGTTGGTCTGTCATGGCAAACGGCACAAACAAACCAATAAACAAAATTCCAAACACAGGCACAATTAAGGAGGAAATACTTGCTTTTGGGTGTTAAGCAAATAACACATTTAAAAACAGCAAAACTCCATATTATTAGTTGTCATCTATATAAAAAATTCTTTCTGTGGTGAAGAAAGGGGCATTTGTATAACTATATAGAAGAAATTTCTAGTTCAAAGCCATATGCACATATAAGAACGCGCAATAAATCAAATTATTCAAGTAACTGTATCTATGATTTTAAAACATACATTTCCTGTATTATCCTGTTAATATACTGAAATGTAACTAAAAATGTTTATTTATTGCATCCATTAATATACGTAATATTCATTTAATTGCACAGATTGAAAACCTGAGATAATTACACTGCGTGCAGTGCTACATTTTCCTGCAAGATTTGTTGTTCTTAATCTCACCACCAGGGGGTGAGCAAACATTATGTCACAATAACCTATTTCTTAATTGCGATCCAAAGCAGGCCAGTTTAGCACGGTCACCATAGTGAAAGGTATATTAAAAAAAATCAAAAACCAAAACATTAAGTTAAGTTTATATATAGTCACAGTAACGCGATGAAGCTTGAGAGAAAGAATGACAGACATCCAAAGAACTCTTTTGGTAATCAAAGTACTCAAGGGACGAGAACATACCAGTTTTTAGTAAATGTAATGACCGTGAATTTTTGTCTGAATGGCACATCGTTATGTGGGTGCAGATAAGGGTGGAGAAAGGGTGTGTGCGTGTGTGTGTCTGTGTGTGTGTGTGTGTGTGTGGGGGGGGGTGTCACTAAGGCTGCCGGAGTTGGCGGGGGGGATAAACCGTAAACCAACTCCCATCTCACCTGTAAATCTTGTACTTAGTAGTGAAGCCTTGCTGGTAGCGCTCCACATACTCCGAAAACTCCTGCGAGTGATGAAAAGGCCCTTTATCGGAAAGGAGCCACCCGAGGGGACCAGCGGCATCACTGGCACCCGCTGCGACGACGGCGATAACCCAGCAGTGCAGGCTCAGGGTCACACACTCCCATGGAAGCATTAGATACACCAATCTAAAAGCAGCACGCCAGCGGATCATGCTTCACCCTGGGACTCCTCATTCTCTCTAAACTCGTCCTGTGACCTGGAATAGCGCGACACGGGAGGACATCACATTCTGCGCGTTCATGATAACGAAATGTGAAATAAAGCAATGTCGTTTGTCATGCAATTAATAATTAAGAGGTCATTTATTGGTGTTCTCATTAAGTCCCGAATAAACAGCAATTTAACATAATCGAAATCGTTATTATCATTGAGAGATCGAAACCATTCAGAATAATGATATCAATATTTCTACAGCAACAGCGAAAATTCACATTTAAGTTTTCTTACCTGATTCAGAAAACTGTAGAAACGTCGCTACGCTGCCGATGTATTTTTTAACACTGGCTGTGACGTTGTAATTCAAAACATGCTTTGCTGCGGGAGCATGTAAAAGTAAACTGCATGGAGCAAGAGTTCAGTTCCTACAATGCACAACAAGGGGAAATGAAGAATAATCAGAAATTCGCATACGAGCAGAAATAACTGGAACACGGAGAGAGCTTCTTTCGGAATGCTTCAGCACTCGTTTTTACTCCCAGCTGGCAACTCGCGGTAATATCCAATGATGCAAAAAATCAGCATCTCCGTGAAGGGGTATAGTTACGATCTGCTTTACGCCACAATCAAGCATATTATCAAAAAGGAATACAATAACTTGTGGACCTAGTTTCCCAAAGGTCGAGCTGTTTCACTGTATTCTTTTATCTCCAAATCCGTTGAGAAAGTATATATTTACTCCACTTATTTATTTTTTCTTTAAAAAGACTACACTTGGCTGGGGAGAGGACTGAATCATGCGCTACTCCCTGTACATTACTTACACCGGCAGATACCTTCCTTCGCTTGATGATTCGCGCAGTCTAATACTGAATTTATTCCCGGACGGCGCCCACTCGCCGTCTGATTGGCTGAACGAACGGACCAGGGGCGGGGCTTCGAACTCCTTAAGCATGTGCTGTTCTGGGTCCGAGATCGCGTTTCGCGTTTAACCTGTTAAGGCTTGATTCGAATGCACTGGGGCTTAGGGAGGTATATGGGTGTAGAATGCAACTATCACCCAGAAGAAAAGGAATAAATTAAATAGTTATGTGCAGTTCTTAGTCTAAAGGGTGTCCGTGAAAAACCACATTTAAAATGTCTGCAATTAATATATCATGGTATATGGAAGTACTGTAAAGTATGACTGCGTATCGAAGATCTAAGGCAACACTGACGATAATGTCGTATTAACAACATTAAGGGGAAGGGACAAAAAAATAATATTTTTAAAGGTACGACTTTGTCTTTTACCTTAATCTCTTATAACATACACTCTGGAAAATTTATATTGCTGAATATTGTAGCAATACATTATGTATTATTATTCCATTTCAGCCTGGTTATATATGCCTTAAAAACTGGTTCACTTCAGCCGATATTTTCAGAGCAATTCCAAATTTACAAAGGTAACAAAGGAGTGCAGAAATGTCGATTCAGTCTAACGGCTTTTAACGTATACCCTAGTATCAATTCCTTTCTGTCTAGACTGGCACAATGGAATATAGAACTTACCATAGACGCCATGCTATAAAATGTTCTAAATGGTATTTTATATGAATTTATAAATGTGATTTTTTTTTCTTGACAGCACTTTCAAATACTGGAACAAAAAGAACATTTTGTACTTGCTGCTTGTAAATGCTACAGTTATTATTATTGCTGTAGATTGTGTATAAAAAACGTCGGAGACAGCTAGCAGCAATCAGTCGTATTGCAAATGTCAATAAAACATTCTGAAAGTTTGTACTGCTGAACGCTTCTCTGTCCTGCCCGCCTGGCTGATGTCACGGGTATCCCAGGGCAGTTGCGCGAGGAAGAAGGGAACGCCGCGTGTTTGGAAGTGGTCACGTGCCGTTCCTGTTGCTGAGGACGGTTTCCTCGACCTACTTCAACTACCTCATATTGACGTCTTGCGGTGATCGCGGCGAAAGCAGAGTGCCGTAACATTGAATCTTCGAGCAGGTTCACCACGAACTCAGGTCTGGGCTGCTCTATTGAACTGTCATATAAGCGTTACAGTCCTTTAGACAGTGAATAGTATAGTTGCCAAGGACGAGAACCATGACCTGTCTCAAATCATAAAAGAGCGCTCTACTTTCCTTGAGCACTTAAATTACAAAGTTGCTTTGGGTAAAAGCACCTGCTAAACATGTAAGATTGCATCTGACACTGAAAGCTGCAGCACTTAGCTTTGGCCCCTTTGTACAGGAATGCATTCTTTGCAATTACAGTACCTTTTAAGTTGAATGACTGCTGATTTAGTGATTAATATGTTCGATTTCTGACGGCCGTATTACATAATCAGACGCTTGATGCATGAGTGTGTTTACGTTACATTAACTTGTATTATAGAACAATGTAAGCTAAGCTAAACCTTTGAGATTTTGAATTGTTTTTAGCCAGATCTGGGCATGATGTGCACCATGTTTAAGATGTAAGTTCTTTGTCAGTGACTTACCGACAATTCTTAGCAGTAATAATGACAAGCTAGCGTCGTAGGGGTTGTCCTAAATTTATCGTAAATGCAGCCACAGAAGTGCACTCTGCCTGAAAGACTGGGGTTTCCAGAGCAACTCGACATGTGCGCCAGGCCTGAACATTCCGGCTTCTCTGTGTGCCTGCGCCATTAAAAAAAGAAAAAGAAAAAGTTTACAAATGTCTAAATACCTTCCAAAGCTAAGGGAACAAACAAGTTCCGTTCACCAATTAAACATTTAATACTTAATGACTAATGCTATTTAAAAAAATCGTGCTGTTCTGTCAGAGTTCCCATTTTCATTTGTTTTAAATAACTGCCTCATGAATCCATTTTTTTTTCTAAAAGCAAATCTCCCCTACAACTCACATTTAATTTCACTTTAATGTTTTATTTACGCCGTTTGCCGCTATAGCACAAATTAAGTTAGTGTGTATGGTCATTATCGACCGGCAGCTCTGTACACAGAGTGGAACATATTGTAGTTGCGATGTCTAATCCTCTCACCGGCCTCAAAGCTTCTCCTTATGCCGAGAAAACTCTAATACAATGTGTTAAAACGGTTTTATATTTTGATCTTATAGGATGGTGGGGGGAGAACAGGAGGCTTTGAAATGTTGAATCACTAATTCGCACCTAGTGTCGATATGAATTCAAGCCGAGCTAAGCATCTGACGCAAAACCAGGCTGCAAATAAAGCTCTGATTTTGGGCGGGTTAGCCACTGGCAGAGATGACTGTGCAATGAGAACACAATAGACATATTGGCAGCGCCAACCGGTGTCAAGGGTATTAAAAAAGTAAATTTCTGAAATAAATAGTAAAACTTACAGGCATGTCATCAGCTGCCACCCACCCCCCAGTCCCCAAGATCGGACATCCTCTGAAGGTCTGTCATTTTAGGTGAGTGTCATTTGCTGCATGCGTGAAGAATATCGATCGCCTGGTGGCCCATTGGCACTCACGACTCGGGCACTATTCTCTGCAGACGTCCCGGGCAGACAGGGGCGGGAAGCGGGGAGAGGAATGAGCTGAAAACAGTGAAGGGCAAAATATTTATGGCATTGCAGCAGCAGAAAGTTAAAGTTACAGCATCTCTGTTGTCTGAATGATATTTATGTCCATGAAAATTATACTCCAAAAAAGTAGATTGAAGATCCATTTAATTGAGCATGTAGCTATTATATTTATACAAATATTATCACATTAATTTTCTTATATTAAAAATTAATATCTGTATATCACATTTAGCATTAACCTCATTACATCACTGCTGTAAAGTATCATCTTATTTTTTAAATTTGGTATAATTACATTTTTAAATGTAATTATTTTAAATTAACCATTAAAACAAAATTAATTCATTGTGATGAAAGAGCTTGCACCCAAACCAACTTAACTCCTATAAAAATAAAAATAATGAAACACAGCGAAACATGAGGTTTTGCTTTCATAGCGCTGAAAGACACGTTCAGCATTAGGGCTTCCTTGACAAGCACTCGGCAAATCCAGAGTGTCCTTTTATCTACTGTAATAGCAGAAAGATTTGGCAGCATGACATCAGAGGTAGAGAGAGAAAGAGAGAGGAGCAGCTAGTTTAAAGTCTCAGCACTGCCATGTTTCTGCAGGGCAGTACAACAGGATGGCGGCGGCAATGGCTTCCTAATTCCCCCCACATAGACTCCCAAGGCAAAGCACAGCCGCGTACTTTACATGTCAGTGTCAAAAGGAATGAAAGAGCTCAGTGCGTCAAGGAGGCTAATGGAAAACAAAAAAAAAAAACAAGCAAACAGGTGGAATAAAAAGAGCTCATTAGGGGCAAAAACGATTTTGGAAACTTTCACAGACAATGCGGCTGCTTTTCTCATGTAAATGGGAGGGTAGGTTTCACGCATTTTGTTTTGATAGAATCATGATCTCACAGGGGGAAAAATGACATACAAATTTATATATGAGACACAACACAAATCCACAATGTTCTTTAGTAAAGTAGCCAAAGGGACCACTTGTAGGGATCATTAGGACCAGGGTTAGATATATAACTCTTAAGATATATAGCACCCAACTCTTTCTTGTATACCATGACACATATATAGGTGCTATAGTCTATAGGTTATGTTCGCTATCATTTTACTGACAGAGTACCAATGAATTGTTCATTTACCTTTTCTTTTGTAACAGACACTTATTTCCGAGCATACAAAGAGTATCAAGCAGATTCACCATACATACCTGCTATCTGTTAAGTTTAAGAATCAAAATATTGGCAATACATTCATGCAGTATGATAAGTTCAATAATGTCTCTTTTCAGCAAAAATGGTTACCAGGTCCATCCATCCATCCATCCATCCATCCATCCATCCTTCTTATAGCTGTTTATCCTGATAAAGCTTAGAGGAGATCCTGGAGCCTATTCCTGGCACCACAGGTTCAGAAGTGGAACAGAATGCCAGTCCATGCCAGGGCACATGCATGTACACACTCAAACAAAGACTTTGGCTAATACAGAGATACCAGTTAGCCTAAGTGCATGTCTCTGAATTACGGGAGGGAACCAGAGTACCTGCAGGAAGCATGTGTGATACTGGGAGAGCATGCAAACTGCACATACACAGAGCAAAGGCAAAATATATACCTTGAGCCTGGAGGTATGACAGAAAAGTGACCCACTGTGCTTCCCCGACAGAGAATACCTAAATGTAAAATTATATTTATATATAATTTATATATTGCTTGCAGATTCTCATTCAACCAGATAAAGTACCCATCCATCCATCCATCCATCACCCCTACACCCGGGAGCATAGGAACCGTGAGGCCTGTGTACCCCCCAATATTTAATTTGGCTTCATTCACCCCCCTCCACACCAATAAATAGACCTTTGCATTGAAATAATTGTGTCGCCCCAATATCAAACTCTCTCCTACTCTCTTGTCTACACCCATATCTCAATGATCCAGTAAAGGGTTACACTTACATATTATTATTCTATTTATTAAATATTAATACAATTTTCTCTTCATTTTAAAGGTATTTGAAAGTATGAGCACATATTACGGGATCAAGCAGATTAGGCTGGGGCACCTTAAAATTAGTCGTGTCTTCTTACCGCAGGTGCATTGAGAGGTGTACTTCATGACAATCACTGGCTAAAGTTGCAGAGCACCGCAGAATTCATTAACCTTTGAAAATCATGCTCGGTATAACAAACAATATGCTACTTCTCCAGAGCCATTGTTGGGGGAATTTGCATAAAGCTAAACGCCAGTTGGTTTCTAAAAAGAAACTCATTTTGCTGCAAGGAGAAAACAAGTAAACAGAGCTCAGCCCAGCGCTGGCCCAGGTGCAGGATGTGGGCACAAAGAGACAAGGCAGGCAGTGTTCCGGTTAACACGCGGGAATGAAAGCCTGAGAGAGCCACGGACGGGGGAAACCCAGACCTCACAAGTAAGCAAAAGAAGAAAAAACATCTTTTCATTTCTGCCACACCAGAGATAAATATTTTTGTGTTATACATATATATATATATACATACATATGTACATACACTGATGAGCCAAAGTATTATGACAAGACCTGAATAATGTTAACTATCTTGTTAAAATGGTGCGTGTCATTGTCTGGGATTACGCGGTAAGTTAACATTCTGTACTCGTAACTGGCATGTTGAATGAGCAGGGGTAAAGACCTAAATGACTTTGACAAGGGCCAAATCATTGAGTATTAAATGTTAACGTACCCTCTGATATATCCCATACCTTGATGTACACCATTTTTACATGATAACACTATTCACTTCCATCCAGCCTATTCCTGAAACCACAATTTAATTTATTTTGTATGTAGCCAATTCTTGTCCTTTTTAAGGTTTTTGCAAAACTTGATATGTTAATATATATAATTGTCACATACATATCACATCATTCATATGCACGTTTGATCTTTGATTACTTCTGGTATGCTCCAAGAATTCTTTATGCTAGTGTTCATGGATCATACTGAAGATGTGAATGAGCACATTAACAACTGACTGTCATCCCATACAATGTTCACGGGTAAACTTCTCCATCTACAGCCTCCTTCACCCCCAGCATCTCCAGGTCAAGGCTCACAAGACAAATCAGGGCTAGAACCAGTCAAGAGTCATAGCACTGCATTACGAAAATAAATTGCTGTACCTTTAAGGAAAGCAATTGATTTTATATACTTAATAATTATACTGCATCACATGCACAGCTTCAATTATGGTCTGCCCCCTCACAGAGCTAGTAAAGGGTCAATACAGTCGACTGCTTACTGTTTTTAATTAAAGGATTAGTCATCTGGTGTGAATGAAGCTTATTGACTGTAAGGAACTTTCAGTATTTATGATTCTTTTGCAGGCTTATATAATTGACAGATTGACAGAACTCTTGCTGTATGCTTACTGTACCATGTCTGCTACTTGACTTTACTAGTGACATAAAAAATCTGCTGTTTTGTCTTTAAATATTGTTCTCAGTATTTTAGTATTATTTATTTTTTTTTGTATATTTTTTATATGCAAGACATACGCCATTATAGCCAAGATAATTGAAACAGTATGCTTACCGCTAGAGGGTCTACACACACATCACATGATGCAATTGGTTACATTTTGCTAGGAAAGTCAACGGGAAGCTGTTCATATAATTTGTCTACAAACCGTCGTTCACGCCATCTGTTACACTCAGGGGAATGTAATGGTGAGTAATGGTCATAGACGTGTGGTGATGGACACCATCGTCCTTAGGAGGTTCTCAACCAGGTTTGGCTAGAGATAGTGAGGCCTGCTGGCCGTGATGAAGTTCATGTTTGCCATTGCTCCCGGGTGCTGGCACAAGAGTGTGTTGCTCCGGGTGGGGGGGCTCCTGGAACAAGAAATGAGACAAAGAAAACAGGGTAGAGAGCGAGGGAGAGAGAGAAATAGAGAAAGGCATGAAGTTTATATGGGATAAACTAGAAATGACCTATAGCAAAAGTCATGCACCTGCCTAGATCTTCAACTGAAAAATCAGATCAAAAACAGAAATGGGAGGCAGACCATAGTCAGAAAGTCATAATATGAAGGTATAACATAGTGTTAAGAAACAAGACCTGACCAGTCTGAGGACAGGACTGCTGGAACTAGATGTTCTACAAGCATAATACACTTAATAACCACAATCTTTTCAGCCATGTCTCTTAAACTCCAAAATTGTTTTAGATCTCTGTTTTAATCCAAATGGTTTAAGATGACTGGTAGAGTAACATCATCTCTGTCAGAGGAAGTCACAGAATCTTTTAACAATAGCTGTTCTGGCAGGAACCAGATTGACTTAAATATTTAATAAGTATCATATGAAGTCAAGAACGAACTAAACTTTTAGGCTTTAACTATTCACGTGAAAGTAAGCTGGGTATGCATGTATTTTGTATTTTTTTGGTTTCTGAATATAGCAGTGAGCTGTTTATAGGATGATCCAATATAGGGAAGAGTTCTGTGAAAATCTTGGTAATGGATTTAGTCAGCGTATAGACAGCTTAAGAGTCTGAGAAGGCTGTCAACGCTGAGGAGGAAGCGGTGACGTGTGATACTGCTTGGCGGACATGCAGGCTTCGGTTTTGCCTGAGTGAAATACGGAACAAATTATAACAATATTTGAACAACATTGTGTATAAAAAAGATTCTGTCTTTTTGCTATATATAAGTATACACACAATATATACACATGAT
>JAAGVU020000043.1:7789447-7813364 GCA_011763525.2 Mormyrus iriodes | reverse complement strand
TATATAGGGGGTCAAATATGATTCAAGGCATTACTTGGTTAGAAATACTTTAATAAACCTAAACCTAAACAGAACATAGCGTTAATCACTGAGATGAGTAAATTCTATTTATTCTTAGATGCCATAGACTTCAGTGAATAGTTACATAATTATTTAGAAAAATGAAAGGCAAAGGAAATATGCAAACACCCCATTGAAGAAAAAAAATCCAAGCTTCCGCTTTACTCTTTCCTCTTTTAACAAATGAGCAAAACAGCCTATATATACTGTATATATATATATATAAAACTTTTATGTGACTTAAAATACAAAACTTGTATGTTGTTTCCTTATCTGTGAAACATTCTTTTTCAAACAGGCAATTAATAGACTGTAATGTTTATCATTAATGAAGTTTTCAATTTAAATTAATACAATTTTGAAATAAAAATTGAGCCAAACCACGGTGTTGGCTGGCATATATGCTCCCGTTTGAGCTTCCTCCAGGCTCTCTCGGTTTCTCCTGCAGTCTAATGCAGACACTGATGTCTTCTAATTGCTCCCAGTGCATGAGTCTGTGTGTGTGCGTCATGCATAGGACTGGTATCCAATTCACGGTGTCCGCTACCTTGTGCCCTGTGTTTCCTGAGATAGGCCCTTGACTCACTGCAGACCTATATTGGATAAGTGGAATGGAAAATCCAAAATTAACATTACAATAAGGAAATTAATTACTCCTTTTTATCTAGGATGCCTACAAATCCCATCAGAAATTGTTGCTTATGTGTTGAATCGCTATCCTGTACTTCTATTCATTCACATTGATCGCAGTTCTGAACAGGGTTGAGTTGCTAATTCCTAGGTTAGCCCACTACAGAGAAAAGCTGCAGAGCATCCTATTCTTCAAATAAAACTGATCGAACAGATACATCCTACTCCTTTAGTGTTAGTTGCTTACGGCAACTAATGTAATGTAAACACTACCTCAGGCAGCACAACCTGAGGGATCTCAGGCTTGCTGGAGAAACTGATAGCAATAGCAATGGGCTGTACAAATCCCTAACAGCATAACTCTGCAAACACAGTCAATGAATATGGTCTATGAGGACGGCTTGATATTTTTCAGTAAGTATAAGCGTCGACGTACTGAAGGTACATATATCGCTGTATATTTTTCCATTCTGGTCATGCGTGTTGCTCTGGGTAAGAGTTTTGATAAGATGTGCACATTATAGATATTTATTCACGTGTACAAACACCACCATAAAGCTAATTACATTATCGATACACATTTACTGTATATATGACATGAGGGTGTCATTAAATGTTATTCCTAGTAAAGGAGTGCTCTGAAAGTCCCTTATTTCATTATCAAGCAATTTTGAATATGATTTGGGCAGATCTTAAGTCCAGAGTCAAGTCAGAGGAGTGGTGGGTGTATGCAGGTATATGTCATATACCCACATAAAAAATGGATTTACCGTATACACAGCAAAAAATTGTCAGAAATGTGTATCGGTCACATGAGAAGTGAATATATGCAAGTATATGGTATGACAGTATTTCCACCTACTATGCCACCACTACAGAACTGCTGAATCCTGAGGTTATTTGGCCAGAAGAATCGATTTATCAGTGTGTGGTCTGTGATTTGGAGTACCAGTGCTTTAGGGTTGGGCTATGAATGTTAGGGACTTGTTCCTAACAATATTGTAGGAGCACCATGTGTGTTTAGAGAGGTCCTTACCAGTGTTGAACCCAAACCTACACCCTTGACCCACACTGTGTATCTGAGTGTAAAAATGAACCTTTTGTTTGTTTCTTGGATAGTTTAAACCAGTTAAAAGTATATTGGAAATCATACCAATGGATTGTTGGGTGCAAAAAATCATATTCACCACCAAGTCAATTTAGGAGCGTTACTAGATTTAGGAAAAAGGGGGCTAGGCCTTTACTAAGGGGGTCTGATTTTAATGAAAAAGAAAAAGAGCACACTTTTAAAACAAATTAGTGTACATTAACCCGGGGGTGGGGGGTAAAGCATCCCTAAAACAGCCTCCTGAGTCAATCTATTCTGGTTGTACTTTTTAAGTTGCTCTGTGATATGCTCTCCTTCAGAGTACTGACATTTAACAATATGGAGGCCTTCAATTGCATGTGCAGACAATGCGATGCATTACACAGAGCACTTCCCTTCCACGATTCACACGAGGATGGGGAGCAGAACGGAGGGCGCTCAAATGAGCTTCCCCGCGAGGTAAAGACTGCGGTAGTTGGCTGCAATCTGCCGCTTTGTTGCCAGTGTAAATAGTAATTGAAATGTTCCTAAACTTAAACGATCCATTTTATTCTGACGGCATGATTACACAATGCAGCCAATGCTGATCATTTGTACTGTAAACATTTCGTGGAATTCGGCATTTGCCGGCTCGGGGGTATAGCCGTAGCCACCCGGCGTGCGGCAAAGTCAGGCAAGGCGCGAGTGCAATGAGAACAGCATGCAGACACTCATAGAGCAGGTGCCCGAGGTAATCGCAATGAAAAGAATTAGGCTTCTGCAAAGAAAAATGAAACTCCGCCGCGGTTATCTGTTTTGAACACCTCGCCTCATTGACGGGGGATTTCGGAGCGGCACGCAGTAGGAGAGGCGGCGTGCGTTCCCCGGGAAAACACTATCATTTCCATTCCACATGCCACGTCCACTAATCTGGATTAGCGCTGCTATTTTGCGAAACTGTTCTGCAGAACACTTAACGTAAGGTGGCTGTGTTATAAGACATGATAGGTCAGGTACAAATTCACGGTGACAATCTGACAGAGGGTTAGGGGACGCTTGTACAGAGTGAGGGCCAGACAACAACGATGGAAGGTGCAGGGCGGCTGCCGAAACGCTGTCTTTGTCGGGCTTGAACAATGTGTGCGCATGCATGACTTGCAATGCGGATTAAATTGTTTTTTTTTTTTAGTTAAGCATTTTCTGAATGAAATGGGTTATATTTTGCATTTGAATGGGATCTGGATGAAGCATCGTGGTCGTGAATTTAAGAGTAATGTATAAACCTGTTTACTTTAAATATCAATGGTATTGGGTTTAATGCATAAGTGACTTCAAAAACTATATTAATATATATAAGAAAATGAAAAATTAAAAACGTTATAGTTAATTATTACCTCTGCCAGTCAAGTACTGCTTCACTTGATGAAAAGGTGTTAATACTCGGCCAATGGGAATGAGTTATTGCCCTGGAACCCAGAATGCCCCCTGCCTTGTGCCCTCCCTGTATTTCCCGTGATAAGCTCCAGGCTCCTGTATTAAATAAGTGGTTTAGGAAGATGGATGGATGGATATGTTAGGGTTTGGTAGAGTTTTAAATTGTCGTCATGATTTCCCATGTGGTCAGTGCTTTTACACCAGAATTTGAGAAAATATATAGATGTAAATATTGCCAACATTTCAGGTGACATTTTGAGCCACTGTAAACTGCATACAGAAAAAGGTTAATATAATATGGTGAGCATTGTGAAAACATATCTAGTTTACCAATAGAATAAAATGCAATAGTTTGGCAGATATTTACAAACAAGTGAAAATGATATATAAAAAACATTTTTAACATATTTCTATCATGTCATGAGAAACTTTTAATAAGATGAAATGTTTGCTATCTTATACATATAGCATTGAATAATATATATTATTATCTGTTTTTGCTGCTTAATGACACTGTAAAGCTGGAATGGAAGATTCTTTTTTTATCTGGGGAAATTAGGTCCTTTGACAATTTTGTTCGATAGACTGAGTTGCTTCCATAGCCTTATATGATTCAAACCATGGAAGGATGAAAGATAAATGATGGAAATATTCTTCTCAAGAAACTGTGTTAAGGATATTTCCAAACTTTCTAGTTTCCTGAAACAAATTGTGCATTGGGCTGAAGTCACTGAAAATTTTAAACGTTTGGGAAAAAAAAATCCAGTAGTTCTGCTTTAAAAACCCAATAGTTATGAGATGTTTTACAGATCATATTGATTCTTAAGCAAACCGTAGTATAACTATCAGCTTATCTGTAAATGTAAATTTTCAGTCTTTCTGTTGATTCTTGACAGCTTTTCATAAAAATTCTATGTATATATTTTTTTTTCTTAGCTTAATGATTGTTGGTGAGAAAAAGGGAGAGAGATCATGGTAGAGCTTTTACATTGGCCTACAAAAAAAGAGAATTAAGACACACAAATGGGACACACATCCGGCCATCAAGGATCAGAACATGCTTTGCCAACACCAAATGGGGACACCCAGAGTTCAGGCAGTCTTGGGTCACATCTGAAGTACTTGATCATGTGGGTTATAATCAAAACAGTCCCCTGAACAAACAGCGAATCTTGCTGCCAAGGACTAGAGTAGGGCATGCTTTACTAGCAAAGCACAAAAGATATACAGTCTATTCATGGGATAAATTGGATGGACAGAATTCACACCTCAAGAACCAGCATTTGAGTCTCTATCCTGGCCCTCTGTGTGTGGAGTGTGCATGTTCTCCCCGTGTCGTGGGGTTTCCTCCAGGTACTCCGGCTTACCCCCACAGTTCAGAAACACACTAAGGTGAACTGGAGTTACCAAATTGCCCGTAGGTGTGCATGTGTGTCTGAACGGTGTGTGTGTGTGCCCTGCAATGGGTTGGTGCCCCATCCTGGGTTGTTCCCTGCCTCGTACTCGTAGCTTCCGTAATAGGCTCTGGAGCCCCCACAACACTGAATAGGACAAGCAGGTACAGAAAATGGATGGATGGATGGATGCTGAAGGCTGCCCCTTCAAGTCTGAGAAGACGTCTGTTTATAATAAATTTGATGAAATATCAGGCTACTCAAATGATAAACTTGCAAAATATTTTCGAGAAAACCTAAGAAACCTGGTAAGAGGTGAGCCAAAACAGGAACAGAAAAATCTGTGGAGTAATTAATCATAACCCCCTCCATCCATCCATCCATCCATCCATCCATCCATCCATCCATCCATCCCGCCCTAGAGTGCTGCAGGAAGTGGCTGTGTGAGAGCCAGCAGTACCTACAACAAGCAATGTGCCATGAGACCTGTGTCATTTCAAAAGAAACTGTGGGTCCATAAATTAGCTGGGCAATTAGACACAGTGAGTGAGAAGCTAATTATCAATTAAAGTCATCTGCTCTGAATTAAGCGAGTTGGCGTTAGGCTGTCAGCCGCAGTAAGAAAAAATCTGAAACACTTTCCCCAACTCGTTACGCCCACAATTTAAAAAAAAAACAATCAAGCACTTCTCTTTCTTTCTCCTGTTTTCACCATATGCTTATTGATAATTAAAGCAAACAAGCAGACTAAGGCGAGTGGAAGAAATACCTGCAGGCAGGAACAAAAATAAAGATATCGGCATCGATTCAGCTATCGCAAAAACCAAATATACCACAACTGGCAGAGTATTCTGCTCCCTGTGGAAGTCTGTGAAAATAAATGGAAAAAAATGATCGCAGAGTTAATTGTAGCATAAATTATTTGACTTCAACATCCAAAATAGCTTAATTTTTTGCTCATCAACAGTGTTATACTGATTGAGGGAGATGATTGTAAGAACCTTGTTCAAGGTCATATTCAAAGTTGAAAAGGACCTCCTGGGGTTCAGCCTACAAACTTTCGGTCACATTTTAACCTCTGTGCTGCCTGATGTCCCACTTAACTCAATTTGCTCTACTGGAGCAGTTTGGCTACCAGAATACATAGCAGAAGACTGACTTTTTTCGTTACATCAAGTTTTACCAGACATCATTAAGAGTCTTGGGCAGGGGCAATATTAATGACCACACACTGGCCTTTGTGGTCGACATGGGAAAAGATCCATGCATCTGGCCGATTGGGCAGGGGATAGAAAAAATGCCCGTAATTGCCCTCATGGTAGGGTCTGGAGGAAGAGCATCAATTACTTATCAACCTTTGAGATGGGTACAACAGTTAACCAGTGGCGATTCGCCCTTGGATCAGGAGGCAGCATCTGTACCCGCTTCCTGTCCTGGGATCTAGGGATACAAGGGGGCTTATACACCTGCCACCAAGGGAAATTATTTAAAAATACATACTCACTTACATTAGTCACAGAGACAGACTCACTCCTTTTCCTCAGCCAAAGAGAAGAAAATATAGATGAAACAAATGACTCTCGGTTATGTAATAGCTTACAGCAATCTAAGCTCACTCGTTTGTCAAAGCATTAGTCATTATGCTTATTCAAGCCTTTGGAATCCTTTGTCTTGTTTTAAAATAAATATATTTGAAAATAAGCTTCTGGTAATCTATGTTTGCTAATCTGTTATGTTTAAAAATTGATCTTATGCTGCTCGTGTATTGTCATTCGATGGCAAACTCTCAAATACTTTACAAAATGGCTGTTTTTTATTGACGTGTTCCTATATTATTAATCTTTTTTGTGTTTGGTATAAAATGTATACGGTATTCAGGCTACCGCATGTAAGCATTCGTCAAGGCAAAAAATGGTGAGGTCATTAAAGATGCATAGTAAAGTAATTGAATGAAATGGGTAAACAGGCTATAAAGTATGCATTCTGTATTTTACATTACTTTTTTATTCGATGCAATCCAAATTAATTTACATTTCACCTAGCTTGATATTTACTCAAGAAACTCTGATTAAGTACTGCAGTCAGTGAGGAAGGTCAGAAATATTTGGTTTTCCTTGGCACACTCCTGGATTCATGGATGAAAACTTCACGCTGACTATTTTGGCTCTGACTCAGCAAAAAAAAGCATCCTCATGTTTGGATAAAGCACGTCGTGTTCCTGGGATGACAGTGTGGCTTGCGGTTCCTCGTTGTCTCCTCTAGACAGGCTTTGTGGAGAAGGGTCTTATTATCTGAGTGTAGAACTGTCTGGCTGTCTGATAAAGTACTCAAAAATTCTCCCTTGCTGAAAAGACCCATCAGGAATATGCCACATCAGGAACGAGTTCTGCCTGAAATAGGGGCAGTAAATACTTTTTGTGCCTACCTTGAAAATATGCTTTATCCAGATTTACCACAGGCTATGGTTACACCAGAGGAAAAAAAAATTAAACCAAGTAAAATTAAAGCTTTACTCAAAAATTAAACAATGTGTTTTAAGGGCAAATATATAGGTACATCAATAGTCCATTCATCTCAGAACATCAATTATAATATCATTCATCCAAAAAAATTAATAATTAAATTGCACTTTAAATGCACTGAGATATATGTAAAGGACGGGCATTAAAGCAAATACATGCGTCTCAATTCACGTTATTATTACTATTACCCATCTGTTTTTGAATAACTGCTTATTCAGTGTGGAGTCAGAGTGAGCCTGGAGCCTATGCGTGGTAGCACAGGGCAGAGGACACCCTGGGCAGGATGTTAGCCTTTCCGGGTACAGGCACACACACACGCACTACAGACTGTTATAGACAATGACTCAGCTGAACGGCACTTCAAAAAGTGGAGTACCTAGAGGAAATCCACGCAAACGGACAGAAAACGCGACAGCGAGCCAGGGACAGCGGTGTGAAGCCCCAGTGCCTCTATCTGCTCATTACTGTAAGGCGACGCTTCGCATTAAGTGCGCCTTCATGATGCATGATGCATAGAACACTCATAAGCTGCATGTATGTCTTAAAGCACTGCATTCATAATACTTTCAATGAACAAGACGTAACCACTGCAATATACATTAATAATAAACATAATCTTATAATCATATAATGCTTGTTATTAATGTATATTAAAGCCGTGTAGGTACACTGAATGTTCTAAGAATGCATTATAAAAGAATTATGAAGGTGCAGTTAGTGTAAATCATCATGCATAAAAACAACAACAACAACAACAACAATAATAATAATAATAATAATAATAAGTTATTATTATTATTATTGTTGTTGTTATTTTTATCATCATTAGTAGTAGCAGTACTATTACTGTATGAAAGCCTCTTTGTGTCGGGATGGCAAGCTCAGAGCTACATCAGTAGCAGCCTTTTATCAAAGCTGCATATGGTTACTTGCCCTTGTCACATTCGTCCTCTGAATAAAGCCTAGCTCAACAGAACATAACGCACTGTAAGAGGAGAAATCGTTTCTTCACGCATGTCCCTATGTCACTGATTTCTGCATAAGAAATGCATACGCACCTTATCAAAGACACCATTAGGAGCCATAAGTGGCCTACATGCAGCGTATAAATGCAGCAGTGCAAGAACAGTGCCAGGCATTTTTGGCCCCTTTTGTAGTTGAATTGTTAATTAACAATTCAGCACTTAATGCCTGATCAAAATGTAACACACCGCTAATATTTATGCATTGAGGATAATCTATGCTAAGTATATTCAAATCAGACACATTACTTGTAAAGCGTTTTTGTACCCTCTCTGTGACATTGGATTTTTGACATTTATACCATATCTTTAAAGTGTTCTCTGATTAAGGGCTGTATAATTTAGCTGTATAAATCCATAAAATTATTATTAGTTTCTTGTTAAATGTACTTTTGAAAATGAAGGCTTATTTGAGATGAGAATTGAATTATTATTATTATTATTATTATTATTATTATTGAATTTAACAAAATCTCAATCAAATCAGCTGAAAGCTAAAGCTTGCTATACATTCTATTTTATTTTATTTTATTTTTATATGCTCCAAATATGTGACCAGTAGAGCTCTATTTGCGGCCCACAACAAAAGTTATTCTCCTACAGTACCAGTCAAAAGTTGGACACACCTACCCATAGAAAGGTCTATTTGTTCTAGTCTCTACATTTCAGACTAATTATAAAGACATCAAAATGATAAAATAACATATATGGAGTTATGCACTGACCAAAAAACAAAAAACATTACTTGGTGGAGGAGGGGCAGCTCTGTGAGTTGGGATTCAGAAGGTTGCCGGTTCAAATCCCTGGGTCAGCAGACTGATCCCACCATTGGACCCTTGAGCAAGGCCCTTAACCTCAATAGCTCTAGGGACTCACTGACCCTACTTTTTCCCATACGCCAGTTTCATGAGGTGGCCTCCTGGGATGCTTTTCCAGTCCGAAGGAGTTCCCACATTTGCTGAGCAATTTCGTTTTACTCTGGCCAAACATTTCCAAAACCATTTCTACTGTGTTCTGGTCATGTGATGCCACATTATCACGCTGCTTTGTAAGAGGCTTGGCATGTCCAAACTTTTGACTGGTACCATACATGCAGAAGTTGAGGTGATTATCTTGATACCATGTAAGAGCTCCCAGTATTCTAGCACTAAGCCTTATCTCCCTTAAAATAGGAGTTCTTTTTAATTATGGCTGTATATGAGGACCTAAGGACTCCAGCTGTTAGCAATGCGCGGTCATGTCAGCAGCTTTACCGCTGCTGCGTTTTCCCTCTGCGGAGGTCAGTAACCCTGTCATTTACCCGCTGAGTATCCGTGGGGGGAAAAATATGAATTGATGACAGACTGGCAGAAGCAGGTGAATTCTCAGAGGCAGAGGTGAAAGGGGGTATATTTTGTCACGGTCCTTGGCTGGAGTGAAGTGGGACACACACTGACCCTTGATTGGCTGGGTTCTTCAGTGCAACTGAAAATGCCCCATCTTAATTTGGATTAGAAGAATTGAAATGACATCTTGGATTCTCGAGTGCATTCTGTCACTGGGAAACTGCTTAGCTGTCCAGAAATATGGAGCAGGACTGGCTAAATTCAGTTAGAATCCATTAAAGCTTGGATGTTGTTCCTGTTTGCTATTTGCCGTTTACTCTGGATGGTGAAGATACCTGTCTGAGATCGGGTGGGATGGGAGGGAGGAAGAGGAACTTAACTTAGGGACGGGAATGGAGTTGATCTAACAGAAGTAGAGGGGAGGAGCAAAACCATAGCCAGCTACCCATCCTCTACACACAGGATTGTGGAGGTCCAGAAGCTATAGATGCTAGGCAAGGAATAGCCTAAGATGCGGCACCGACCCATCACAGGGCACTGACACCTACAATCAATTTGACAACTCCAGTTCACCTTAGCGTGTTTTTGGACTGTGAGGAGAAAACTGGAGAACCCGGAGGAAACCCCACAACGACACAGGGAGAACATGCAAACTCCACACACATGGAGCCCTGGTGGAGACTCAAACCTTGGTCCCAGAGGTGCTAACCACTGCACCACCCCAAAACACCACCTGTTTTGGGACTGAAATCAGGGAAAAAACACACAGAAATAAAAAACACAGTAGACGTGCTTCAGCTGGGAGTAGGATCAGTGTCTGGGCATGTTTATTCTGCTGTTACGGAAAACAAAACAGATCTGGAATAAGGCACAATTGAATGAATGAGCCTGTCACCTCACAGCCTTACAGCCTCATTCTCATACACTTTCTCATCTTGCTTTGCTATACATTCGGACCAATCCGAAAGCTGCATCCTCTGACCCTCCAAATATCAAGCATGACCACAGGAGCCAACTTCATAACCCTTTTGCAATAAGCCTTTAGCGATGACTACAGAGACTGCTTCATTCGCCTTGCACCAAAAGGTAAACAATAAGTAAACATCTAGGATCTGAAACATGGTCAGACGCAGAAAGTTTCCCATCATGGTCACTGTCATGCGTTCTCATTATACGGCCGCGTTCTTGGGCGGTAACTGTAACCTCTGCAGCTGAGTGGTACTCATTATATTCAGATGGCATGCACCTCGTTCACTGAGCATCAGCAGTTATTTTAAATGTTCTGCATATATCAGAGGCAACATTGTTAAAATATGGCCCTAGACGCCTCTCCAGCACTGAACCGTGCAGCCGATGTACCAGTTCGATTGATTCTTCAGGCATCTTATCTAATGTAGTTTCGCTCTTTCGTCGCCTCCAGCCATTCTGTGCCAGGCCCTTTGTTTTGGATAATGAACCATTATGTTTTGATTTGAGACAGAAGAGATGAAATTTCAGGCATGACTAATGCTTGTCTTGTTTGTCTGTTTTGAAAGGAAAAACAAAATGGCAAGAGTGCAACAGTATGTTTCTTTAACAGACATATTTCAATTTAACCTTATATTTGGAGGAAAATGAACATGAATACTCAGGTCTTCTGAAATTCCAACACTTGGTGAAAATTAAATCATAAAGTTCCTTATTTTAATAGCTGAACCTTTACTTGAAGTAAGTGTTAGGCCAAACATCCGAACAGAAAAGGCGATCTACAAATGCAATAATTGAAATGTTTGATTATTGGCATTTTAATCCTTTGTGAAACATTTCACTGTAGACTCTGGCTTACCATGTAAATGCATCTATTAAAATGCAAATTCTTTGATTTAATGCCTTTAATGGACTACAATTGCTATATGGGCATGATGACCAGCAATGACTGAACCACTACATTGTTGGAAAATCAGTAAGGGGAGTATTCAAGGGAAGAATCATACAATATCCAGGCAACCATCCTTTGAATTATGTTCCTTGATAAATAATTTCTGAAAAACCATATGGAATATGAGAATGACAATGACATGACATCTTTCTATCTTGTCGTAAAGCGGGGAACCTAGAGATTGATGGCACAGGTAAAGATAATGACCCCAACCAGAAAGCAAAGTACAGTATATGGTCTTAAAAATGCTCAAGTCTTCTCATTTTGTTTCTGAAGGCTGAGTTATTGTTATGGGACATTAATTCTTTGTTATTTTATTTTCACATAGTGCACATCTACTCGTAACGTGAAAAAAATGATGACACTCAAGGTAACTCAACTAGACACAAAGAAGAGTATACGCGAGGCCTACATTACTTTTCTCTTCAGTCTTATTAACAAGCCTCATATATCCATTGTGAAATGTTTCCTGTGTCTGGCTTGACAGCTTATAATTTTTTTGCAGACACACATGCATGTATAATATGGTTATACTTGTCCTCTTATTCTGTGTTTTTCTGCCATTGTGCAGTAAGCTAGACCCTGGAAGTCTGCTGTTCATAGCAAAGCATATTCACTAAGGCATCATGGGAGCTATTTTATTTCATTATTTAATTACAGCTTGAGCATTTAATGCTAGCTAGCCCTGAGGGGCTGACTTCATACTGACTACGCCATTGATTACCATAACTGGTGCATCCTTAATAATGACCTGTTAGAAAGCACTCCTGTCTCCATCGCCTCTTGGACTTGGCTTGCCAGCTGTGAGCCATGTAGGCCTAATGGAGATTTATCACAGTACTCTGTCAAGGCCTTGCATGCTCACATTAAAAAAGCTCATTGAAAATGAACATTTTTTTAAAGATTTTTTTTCTGTCTCTATTGGGTTGTCACTTTGTTGGTTGCAACGTTATGAGTCATATAGACCACTCATTGGGAGTTTTATCTATAGACCACTCATTGGGAGTTTTATCTATACAAAAATGTTCTGAGGGCAGAACGAAAAATGATTGGTTTAAAGAGATAACCAATCAGATTGTAGAGGAGGTGGGTTCAAGCAACTAGAGGAGGAAGGACCAACCAATCAGATGTCTTGGCCCTGCCTCCTCTAGGTGCTTGGACCCACCTCCTCCACAACCTGATTGGTTATCTCTCTGAACCAATCATTTTTCGTCTGCTCTTAGAACATTTTTGTGTAAGAAAAACTTCTGCAAGCATATTGACCACGGATGGTTTCAAAAGTGAGATACAACTTTCTTCACATTTCAGTAAACATGCTGAACACACGGCACAAGTGTATTTATGGTGATTCAGTGAATAGCTCATTGACAGGATGTAAAAGTCTGATTGGGTTTTATGGAAATGAGATGCAACAGATATATTGTAATGGTGGCGCGGGGCCAGTAGAGGGTGCTACTCTTTATGTGCCAATAAAATAGTAATTCCCCAAAAGGGCAGCATGCTGTAGTGGTAGCCATCCTACAGATTAAAGATCTTATGACATGTATTGAAGGAATTCAGTATAAAATTTAGCTTTCCTGGCCAAATTCCCACCCAGGCCGTATAGGAAATCTGATCCATTTATCCATTCCCAGTATATTAACTGGCAAAAATAATTCCTTAGCTCATCAGCAAAAAAAGCTGATGTGAAGTAAGTCTTCTGGTGCATAAGGGATGTGCATCACCCAGGTGCCTGAGGTTAGATACTCCTCATGAAAAATATAAAGCACTTTGGGTATGACACTTTACATTTAACCAACATAACAACAACAACAACAATAATAATAATAATAATAATAATAATAATAATAATAATAATATGCACCAGTAGAGAACATCATTTGTCATTCTTGTAATCATCCTTAATTCTAATTTATTCTTCAAATAAATATTATTATTCCTGTATGTCTACCCCTTGCAAAATGTCCTACTTTGCAGATTTTGCAGCCCATTGTGTGTGAGCCTTGCTGCTCCAGACACACATTAAGTTATCTGTGGCTCTGGGAGAAACAAGGCTTTGACAACCGCAACGGGTGATGTTACCATACACGGTCAGTCACTGCCTGCTTTACACAGTGGTACTCAATAAATTAATCAGTAGGAGGGAACTATGTTTAAGCTAGTCTATAAAGCATACAGTAATACCACAACCTCATTTATCTTGTCATTAATTATGTTTCAACTCTACAGTCCCAGTCAAAATTCGGACACGCCAAGCCGCTGACAAATGGAAGTGAGAGTGTTGCATCACAAGACCTAAACACATTTGACACTACAATACTTAGGTATACAGAAATGGTTTGGAGGAGTTTGCCAGAGAGTGAAGGAAAGGCAGCCAATCAGTGCTCAGCATATGTGGGAGCTCCTTCAGGACAGCTGAAGAAGCATCCTATCCCAGGAGGCCACCTCATGAAACTGGCGTAGTTGAGAAGGTAGGGTCAGCCAATCCCTGGAGCAAGTGGGGTTAAGGGCCTTGCTCAAAGGTCCAATGGTGGGATCACTCTGCCAACCACAGGATTTGAACCAGCAACTGGCAAATTTAATGCTTTTTTGGTTAGTGCATAATTCCGTATATGGTGTTTCATAGTTTTGATGTCTTTATAATAATTCTAAAATGTAGAGAATAGTACAAATAAACCTTCCTATGGGTGGGTGTGTCCAAACTTTTGACTTGTCATGTATATAAGGGTCTATGTAAGACCTTCATAGTTCCATTGAATAGTACATTTGCAAGGAAAGTTGTTACATTAACAAATGCCCATACTAAACCCTGAAAGCTAAGATCTTTTTCATGCTATAGCCTGGTTTGAGGTAAATTTCTTTAATTGTTATGTTGGCTGCTGCCCATTTTGAAGCGTTAATGGATTTCTAATAACCGACATAACTACATAAGGTGGAGATATGGCTCATAGTCTCAACACAAGGATGAGCTTGAAAGTGTTGATTCTGTGCTTTTACTCCTCTGCACCTCCCAGTTCAGCCATTACTCTGCACTTCTCTGATCAGGGACCAATTTCAGCTTCAAGGTAATAGGTTTCACTGCGGTACAGAAAATTGAATCTCTTTACATTTCAACTGAAGTTGAACACGACAAAGCAGCATCAGTTAATGCATATTAAAACTACTGAATTAATACTGACAGGAATTTGGTGGGGGTGGAATAATTAAATCAAGGTTAATGGCGTTTATTAGTGGTTCATATACATTTCCAATAAAATGTGTAGAATGCTACTTGGATTAAGCTCTAGGACTTTCTAACTTCAAGGTCTATGCTTCAACAAATTCATGGAACAATAGTCTGCGCTGCATATATTTCTGGAAAAGTACCACTACAGCACACTAGTCTATTTTCCTTGAGGACTATATTTTCCGTACTATTTTAAACAAAATGTTCTCCTTCTTTTAAGGTGGCATAAATGTGATTCTTAATCATTTCCACAGAGGGCAATCTTAGAGTCTCACAAAGATGGCTTGCGGTTTACTGTTCTAGGCAGAAATCGGGTCACTTCCATCTGTCAAGCTAATGGTCCATCTTACTCATCTCCTGGGTCTGGATGAAGGTTCTACATGAAAAGGTGAGTAATCCACAAAGGCAATGTCGGCTACGCACGCGAGGCATGGTGTCAGAAAGAACAAAGCCAGGGTCAGAATTTGTATATATTACAAACTAGCTAAACTCTGGTGGCCCTCAACTACAATAAAATGTATATTACTACAGGGGTGTGTTTTTTTCAGTAGTGCCTCATAAACATCTCTGCCGGACTGCTACAGTGTAAAAACAATTTTTTTGATGTACGTACTCCAAGCAGCCAACTCAATATGTAACTTTTTTAATCCACAAATTAGACGATAGCATAGCAATATCCTGTACCAGAGGAACCATTGCAATCCAAGTTACTGTCCCTGAGACACATTCACTCAGTGTGGCTTTGTCCTGTAAATAACTAAACTAATACTGGCCACAGGTGACAAATGACTGTTAGTTGACCTCACAAACGATGCTGCGTTCCTATGGGAGACACGAGATAAGATGAGCTCCTCTGAACGGGGAATCAATCTTTATTGTCCCGATAGATTAATGATTTAGCCATCCGCCAATGCAATTCTCAATGCATGGCCTGCGACAAACACTGCAGCTGTCGTCCAGATTTAGGTGGAATTAGTTTTGCAGGCGAATCATCGGAATTTTCGGACTCCTGGCCCTCCTTGACCTTCACCTAATCGGTAAAGAACACTTAGACTACTACCTTGCCCATTGTATAACTATTCTTGCGATTGTGACTGAGGTCTATAGGAGAGCAATTAAATATTTTTTAGTACAGCATAGCATATTATTTTATCATATATAGAGTTACAATGTTTACTTTTTAATTACTTCCTGCATTACAAGCACTGGCAAGTGCCAATTTAATAGGATTTACAGGATATGCTAATACATTATCAAGCTACCCAAGGTACTTCAACTGTGATTCATGCAGTGAAGACACAACTAATTGGATGGAACAAGTGACAAAACTTGGAATACCACATCGCGCTGTTAAATGGACACTTTAAATTAACGCTTAATGGATGCTTGATTGTGTTGTGCATTCCCTGTTTTTTAATTATTTGCAAACAAATGTATTAGTGCTGCGTTATCTCATATTTTTGACAATGCAAGCCGGTAAAACTAATTGCCCCGCGGATTTGCATTAATTATTACACCGATGTGCTCTTTCTAAGATGTCGCTGTAGCTTCCCTGATTGTTGTGTCATATGGCGTGATATGAATGGATCTTGGCCCAGGAATAAAAATCCCACATTTCATTTCCTGTATGGCAGACCTCAGTTTCCAGATCAGCCCTGTAGTCATGGGGGGTGCTGCCCACTGTGCCCCCATTGCCTGTAATAGCGTTAAGGATTTAAAATTGAATCCAGCCAGCTGGTCTCGATCGTATACAGTATGTGCTGATGCTGTACAATGGGGAGCTGCTCTGTTATCTGGCAGATTGAACACATTATCTGTGCAAATTCCATGACCAAAAGAGAGAATATCACAACTCTTTCGGTTGTACAGCCTTGTTTGTTTTTATTAGTGAAAGTTATTCAGTCATTTCTGCCGTACATTGAATGAGATATAATTCCTGCTAAAAGTAAAATCAGTAGGATTATGACGCAGAACGAGAGAGAGAGAGAGAGAGAGAGAGAGATGGAAAGCAATGAGTCATACCTCATCACTAGAAATCCCAATTGTCTGTTCTCTCGTGCCTCTTGCTGTTCAGACAGGTTTTCAGACATTGATTTCCTCTTGTCATGTTGGCTTGATTGACATGCAAGATCGCAACTGTCTTCATGGCGAGACCGGGGTGTCAACTCTTCAATTTTCACGGGGCAGCTTACAGTCCAGAATAATCACATGAGACATGACCTGCTCTAGGTTGTAGGTAACAGGTTCAGCACCAGAAACGACGCCATTTCTCCAGCTATTGCGACATCCCGTGCTGGATGAGATCTAAATCAGCGAATCCTAGTTTCAAGGACACAAAAAGCAGAACAGCAGCAATGTGTGAAAAATTGAGTACACCATACTGCTTCCATAGGAATTAAGAGGGTAAGTAGCAGCCAGGTGCGGATAATCAAATGCACTTGATTAATTGATCATCAGCAAGTGTGAGTACCTCTATAGAAGCAAAAGTTTTGGCAGTTTGCAGGTCTGGAGCATTTAGGTGTGTGTTAATGCAATGCCATGGAGGAAAGACACCAGCAATTACCCTAGAGAAGCAATTGTTGCTGCTCATCAATCTGGGAAGGGTTATAAGGCCATTTCCAAACAATTTGAAGTCCATCATTCTACAGTGAGAGAGATTATTCACAAGTGGAAAACATTCAAGACAGTTGCCAATCTCCAAGGAGTGGACGTCCCAGCAAATTCACCCCAAGGTCAGACCGTGCAATAATCAGAGAAACAGCAAAAAACCCAAGAGCTACATCCCAGACTCTACAGGCCTCAGTCTGTATGTTCTGTGTTAAAGTTCATGACGGTCCAATTTGAAAAAGACTGAAAAGGTATGGCTTGTTTGGAAGGGTTGCCAGGAAAAAGTCTCTTCTCTCTAAAAAGAAGTTGACGACACAGCTTAGGTTTGCAAAGTTGTATCTGAACAGACCACAAGACTTCTGGACAGACAAGACTAAAGTGGAGAAGTTTGGCCATAATACACAGCCCCACATTTGGTGAAAACCAAACACAGCACATCAGCACGAACACCTCATGCCAACTGTCAAGCATGGGGTGATGATTTGCCCTTTTTTGCAGCCACAGGACCTGGGCACCTTGCAGTCATTGAGTCGACCATGAACTCCTCTATATACCAATGTATTGTAGAGTCAAATGTGAGGCCATCTGTCCGACAGCTAAAGCTTGACTGAAACTGGGTCACGCAACAGGACAATGATCCCAAGTACACCGGTGAATCTACAACAGAATGGCTGAATAAGAAAAGAATCAAGGTGTTGCAACGGTCCAGTCAAAGTCTAGACCTCAACCCGATTGCAATGCTGTGGTGGGACCTTAAGAGAGGTGCATAAACGAATGCCCACAAACCTCAATGAACTGAAGTAATGTTGTAAAGAAGAGTGGGCCAAAATTCCTCCACGATGATGTGACAAACATTGATTATTTCACATTATTGCTGCTAAAGGTGGTTCTACAAGTTGTTGAATCATGGAATGTATGAGGGTGTTGTTTTTCGACACATGGTTTCTCCGTTTTGGCTTCATTTTTGTTAAATAATAACATAACGAAATAATGACACAGTGGAATCTGTTGTGTGTTGACACCTGAGGTTAGATTCAAATAATTTTAGAACCTGCTAAGTACCAGATTATCTGTCCTGGTACGTAAAACCATAGAACTGATGTGTACTTTCTCTACATTCTTCTTTTGAAAGAATGAGAATATTTCAGAAAAACTAAATATAACGAACCTGGAAATACTGCATAGCCCACATTTTCAGATTTTTTTTTTAGTTTTCATTCGCATTTGGTGCCATGTGCGGGAAAGGTTAACGTCCCATGAGATTCCAAATGAAAGACAGAGATGAAAATGTAACAGCAGCACTCACAGTGCATTCAGTGTATCTTTCACCATTTGCAATTAAAAAAAAAAACTTTTTGACAGTTTAAGCAGATGGTTGTGTGTTATATGGATAAATAGGAGCACTATGACATTGCAAGTCAGTAACATTATACTGCAATATGCAATGTGACAGACTGTGGGCTGGGGGTCAAAGACGGGAGCTGGACTAATGTGCAAAGCAACGTGGTTGAATAAAGTAACACTTCATTGACTAAAACCAAATTAAAAGGCCCCACTAAAGGCCAGAAACTAAATTATTTACCTACCCACTAAAAATTATTTGGTATAGAAAAAAAACAAACTGCTATTCCCTAATTCCCTGGTAATTGGGAGAGAGCAAAAACGTGGACCTTCTGGGCGTTCGCAAGGACTGGGTTGAGAAACACTGATCTAGACCCATGCTGTTTCTCTAAGCTTCTGGTAGCTCGTGGTACCTTACAGAATCCTGCATCTCGTTTCCCATTCAAGACAACACATGCTACATTCTTAGGTAAAGTTCACAGCAGTGGAATATACTGACACACTCCACCACCCCCACCCTCCACCAGTAACAAGCACAATAAAGAAATGACAACCAAAGCAAATTGGCTCAGAAATGTTAATGAAAACAGAAGCATACCAGATGGGAACTGGAAACATATGACCAGGAAAAGGCCCAAAAAGTGGGTCCGAATGGTAGCGACTCAACTGTGGCTGACAGCAGGGTCCAGATATTTAATCATGCCTTACAATGAAACAACATCAGCACCAGATGTGATCCGGATTCTTCTCTATAACTCAAATCCCAATTAGCTTTATACAGATGTGATAAGGACGGGGTGGGGGGGTGTCCTTTATGGGGGTGAGTGACTGGTGACGTCATTCTGGATTTTATTACACCTGTTCCTTATTGTAGGTGTCTCTATATTTCAATTTATCTTCCTTTTCTTGACAAACCAAAGAGTCTTCTTTACACTGAAACTTCACATGTGCTTTACGGTTCTTGCTTTTTCCCCCTCCCTGTCAAAATGACAACTTTACATTTGTCCATTAAGAAAAGGTGTTTTCTTCTTATTTCATTCTTACTTCCGTTCACCCTAAAATGGGAAATACCCAAATGCCCCATACTTTAATGGTGGGACAATGGGAATTTTCTGGCATATGCGGCTACCTTTGGAACAGGAGTGATGCCCCATGTGTGAGTTGTCTGATCAGATATGCATAGATATGGAAGTGGTGTTCATTGCTCAGTGAGAGTCCTTTATAAGCATCTGGCGGCATGTGTTGGAAGCCTTAGCAGACCTGTGAAATTCCATCTGTAAATCTACAAGAGTATGACATTTGTCAACACAATCACCTACAGTCACTCTTGTTTTGGGCATGCAAATGTTGGAATAAATCTACCTTAGAGGCCTCCTTTATCTTAAAAGAATGCTTTGAATTGTAATGTTTAAACAAAAAGCACCATTGGAAAATCTAATAAGAATCAATTAAAAACACAATATTGGGTACATATGCCTGCCTTATTAAAAACTTTTTAATAATTTTCTATCAGTGATGGTTTTTAGGCTATTTAAAATAAAGTAAAATAGGGGGAATTGAACCGTGGGGGTTCACATCGCTGATATTATGACTACTGAGACACATTTATGGTAAAATGAAATCAACACAAACTTTCTTTGTTTCTATAGGGCTGCATTAATGAAACATAATATAACTCATGTTACAGATTCCAGTGACTTCTGTCATTTTCTCACAAGGCTCATCTGTAAAGCATATTTTTTCCACACTGCAACAGGCATGCCAAATTGTCTAAAGTGGAAAAAAAATCCTTTAGATTGACTGAGGATGTCAACAGGGTGGGAGACATTCAGAAATATTGATAGGAAAATCCACTTTCAAGATGAATAAATCCGTGTAAATTATGTTTCATTTTATAAGCCTTCATAAAAAAACACACTGCAAATATATTATCTGAAAATGATTTGATTCATAAAATGCAAAATTGGCAATGATTTTTAAGGTGTTTCACGGTGCTTTATAATGTAACTATAAATTAAACAGGGAATGAGGAATTACTATTTAATTAATTTAATTCATTTAAGCCCCTTTCGCTACACCATATTGTATATTACATATATCTACAAAAGTGATGGCTAAATGAAGCTTCATGAACCATTTGCTGTATTTTCTGGCACCACTAGGTGGTGCTCTCTTTTCAGAAAAGGGCTTAATTCATGCCCCAAAGGAAAACCAATATCGCCATCTAGTGGGGTCCCAAAAATGCAGAAAATAGTTCATCAAGCTTGATTTGGCCATCACTTTTGTAAGACTACTACTGTGCTGCCAGAATTCTATTAGCTGAACAGACTATAATAAGCTCAAAATATTCAGTTTTGATTGCATGATTTTTTTTCTGGTATTCATGGTTTCCGTATGTTCTCAAACAATGCCCTATTATTCATTCAATTGTTCAATACCAGTGTAGAAACATTCACCATAAACCTGCGTCCAACCCACCGACCACTCAACTTAATATTCTTTCCTGTTTCAGTTGTTCCACCACAAAAATCCACCTAAAGGAAGCAGTTACGAGCGTCATTCTTTATATTGCAGCAAACAAAAAGGAGCAGAACTTGAATAAATGATGCTTTATTTGCAGAATCATTGGTTCATTGGAAAGCTTCTATCCACATATCCCACCTGGCTCTCCTTTGAGACAGACACACGCATATGGATTTACAGCCGGCCTTCATAAGAACATAAGGAATCTACAAAGAGAGGAGGCCATTTGGCCCATCAAGCTCATTAGGGGAGAATTCAACTAATTAATAGCTTAAAGTTGTTAAAATCTTATCTAGCACTGATGTAAAGAAACCCAAGGTTTCAGCTCGCATTGCACTGACAGGAAGACTATTCCAAACTCTTAACTACACGCTGTGTAAAGAAGTGCTTTCTCCAATCCAATTTAAAATGTTATCCTGCTAATTTACACCTAAGGCCACGAGTTCTTGCATTTGAACTAATATTAAAGTAACTATTTCATTGAACAGGACCCAGACCTTCCTTATCCAAGGGTTCTGTATCTGCGGATTCAACCAACCACAAATCAAAAATATTGCAAAAAATATTCCAGAAATTGCAGAAAACAAAAGTTGAATTTACTGCATGCCGAGGAATTATCTGAATCCATCTGATGGTTGCGTCAATACTGAACATCCATCCATCCATCCATTTTCTGCTGCTTATCCAGGTCGTGGGGGCAGCAGTCTAAGCAGGCATATACTGACTTTTTAAAATTATTATTATTCCCTATACAGTACAGTATAACAACGATTTACATATCATTTACATTTTATTAGGCATTATATCTAGAGATGATTTAAAGTACACAGGAGGATGTGCCTAGGTTATAGGATTGAGGTCCGAGTGTGGGATCAGACCATTTATCCGGAGCCCCTAGAGCAGGGCTGCTCACTCCTGCTCCTGGAGATCTAATACCCTGCAGAACTTTGCACCATCATAGCTGGCTCTAAAACTGAGATGCAACTGAAGAGTCTGATGATCTTTATCAGGTGTGTTAAACGAGGGTTGCACCTAAACTCTGCAAAGTGGTAGATCTCCAGGGGCAGGCGTGAACAGCTGTACTCTACAGCATTTCCGGGGCGGGGTTAAGGGCCTTGCTCAAGAGCCCAATAGAGATGTGATTGTTCTATAGAGGTTGGGGTTTGAACCAGCAACCTTCTGATCACAAGCACAAAGGCTTAACCAGCTGGTCCACATGCCAATAATCAAGCATAAAAAAACAACTGGCCTATGATGAAGTCGATCCAAATGTTGCTTTTATACAAGCAATTCTCTGAGTGCCTTTCTCATATATGAGCGAACAAGAGTATGAAGTGCATTCACCTGTACTCTGAGAATAGTTCCTGGATGCAATCATTGTTATACTTGCTGTATGTAAATGAAAAATAGCATAACTAAACACAGCAGCGAAACGCAGCCACTTTCAAGAAATTGAACATTATACAAAGCATATGCATTACTTGGCCGAGAACATGCCTGGAGAGTTAAGAAACAGTGAGTAATAGTGAGATGGGCAACATGTTAACACAATGAACAAAACAGAAGGTACAATGTGAGGAGATTAGACAGGGTGAAATGCACCCCCCCCTTGCATATGTTTAAATCTGTCATTAGCCGGTAAAAAGAAGTGCAATTGTATGTGACAAACGTGTAAAAAAAAAAAAGAGTTTTTTTATCACAGTGTTTCTTCTGCGTGGTTGATGCCATTGGACTTGTGGGGGGACAGACCTACACAGTAGATTGTGTCGAGACGCCTTTTGTTTGGTGTAAATTCACATGCATATTTACAGAAATGCAAATCCATATTTCACGTATAGGAAATATGTCGCGGTATTAATTTTTACCGCCGCCACGCCTCACAGCTTTCACTGTAGATCGTTTTGCTGATTTTATTTCTTACATAATTACACATATTTGGCTCGCACTATATATATATATATATATATATATATATATATATATATATATATATAGACAGAGAGAGAGAGAGAGAGATGTAGCTATGTAGTGTTATGTAGCTATGCAGGCATTCTCTGTCTATCTATTAGTAGTGCTGTACATAAAATGTTACTGAATGCTAACAATATACCGCAATGTACTCATTTCTGAGTACTAGTTAATTGTATGGTGATTCATTTTTTTGTGAAACCTTTTATAAAAGCAAAAGTTGCATTGTCCTACACGATGGAGGTGTAAGGAAAAAATCTAAATTCTTGTAAGGAAAATAGTTTTCGAAAGATCATGTGCAAACGGATGAACTTCTTTATTTAAAGTGCACAGGTCAAAAGAGGCCAAGCAATTAAGTTTCCAACATGACAGAAAATGATAGACTGTTATGAACCACCGACAACATAGTCGACATCAGAGCAATGAGTCAGTGAGGCAGCAAACTCGCATATTCAATTGCTTCATGCACTGGTATCAATCAAGGAACACTAAGACAGTGAAATCCCACTTCTTCCTCCAGTCAGTGACTTGAACGGATTAAAGTTGTGGAGCTGGCTCCCCAGACTCTGACATTATCACCATTTCAGAATTTAGCATTTCTTAACACATCGGTATCATACTCTGCCCTAAATACAAAGGCACACAACTCAGATTTCATGGGGATTTTTGGTGCCGTTACTGTGCAGTGTCACAATTTCTAACATGTCTAGTGAAAATCTACTTTTTTCCAATAAATTCTCAATCCCACCACATATGATCTGCTTGGCACAAATAATATTAATTGTGAAAACCTCAGATTTTCTTTCACTGTAATTTTCTACTATTATTATTGTTATTAAATAAAATTTCTCTATCTGTCGCCCTTTCTCTCCGTATATATA
>JAAGVU020000043.1:7756732-7780395 GCA_011763525.2 Mormyrus iriodes | reverse complement strand
TATATATATATATATATATATATATATATATATATATATATATATATATATATATATATATATGTAAGGACAGAATAAAAATAGATAAGTATAGAATTAAACAATTATAATGCTTGGCAACAAGTAAACAGTATTAAAAATAACAGCCTTAAAGTCTTATACTATAGATACCACTAATTTTGTGTTTCTTATACTTTTCTAAAAAGGCTTTGAATAAAATTTACACATATAGACACATACATTAAACCAATGTAACATTGGTAAACAGAATTAGTGAAGGGTCCCTAATGCGTAATGAAAAACAGACAAGCAATCAAAGTCAGAAAATCCACCTTGGGCTTTGAACACCCCTATTGATTTACAAAGAGTGTAAGGAAGGCCATTGGTTTACAACCAATATCTTCATCAGACGTGGCCATGCTGGATTCTGCATAAGCGTATCACCTTAGAAGCCCTGGGGTGATTGAGTAAGCTCATATAACAGTCAAGCTAAGCATTCTTTTCATGAAGCAGTTTTTCACTTCTAGTGAAAAGTGAGTTTTAGGTCACTTTTAAGATTCCTCTCATCTGCTAGAGGTCAGCAGATCTTGGCATCAATACTCCATAAAATAGGCAGGTCTGTCATTCAGCAGATTTCCAGACTCTGTACTAACAGCCACTGAAAACATTACTGTCCTCATTCTGTTTAGTTTAGCAGATTTCTGTCATTCCTTCTTAAGGACTTTGACCACACCCCCTACCCATGCCCCAGTACTTTCACAATGGTCTAAGAATCTGTTTACCCCAGACTCCTTTCCAGTTTTACCTTATACCTTCTCTCTTCACTCTGCATCCATATTCTGCATTTGAGCCCTGCCACCTATTTTGGCCATTGGTATGGTTCAGAACAGTCCTTGCTAATATAGTGATGGTGGAGCAGTTGTCTCTCCTTGCTCCTATTTGTTGGGCACATAGCAGTTTAAGGATTGTTGATGAGATCCTAGGAGGACTGCCAATCACACTGGCCCTTCTTCCACAAGGGGATTGGGATGAACACCACTTCAGCACAGGACAAAGGATAAGGGAATAAATTATAGCATATCAGCTGGAGGCTTCTGCCATACAAGGCATTCAGTTAGTTTAACGACATGTACTTTAAGTCTGTAAAGTCTGTAAGTTTGCTTACAGAATCATGCATCAATTCAGACTGGTTAAGACTTATCTGTAAGAAACCTTTGTTGGGGTGGGGGGAAGGGTTATTATCAGAACATGTGTAATGTTTTTGCTTGTACCAATTCAGTAAATGTTTTGTCTGAAAGAATGGCCATCTGGTACAGCTAGTATTCCAGCTAGGTGCACTATAATAACTCCATAAAGAGCAATATAGCCTACTGTTAGTTATTGTTGTTAATAACGGGTCATGTTATTGTTTTTAAATGTCACGTTTGACAGGAAAGAGTCCATCGCTAGCAGTTATAAACTGCAGTGACCCCAGAGAGGCCATGAAAATAGACCTCTGTTCCTATTCAATTTACAGCCAGGTCTTCATATCACTGAAATAGCCATACTGCTTACCAGGCATTTGCCCCTGCACGCAACCGGGGGTTTCCAATTAAAGTCATCGCTTCCTTTAGCCATTGTAGTGGCTATTGTTTTACGACCGCTTTGTGTCAGCGGCTGGTGGAGTTGGAAGGGAAGAATAGCCACACTTCTCTGCAATTTACAGAACCTGATACAGATGCCAGTGTGAATCTTGGGTGAAGGGTATAAAAAAGAAAGGCGAGCGGATGTATTACTGATGACAGCTCAGCACCAAGGATGTATTCAATGATTTAGAGCAGCACGCTTGTTTTCACTGTAGCTGTTGTTATAGCTAAACACAAAGCCAAACCATACTATAGCTTGTCACTGAGTGTGTGTCTTGATGGTAGGCGCGGTATATAGCTAAGCACTGCAGCAGATGGGTCCGTAGGTTCAACAGAACACCAAAGCCACGGGACGCCTGGGTAGCCAAACGGGGACGGTGGAGACACAGGTATCTGGTTTGGCTGTCAACAGTCCAGAAGCACACAAGAAGGACTAAACATGCATCAGTCAGTCATCGGTGAACATGGTGCCCATATGAAACAAGCAAATGTTTTTTTTCCCTTCTGGGTTCAATGTTTTTCTTGAAAGTAAATGTACAAGGAAAAAAAAAACATGAGGAAAAGTCAAAGGTACAAAAACAAACATTTCTAGGACTTGAGCCAACAATTCTTTAAATGGCAAGGCATACTTGTGCACCCCAAGGGATTACGTGGTTGGAACACCAGTATCACGGAGGATATAAATAGCATGTGATATCATATCCTTTATTTTAATCTACTCACACTTAGAAGCAGTGTCCATAGCAGACATCTAACCTACTTACCTCTGCCACTCATGCCTCCGCTGCCCAGTGCAACTGACTTGTCACATGCTGTGGAAGGTCATGAGCAGTGCCGAGCTTTAGCTCCACCAGCAAGGTGATAATGTGTAGCCTTCTTCACTACGATGCACTCTGGGCAATGTGCTGTGCCCCAGTGTCGATCACGCAGACGTGGACCCAGCAGGCTGTAGGCCAACGGCGAATCCAAAAAAATACACAAAAGGCAGAGGGTACCGAAGCCGAGATGTGTTTATGATATTTGCGTTTGGAGTTTCGAGATCCCAGACAGGTGGCAGATTAACCGGCCTGGCAGCCAGTGCACACTGCTAGGATTTTTGTGGATTTTACTGGTTCATAACATTCTCCTATAGTGCTAATATACTTTCCTCTTTTCAGGATAAGTGATCTCTGTCTCCTGTGTGTCCGGGCTGCCACACATATGTCCACTTTATAAGGAAGACATTACTGGGCTCAGTGGGTATTTCCATGTAAGCTGCCCGGGAGGTTCTAGAATTATCTGCCTGCAGTTGGCCAGTCAAATCTCTCATTTCTCTTTCACTCTATGGGTGGCCAGGATTAAGGCTGCATGCTTAACTGGATCATATGCCATTAATTCCGCAAGTTATATGCATGTAAAATAGAGAAGAAAATCTGTAGATTTTATAGTCTGATGGAGCACCATATGCAATGAATTGGTTATAGTGTAGTAGAATATATTAAACTCAACTTTTTGTACGTGAACTAATTTGTGTGGGTGTAGCTGGAAAAAGTATCACTGCCTGGATACCCAGGTTCCCCATGAATTTGAATCTCTAATTTTCAATGATCTATTTAATGGAAATAATTAGTATTTTAAAAGATATTAATAATACATGAAAAAATGCATATAATTATATGTATGATGAACAGATTAGGACAGTAAGCAGCTCAGAGCTGATGTAATACTTCAAAGGCTCCCAGGAGATGCTTTGAGCATATTTAAAATGAGACGTCATCCGGATACAGCAGAGATCTCTTTTTTAGATCCTGCCATCTTTTCCTGATAAAGAGCTCTCTCTGCATTGTTCGTTTTTACAGAGGAATTTGTTAATCAGGTAGATTTTTATCACATGCCCTTTTGAAGTTTGGTTGTTACATACAGATCAAACTTGCAGTACATTTCCATTAATGCCCGTTCACGATACAATGTGGCAATAAAACATCCTGCGTTGGCTAACAACCAATTTGAAGTTGAACTGGCCCCCAAACACTTTACACTTTTTGATGTGCCATACATTAAAATCCCTTAAATCCTTGTACTTAATCTAAAACAAAGTTTAAAGCTCAGTATGAACAGGTTTTGATGCTATGGATTAGGGTTTTACCAAAAGTATTTTTTTCCAGCATTCAGTGCATTTATGTGCAGCGAAAAATTGGTTTCAAACATTCAGACCACTTCATCTGTGTTTTACACGATATGCTTTTTGAACTAGAAACTGAGTGAGGATGTGGTCAAGAGCCCCAATTGCACTCTGCTGCAACACTTCAGTGTGTCTGTGCTGTACATTAAAGAAAAGAGCTTCACACAGAAGCCGTATTTGGAAGAAACTGACTGTAGCCGCTACGTAAGCCATTTTGGCTTTCTGCCTCCTTTGTGTGCCTTAGCACTGAGTACTGCTCTGTGGATCATACAACTCGTTACGAAAAGGTTTCACAAATGGCACCACAACAGAGTAGCCAAAGAGGGGTCAGCTGCCATTGAAAAGCAGACTAACCATGCATGGAAAAGCTTTGCAAATAGTAACAATTAGCGGAAGGGAAACGATTTTCTTTGTCGGTATCCACTGTTTTAGAACATGCGGAGCACAATGCGAGTCACTGAGGATCAGAGTCCTGCAGGCTGTGTTGTACATTTTAATTAGCTCCTAATTCACACCTCGCAACAGGTGAAGCTGCTTACTAACCACATCATTACGTCAATAAAGAAATTAAAAGATAATTTCAAAAAGAATCATGCAGACATTGTTGAACACATATGGCATGGTTAAGAAGAATCTTGAGGCCCTCAAAGAATGCAGTTGGGCCCCTTGGTTTATAAGGAAAATCCTATTTCCTCTGAGAAATTCAAGTGGGCTCCTCTGGTTTATAAGGGGATCCTGTTGCACTTAAGGAACACAGTTGAGCTCCACTGGTTTTTAAGGAAAATCCTCAGAGAAATTCAAGTGGTCTTCTTTGATTTAAACGGTATCTTTAAGCACATAACCATTAAAGTTAACAGGCCTTTGCACAAACCTGACAGCATGTGCTGAGCAGCTACCAAAAACCTGGGCTCAGATTGATAGCAAGACACCAAACACAGAGATAGAGATGAGCTACATCGCTGGACATCACATTTGTCTGGTGCTATACACAATTCCTCCTATATGCGATTTGTAGCATGAAAAGGAAACTGACGGGAAGGGATGTGAATTAAGGGAGTTATAGGTTTGCTGCCTCCTAGGAGCCACTGAGGCATTACAGTCTGGTCATTCAGTCCTGGAAATGATTAAATTTGTGTGAAAGTCATGAAATAGGGAGCGAAAACACTCTATACTGCACATCTGCATGAATACAAGTTCTGATAAACCAAAGAGCACATTTCTGGTTGAAATCCTGTAAAACTTTCAACCAGATAAACTTCAATTAATTGAATTTTTATCCAGTTCTCTACAAGTATGCCAACTTGCATTTCTGCATTATTATATAAAACGATTTTGTACAGTTTAAGCTTTGAATAAACTCTACTACATTGTAAGGGGTGGATGTTCGAGGAGCAGGGCTGGTGCTGATGGATTACAGTTACTAAGGGATCAACACTGAAATTCAGCACTATATGTTGCAGTCCATCATACGTTCATACCCCGCTTATATATTATAAATACATCTGAATCCAAGCATGAGAGAGACTAGTCCAGCATTGCTGTACTGTACTCTGTGTTTATTTCACTGTGTTTCACATGCTACAAAACCAGACTATTGAAAAGGTGATGAAAGGGAATATGAGTTTTTACAACAACAAAAAATCTTGTCTTCTGCAAACATAAAGAAAGATCAATGCTGGACATAAACTAATATCTATGCAGTTGGAGCTCTAATAATGTTTGGAACTTTTATATTTTCTGTACACTGCAAATATTAAAAAGGAATTGTGTGTGTGTGTGTGTGTATTTATATATATATATATATACACACATACACACACACACATACCATTCTCTACATTCTAGAATAATTTTGAAGACATCATCACTATAAAATAACATATATGGAGTTATGAACTGACCAATGCAGCATTAAACAAAAAAAATATATGTAATAATGTATCATTTGTTGGAGGGGGGGTGCAGCTCTGTATGTATGTCATCCAGAAAGTAATACTCCAGATAAATGAGACCACTACAAACCCACCATTCAATAAAAAGGCCAATACTGAAAAATCGTACATTTATGTGTCCAACCTGCTTCACACAATTATTTTTTAATGCCTGCAGTTTTATAAACTCATTTTTAGTCATGATATGTCTATTTACCATCTCTGCCATGCAGGGGTATACCTAGAAATTGTGGTACCCTTGACAAAATGTCACCTTGGGCTCCCACACCTAATTTTACATGTCATTTTATGTGTCCAAGGGCCCCTGTCAAGTACCGGGCCCCCTAGTTCTGCCAGGGTATCACTGCCCCTCTTCCACCGCCACTGCCATGACACATGACACATGACACAATGCCGCACATATGACAGTCTATGACAGTTCTAGGCTGTGTGTAGTTTTCCGTTTATTTGCACCCCATTTTCACCCAGACTAATTAATCGCACCAGAGGGCGATTCCACAGCCTTCAGCATCCAGGCCAAAGGATGGAGAAGCGGACACATTTCCAGGACAGACAGCCGTCTCTCCGCTTCAGAGAGCTGTGCGGTGCACTTGGGAGAGGACACGCTTCATTCTGTCGCTCTTGTTCTGCATTATCTAGGCTAATGTGGCACAGTGGGGATCAAACACTGGTCCCCCACTGCAGGAAGCACCTTGGCTCACACCTGCAGGGCCCCCCAAAGGCATTTGTCATGGTATGCCAACTGGATCCATTTTGTTCCCCAGTCAGAAAGTCCTGATTATTAGGAAAAACCATTAAGTCCCAGGCTGGAAATGAAGAAGGGCACCTTTTACAGTCACCAGACATCTTTCGCTTGTCTGGGTCACAGCCTTGTCATCTGACAATTAAATTACACCGCATACGGTGTGCTGCTGCCTCACACCGGCTTTTGATCATAACCTACCCTCCGTGACTCGGGATGATGGTCGTAAAGATTTGTTTCAAAACTGCACAGCTTCCTGGGTGATGTGAAATTATAATGAAAACGTGATGCAGCGAGGCGCACCGTGCAAAGCGACGTGCGTACTGAGGGCTGAATGGTAATAAGTTTGTGAACTCCTGATCTCAGTGCGAATCAATGCCTCGAGCACCAGTTAAGGCTCAAGAAACAGAACTGCATTAAAGCCAGTGCAGTAGACCTTAAGGCAACTTTTTGTTTTTTGTTTTTTTTACTTTAAGATCATGTTAATTCTTGGTTTTAAAGAAGGTTTATCTTTGGTGTAAGTTTTTAGGGCTTTAGACTTTAGACTTGTGTATTATTTGGAGAAAAAAAAAGAGTATTTTTCGTCTGTGTTCACGATTGTAGGGCAGTTTTTGGTACCCTCTCAGATTTAATTTTGATGATGTAGGAAAAAGAGACCCCCCTGTGTTGCAATTTTTGAATTTTTTATTTGAATTTTTTTGCATTTTTGAATTTAATTTGAGTTGAATTTAAGGAGACACAGTGGCTCAGCGGTTGGCGCTGTAGCATCCAGCCTCCAGCTCTGTGAGTGTGGAATTTGCATTTTCGCCCTGATTTTGTTTGTGTGGGTTTTGCTCCAGGTACTTCAGTTTCCTCCCACATTCCAAGAACACGAGGTCAGTTGAAATGGTACCTCTAAATTTCCCACAGCATATGAATGTGTCTCTGAATGTGACTCAGGCTAGCATCCTGTTCAGGGTGTCCCCAGTCTCCTGCCCTTTGTTCCCTGGGACAGCCTCCAGATTCACAGTGATCATGCACCAGATAAGTGAAAAAAAATGGATGGATGGTTGTTTGAATTTCAGAATGCAAGTCATTGTCATTGTACTTCAAAGCAAGTCCACCTCTGTACTTTTCGACATCAGCATCATATGTTTGCAGATATACAGTACCCAGCAGCTGTCTTTGAACCCGCTGTTCATCTATAACATCACGTCCTGTCACGTCACCTGCCTGTATTGATGGTCCATAGGGTCCTCCCCTTCACGCGACACCCTTATGACACACGAAGCAATGCTTCCCAAACTTCTTCTTGAACTGACATTCAGAAAATAGTTGCCATTATGACATAGACATCTTTTTCAGTTACCATTTATCATTTTCAGCACCCAGAATCTCCTTCAGCTCCCACAGTTTAATTCATTAAGATACAGCAGCACCAAAGCAAATACATTTACAATGCAGATTAAAAGGGTCGATGTTGGAATTAAGCAAAAATGACCTTGACTTCTGAAACTGAGTTAAATACTTATAGTACTGCTGTAAAGGACAGCTGAAAGCTGAGTGGTATTTCTGAACAAAAAAGTACTTAATCAAAAGTATCAAAATTAAACTGCAAAATATGCCTATTCTAATATTCTGGCATTAATGTGATCCTCCTTATAACCTGATAGCCATCAAAACAATTGAAGGTATAGCTATATGGTAATTGCACCTTGTTTTGCACCTTATTTTATTTGGTGAATTGGTGGGGCTGTAATTTATTCACAAACTGCACCTTTTTAATGAGAGATGAGAAATTGAACTGCTGAGTTTTTTCCACCTTAATTGTGAATATGAAGCGATTCAGAACTGGCCGTCACTCTTAAGCAAGACGGATCGTCGGGACGTGAGCCGTTGTATGGCCGTCGAATCGGGACGCATCTGCAAACTCTCATTTGGGTTCAGAGATGTTAAGTGCTTTGCTGTTCCAAAGGGAGAGTACATTTAGGCCTCTGAGCTTTTAATGATAAGGGATTGCACTTGGAACAACAGTTGGCAGCTTGTTGCTTTGGAGGGTCATGTATTGTGTGATGGTTAGGAACTGCCTCAGAGGATTAAGTAACCCATAAGCGATGGCTACTTAGCCTTATTTAGGCTTGCTCTGATGTTTCACACTGCTTCGGAGCTAAAGAGGCCCTTGATCATTCAAAAACTCAATTACTTATAGGTTTTAGCCTCTCAATCCATAATTATATTATCCAAGAGGTTTCATTAGGTAGAGCATTTTATGTGACTGGGCTGTATATCACTTTGTGTCCAAAAAGCTCATCAGTTTAACTAAAAAAAAAATCAAGGTCTGCCTTGCAGTACTTCTTACTACAATGGAAATAATCTTGTGATGTTAGACTTGACAAGAATAGGTCCTCCTGGACAACATTACTAATGCTGCATCTAAGCAAGAGAGTCAGAGGGGCATCAGATCCTGGCAGATACAGGGGGGGCAGCTCTTATAGGGGCCCCTGAATCAGAATAATAATAATAATAATAATCCATGGGGGAAACTCACTGCGCAGCAAATTCTATCTACTGTGGGGGCCTGTATTTCATTATAGTGAAAGTGGCAACCTTGGATGCCCAAGGTGACATTTTATCAGGGGCCCAGAATTTCTATCTCCATGCCTGCAGCTAAGATTGATCAGATAATTGCATGTTAGTAAGGTATATTTACCAATATCTTTCTCACTCTGTGTAAGGTATAATCTCAGTCACTTCACACAGTCAAGTGGCTTAAGGAGAGCAAGATGCTAAGGTATATAGGGTCAAAATGAGAAAAGTTAATATTTTAGGCAAAGATACAATTACTTGAGGACTAGGCGCTGAGTCAGTTGAATAAAATTTCACTGATTACGTATTCGCAAGGAGAAACAGATATGATTTTGAATATAGAAAAATTGGTAAAATACTGTGAAATTGTTTTTGCTGAAATGCGTATTCATGGGTAATTTGAGAAGAGACTGCGTAGCAATGAAGTCATGTATAATGTACATTGTGGAATAATAGAAAAAAGTCAAAAAGTAAGAGGCGAACTTGGTATGTCTTCATTGTAGGACTACAGGTGAGTGACAGAATAGCGTAAGATGTTTAATGAAAGATATTAAAGTGGCAGGTCATTCGATTTTGTGATGTATTACAGAGGTATAAAATGACTTATAAATAAATCAAATAAATAAAATTTGAATTTCGTAACATATCTCAGAATCAAATTTCCAATGACTGCTTGAAATAACAGAGTATGGTCTACTCATTGGATAATTATTAACTGCAATGACTATTCTTTATTATACGAATATATAATTTAAGATCAAGTATAAAAAGATCAAAATACAGGGCATTAGAAGATATATGTGGTCAAATGTTTTGGGTCATGATATGCACCCTCTGTATAGACAGAGTACATTGCGTTCTGTTGGAGTGGCTGGGAAGGCACAGATACAGTTAGGCTAGAGGATTCTGGGAGATTTAGTGCCAGACCACATGGGAAGCGAAAGATGCTGGGAGGCATCTACAGTACTCTAGATGTAGCGAGAGCAGCGTGGCCTTCGACAGTAACTTGGAAAAGTGGGTGGGAAGCCAGCGCATTCTTCATAATATCGTAAATGAAGAATTGCCAGGTGTGGGCTTATGCCATAATTATCTGGAAGGAGATCAGCAATTTGTGGTTTGCTGCCATAATTATCTGGAGGAAGGTCAGCGTTTTGTCGTTCATTACACAAATGCTGGGGAAGGAGTCAGCATGACGCTTCTAATGCTGCCGGCCCCGATCGTCTTTTTTATTCCCAATAATACTCCCTGTCAGAATTACAGAGCCAATCAAGGATCTCAGCCCATCATGACAGCACCAGCAAATGTTAGATCACATGTGGGTGGCCTGGCTAGAATTTCAGAGGACGGCATGTGGCAACACTCTCTGGGATAGAAATCGCTCCTCTCTGCTGGACAGAGACGGTAATGCAGATGGAGCACGAGGTTGGTATTAGGGCGACAAGGATTTAATTGGCAGCTGGTGGCATATGAGGCCCCAGAAGCCCCCCCTCCACCCTGCATGAAGAAGCAATGAATCTGATGGGTATGAGAGCCTGCGTGAATGGGAAGAGAGAGACTTTCTGGAGTTTAACTGTGTTCATTTTGGACCTCAGTCAGCTGGATCGTTAGTTTTGTTAGTTTCCTTAGATTAGCCTGGGTACTTGCAGGAGGGCTTGCCACAAGCTCTGATTCATTGTGCCTGGGGAGGATCTGGCAAGCTGCAGTTTTCCAGCTGGATGATTACAGATATGTGCTAGGCCTCTTTTGCGAGTGCTGGATGGCACATCCATGAGATAAAGGCCACCTCTCTAGATTTGCCTGAACGTGCGAGCAATCCAGGAGATTACCGGGGTCATGATAATTCTTATCTTTTAATATATGATATGATATTAATGAAGATCATTAATGAATCCTATGGTGATATCCTCACTTTATGAAGAGCGGGAGAGAAGAGTAGTGGCCAGGACATCTGTGCACAAGGCAGATCAAGAAAGGCTTCCATTAGGGTGGGGATGACTCAAACTGGTTGGAGAGCATGGGGGGGCATCCTGCGGTTAGGGACTTATATTAGGATGGAATGAAAGGGAGAGTATTGGTGTTTATTTGCTGGAATAATTTTTAACGGAGCTGGCACCTGCTGGGGTGGGATTCAGAGAGTGGAAAAAAAAGTGTCTGTGGGGGGCGGGGGGAGGGGGGGTTATCACTGACTGTCCCGCTCTGCTCATAGGTCAATCTGTGTGCTCAGAAACCAGGAGATTGTCAGATAGTCAACTGACAGATGTCTGCAATTTCGAGGAGAAAAAAAAGCAAGCCCCCCCCCTTAGAGGGGAAATGGAGTGGAGAGGATAAAGCCTGTAAAGGCTGTTGGTTGCAGACTCAATTTCGGTGTTAATTTATTCTTTAACCTTTTGCAGAGGGTATAATGGAAAACCTATCTTTGCATATAAGACATGCTTAACAGCATGTGCTTAACAGCTTTTATTCTGCAATATGGGAAGCTGTATATGTACAGTTACCACCTGTGATTTATCTTTCACGCTGAAAAGTTAGCACCAAGGCCTTTTTTTTTTGTTTGTTTTGGAAAACGTTTATCCTCAGTGTCCCTGTTATTCCGCCGAATTGCAGCCAGGGAAACACCAGGCACCTTCTGCCTCAGGATGGTCATGTGCTCAAATTTTTATTCTGGCTTGACAGAGGGATAGATAGAACTGAGACTGATCTTGTTAAGGAGACACTGACACCGACTCAAAAAAGCACATATATGCCTTTTTCAAATGCACACTCCTAAGAAACTGAATGTACCCTAGGCTGATATTTTCAAGGAAAAAACAATTGCAATTTTATTTGTATTGTAATGCATAGAACAAACAGTGCGCGCAACAAACTGGCCATTCATTCATTTTCTGAAATAATACTTAACTGTAAACAAAGGTGAAATGCCACTTAAGCTGCTGTGTGGCCATAATCTACAGTAATGTCCTTAAGAACAATCAAACCAAAAATGCCCATACAATATCATGAAAACCATATCAGACAAAACAGTAAGGCAGTAAGGAAAGTACACTATATTTAATAAGTTTCACTGACATGCGTAGATGGTAATATTTAAAATATTTTTTATTATTTTGCTATTACTAAAATTTCAGATATATGAATATAAATGTCAAGATACAAAATTTGTAAATAGTGGGTCCTACGTCCCATGCTAGTTCGTAGCTGCAGAATACGAGATTGGAGTGTTTTCAAAGGCAGAGAGAGAAACCTTCAAAGACGATAATCACCACAGTGAGTATGTGATCCGGTGATACAGCATGCCAGCCTGTCACCCAAACCTATAGAGATTGCAGTTCAGATTACAGCAGTATCACTTGGGGAAGAAGAAGTCAGAGAATGATTACATTTATAGCCAGGCGATTTAACCTAAACATGGGAAAACATCTGATGCCAACTTACAACCAAACATTATGATATTTTTAAAAAGGGGACAAGGCTAGGTCAGAGGTGGAAATTTCTGGTCCAGAAAGTACACATCCAGATCAAGATTTTGTTTCTATCAACCACTTGAGTACTCTGTAACTTAGATTCTTTATACTCAACTGGATATACTCAACTTGGTCTGAATTTGTACTTTCTGAACCTGAACTTTTCATCTCTAGGCAGGGGTACACCTTGGCTTGGATGTCAGTCCATCACAGGGCACAAACACCCTCAGAAACATTTACCTATTATCATTTTAATCTATTATATTTTATATCTATTGCATTATCTATTGTATTGTATTGTATATGTTGATGTTGAAAGTTATGTTGTCATTGTACTTTGTTGGCCGTGAACATTAGCTGTAAAATATTTTCTTTTTGGGGATAATAATTAAAACTATGGGCCATTTGGAGATGCCATTCAGTCTCACTGCCTGACATTACAGTGTGGGAGGAAACCCATATGACATGGGCAGTACATGCAAATCGCACACATTTATAGCACTTTTCCACTGGCATACAGAAACTAGGCCGTACCTGCCTTGCACAGAGAAGAGACACTCGTTCCAGTGTGGTTCCAGCTCGCTTTGGTTTTCCACTGCAGAAGGGTCAGCTCGGTAATGGCGTTGCCGAGTTGGGAGAGTGACAGTGACATAAAACTAAAGAGACGCTTGTTTACTGTTCACACGGTGTACATCATGATTAACTATGTGTTAATTTCCACTAGCAAGTTTGTGATAATCGCTATGTTAGGTTAGCATCAAACGCCATCGGAATTAACATTTGTTTACGTAAATTTTCATTACGGATCCATTCTGTTCAGCCATTCTATAGTACTTTTTTAAATAGGAGGTTGGAAATTTTCAGTTTATGAGCTATCGAGAATGCGTTATCGGTACATTACAACATGCGATACTACTGATAGTGAGTAATATATAGAATATGGCCTTTTTTCTTTCAGATAATCCATGCATATCCGCGCAGAACATTGGTATCTCTGTGAACGTCATCATGGGAATGGTTCTGGTACGGTTCGCATAATTTACAATGGAAAACCATTCCATCATGGTACAGCTCTGTTCTTGGTGGTGGTCGAAAAGCACCATTAGAACAGAAGCAGGATCCAATCCCCCAACCTTAAAGGTGTTACAGGGCAATAATTCTTCCCTCTTAGACACCCTAAGTGGATTTGTATACAAAAGAAAATGAGTCGACCATTGTCACTGTGTTATTGCTCATGAAGTAACCTGTGGGTTCCTTTCATGCAACTGAAATGGCTAACGATAAGGCACCCAACTGACAGGTGTATTCTCTCTCACTGATTCAGTCAGTCAGAAGACAGAATTTGAATGAACCACAATTAAAAGTTCCCCTAAGGTCCCCTTTCCCCCTCAAATAAAGATAGTCATAAATCGGACTTACGCTGAGTGAGTTTGGCCATAGGATGGTATTTCACATATTTCCATTGGTGTATAACGACAGATGTATTTCTGAACATGTAGCTTGTGTCTCTATAATTATATTTTGTACGGAATCCAAAAGAATTGGTTCTATTGAGCCTACTAGTAGTTGAGAACAGACCTGCATGTTAGGGTTTTAATTATTTGCTGTTTTAATTATGCTCCCACAGGCTGACTTTAATGAAACCCGGGAAAAATTTTAGCTATTAAAACAACCACAGTATATGTTTCAGAATAAAGCACTTGATATATAATGCAGAGGCTTAAATATTAACAATGTAACCAACGCTTTTCTTTTGAAAATGTCAGCAGGTTAAAAAATAAGTCTCAGGAACATTAATTAAAGAGATTTCAATAATCTGATCATATATTTGCAATATCGAATCTAAGGGATTGGTGGTACACAGTATACAGGTAATACATTTATGTCATACATTTTAAAGATAATTGACTTGGTTTTAATTTCATTAATTATCGTTTGGAAAATAATGTAAGCATATTGACCACTGTGTAGTGTGAACGCTACTTTCAATTACCTGAAGCCGTGTTTGGTGGTTTCAACCAGACCTATGCTGTCAGCAGATGGACAAGGTCTAATTTTTCACAAGGAAATCATTACCATACACATGAAAGTAGCACATTAGTTAATTAATGTGCTTGTCATCAAAATGGATTAATGAGAAGATTGCCTGAAACATAATACTCAGCAAATCGCTTTCTCTGGAAACCATTAGTTGCTATATATGTGCCCTTTGGCTGCAGTTAAAGTAAATAATGATAAAATTATGCTCACCATAGTAAACTCCAAATCTCCTTGTAATTATTATTATTGTTGTTGTTGTTGTTATTGTTGTTGTTGTTATTATTGTTGTTGTTGTTGTTGTTGTTGTTAGTCAAAGCTGTAGCAGTATATGAGAATAATTTTTAAATTGCATTTTTTGGGAACACTTTACGTGAAGCTGTCACTATAATGCATTATACATACCATCATAATGTATTACAATGATTGGTATAAGAATGAATAAAGCATTACATCATCTTCTACTGACAGTCATAAAGCATCACATAGTGCTGATTATAATACTTCACAAGCTCCAATAAAGCTCTCATCTATAATGCACTATAGATGCCTTTATAATGCACTTTAATGGTATAAGAATTAAGCATGCTTTGTACTGCATTATAAAGGTATCTATAGTGCATTATAGATGAGAGCTTCACAAAGCATTCATGATGCATAATAAACATGGCTATATGTTAAGACTGTTTATAAATATTTATAGCCATGTTTATAAAGCTTTATGAATGCATTATAATGTGCCCATAGATTTTTATAGACATGGACCACATTTTTCTGTAGGTTTATTCAATCTAATATGCAATACTGACTTCTACGTGATAAATAGTTCATATAGCTATGGTCACTGGGGCTGAAAAAACTATTAAACAGCGCATCAGCTCTTTAAAATTATGCTTTTTAGGAAATGAAGGAAATTGTGGCTGCCTATTTGTTGATAAAGCAATGAATCCTCAGAAAGCCACAAAAACAAAGTGGGATGCATAATAAAAAAAAGCCATTCTTACAGCGGCTTACCATTACGTTTCCATCACATTACAAGCTAACATGCACAGTTAAAAAAACAAAACATCATGTGATTTCAGTTAAAACAAACGACTACGCGTGTACTTTATGATGATGGAATCAGGCAGTTGTACTGAAAGTCTTTGTCTAATGGAAGTTTACACATTAAAGGGTATGATGAGTTTATACACACATGCAGGAAAGCACATCTACAAACATACTCATCTGAATTAATAAAAATTATAATTATACACCCTCCGTAGGATTTCTGTCTGTGCAGAGCGCATGGGAATGCAGGAAAATGCAAATCACTTCAGTTTTGGATTCACGGCATATCTTTGAAGGAAGTATCCGCTGGGCGTGTTGACAGAAGTCCGATCGTCCGAGGGCTCCGTCGCCGTGGAGAACGTTCCGCGCGCTCCAGTTCCATATTAAACGGCTAGTCACAGTGCTGTCACAGTTGCTTCCCACTGTCCCGTGCCCTACCTCCTGCCCCCCCGGTCCGTTCCCACCCCCCCCCAGCCCACGGAGGGAGCTGTAGTGAGCCGTCCCACTGCTGCGATACTGTCAGACCTAGGGCTATCTTTCCAAAAAAGCATTACACTACAGGGGCCCATTTCAGTCCCATGACCCATATTCACTAAATACATTATTCAGCTGCAGGGCAGAATGGCAAAAGCCATTACAGTTAGATTAAATGAAATAATACACTCCACAGAATGGTACTATATGAACTGATTCAAAAGTACTGACTAAAATGTTATTGGGTGCGAAAAAAGGAATGCACTTTATGGCTGAGTAAATCTTAGAAACCTAACGTAGGCTTAAACATTTTGAGTTTGATATAGTACTTAAGGTCCAGCATTTAAGACATGCCATTGCATCATATATGACTGGAAGGTTTTAGGCTATTCCAGGGTTGCAACAAACCAATTGAATTTAAGAACTGGCTTGCCATGTCAGCAAATCAGAAAGAAGTAGGCAAAGGGCTTTTCAGGCCTGATAAAGCGTTTTTATATTTATGTCTTGTGGTTTTTTCATTGGCTGTTCCTCACTCCCTGGCAACGTGGAGCTGCCCAATCAGAATCCATGTTCAGCATTCTGAGACAGATGGGAGTGTAGTATGTTTTGTCTTTTTATCTTGTTGCTGGTACTGAACTAGTACTAACAGGCGGCTAGTCAACTCTTGACCGTATTGCCTCATAGATTTGTGAAGAACGCTTTTAATCAAGAAGATAAAAAGTGAATTGATTCCTTTTTCAGCATACTAGAACATGCCCAATCCTTCCTGGGAAGGATTAAATACTACAGCTGCTGAGGAATGTTCTTTCTGCTTCTAAATGCATGATTGGGCAGGTTTTTTGACCTGTACATGACACATTAAGGAATAAATAAACATGGAACACATAATAACACTATAAGTTCATTAATAACATCCATTTTCTGTATCCACTTATCCCAATTGGGGTCACAGGGAGCCCAGAGCCTATGGGCACAAGGCGGGGAACAACCCAGGGCGGGGCACCAACCCTTCGCAGGGCACACTCACACACACATGCATACCTACGGGCAATTTGACCACTCCAATTAGCCTCAGCATGTTTTTGGACTGTGGGGGGGCAACCCCATGACGACATGGGGAAAACATGCAAACTCATGGAACCCAAGTGGAGACTTGAACCTGGGCCCTGGGGCGACAGTACTAACCAATGCACCACGGTGCCACCCCCATTAACAACATCATGGACAATTAATCTTTTGAGGGAAAAAAGAAAAATGTGCTTGTGGTCTTCGGTGGCACCTACTGAAATCTCTGGTGTAACGTCTGGTGTGGTCACAGTGTGACTCATACTCAGTCTCTGGTGTAGCATTATGTTGCATTATGTTTCCCCACATGCATTTTGGCTAAGGGTACAGCTGAAACATTTAATAAGAAAGGGACCGTGAGTATACAATAACCCAAAGAAGTGACGTCAAGATTGGACAATTATACTGAAAGAAGCTGAGCATTTCTTGCAGCGGTGCTATAGAATACGGCTTTGCCTCAGCATCTGGCCTTCCCACTGCACGGCCGGCTGTTTTAGTCATCAGCTGCTCTTTAAGGAAACAGGAGCCAGCTGTGCCTAATAAGGAAAAGCTATGAGGGTGTGCTAGAATTCTGTAGGACCTAGATTCCCTGTACTCTGTCACAGTCCACATGTACATCTCATACACCCCCTGATGATATATCACGTACCCCCATAACCACTGCTCTGCTGGTTTCCATTCTGTGCTATCAGGGCTGAAAATCAGATGGAAATGCAAGGGCATCACTACACTCCCACTTTCAAGAGCTCATTCTTTGGAGATGTCCTTGAACAATATGATACAGTAGAAAAAAAAAGCAACACTATTAAACATTACTATATTCGCTACAGTGAGCAGACACAACAAGGCTCTTCAGGGCCTAAATGAATTAATCCAGAGAACATTTGTACTTAATCCCTTCTAATTACTTGACATTGCCTGGCCTAAAATCCGCTCAATGTTTCACAATAATAAATGTCACAAAATTCAACGGCAGCTCAAATAATTCCTCTTGTGGTCTCCCATATTGTAATAAACACCAAATAGCTCTATATAGCTATTGCATGACATTATTTGCTTTTACTATTAAAACACTAAATGCTTTCCTGTATTCTTTTCATCATTTTTTATACAATGGTACTTGTAACCCAGCTTTATGCACATAATTTTAGTTTAAAGATTTATACGAAGACATTAAGCTTATGTACATATAATTATTAATGACAGGTCATGATTTCCGTAGTAGAATATGTTACACAGTGCACACCTTAACCAAAATATTAAAAATGCACAAAGGAGCCTCTTACATCATACAAAAATGAAAAACACAAATGAAAAGAATGAGAAATCTTGCGTCAAAAGAAAGAAGGCCAAAATATTTGAGCTTTTGCTAGTCAATTACAGACAGAAAGGATTCTTACCAATGCAATTAGTGGTTTAATTACGGCAAATTGGACCCAGTTTCACGATGGGCTCTTCGGTGCGGAAACTGGATAACGGGCGCTATGGATTTCACATACGTATCATCTGGTTTTGCGCGGGTTGTGAACATGACCCCTCATAGCCTTTCACTGCTGAACACTGCAGGATACAATAGTACCGTGTTTTATATGGCTCCATCCCCGTTCAACCCAAGAGCCAAAACGAATAATAAAACAACAATATTGATGCCAGTTGTCCAAATAACCAAGAATAATGAGCGAAAAATGGATAAAAAAAAAACATGCAACCAGAATAAAGTATCCATAGTGGAAGCTTATACTTTTTTATTGATTATCTTTATACTAATCAATTGTGATTTGGGGATTTATCGACAATAATCCTTTGATCATTTGAATAGGCATTGTTCTTTTTATGTAGGCCATAGGATAGAATGTGCTTCTTATCCCCAGATCACAGATGTGTGTCTGAAGGGTCATTGCAACCTTTTCTGCTGCGATATTGTGCTCTTTATCCTAGTTAATAGTTCTACTACCTTCAGTCTGTCTCAGATTTTGACTAAGTGGGGTCTGTAGGCCTGAGAAAGGGACCGACAAGGTCGCTTGTCCGTAAACAACCTTTGGTGGGAGTTTAGAGGTAAACTGGTGGGCCTCTGTGCCTCTTTGTTTTTCAGCTCTGTTACTTTGTCTCTATATATATATGTTTACACCATCATCATTTTTATATAAAACCATAACATTTTGTCTGTCAAAATGTGTCAGCTTTCAAAACCTCAGTATTTGTAGGAACCATTTTTGACTCGACCACATATTGACTAAAGCATATTTTTCAGTCAATTAATTGATTGATTAATTGACTGATTCCTTTATTACTTAATTGATTGACCTTGTGGTGAACTTAACAAAAATGGATTACTTGGAGTGCCCTAGAGGTGAGGTTTGGGAACATTAATGGTGTGCTTCTAGCTATCCAGCAAAATATCAGTAATGTTTGGAGAACAGAAGAAATTCATGTTGGTTTTTATTGAGTTACTGTTCATTTTCATATAATGTTATATTAAATTGTTTTTTTTTTCTGAGAAAATATACACTTACTACCCTTATAAATGGCTTTAAACATATTTTTTATTGCCTAAGACCTTTGCACAGTATTGTATATACACTGCACATACATATATACATACAGTATATATAAGGTTTTGCGGCAAATACTTGAAAATATTAAATATTTATATACACATATCATTTATGGTGCCTGTTCTCCTGATACTTTTCTCTGGTTGGATGGCAATAAGTAATTAAAGTATCCAGGGCTGAGCAACAGTCTGAGGATACTGTGTCCATAGTCCACTGAGTGAGACTCTCCATTTTGTGAAACAAAGAAATTCAAGATGTTTTTACATTTTTTTTTTTTTGCAATTTCTTATTATTTAGTCTTAGTCTTATTTCAACCTTTGTTATTGTGATTTTTAAAGACTTCTTGCCCTTTTCAGCCCAAGAAGAAGACAGTTCTTTAACTACGGATACACCCCTGACACTAACACTGGTTGCTTATTGAAAACCTGGTTATTGTATAACTGTGTGGTTATGCATAATAATTATCAAAAGAACAATGTAAATCAATTTATGATATTTTTGTCCTTTTAGCATATTAGCAGGGTACTATAAATTAGTATTCATGATCGACTGCCTGCAGAGAAAACATATGTTGCTCTAAGTTACTCCTAGCTTCATGTTTTCAGGTTGGCTGAGAATCGGGGAGACGTAAACAGAATATTCCCCAAGTGCCTCACGTGCACCCATTTTCATTTTTGGACAGGACATAATCTCATCTAGAAGGAGAACCTTCTCAAAACTGTGTATGATCTGAAAGGATTATAATAAATGACCTTTGTTTAAAAAAATCTGGGAAAGCTGGGCTTGCAGTGAGAAAGCCTGTCACTGTAGCAGGGCTGGCAAGGAAAACGTGTTACACCACCGATTCCCTTTGAAATTTGCAACTAAGAGTTGGCTAATGGTACTGTGTTAGAGCACATACACACTACTTGCTTACGCCTCATTAAGCAGCAGCAAATGGAGGTGGGCAAAAGACAGAAGCAACACGTGAAAAGCTAAATCTCAATTACAAACACAGCTACAAAGGTGAGTCGTATTAGCTTGAATGCTAATTAGCAGTATGCACGAGCTACAGAGAGGGGTCTGGCAATCAGCAATTGGATGCATGAGCTTTCATGGCAATATGAGGCAACTTACAATGAGGTCAGATACCCCGGCAACAATATTTCGCTCTAGAAATGAGTATCAAACGCTATGATTAAGGTATGGAAACATTCAAAGTGTCCAGTTTTCCTGATGTTCCCTGAACATTATCCCCTACTACAACTGCTACTAAGAATAATAACATAAAACTAATGAAAAGCGTGGTAAAGCAGTGGGTAACACTGGCGTTTTATACCTCAACCATTGCTGGTTAAGAGGCTGGATGGCACATTGGCAATACACGCATACAGCACTTTTATAAAATATTACTCAATTAGAAAATTGTATTTTTCAACATCAATTGCGTTAAAAGGATGTTCAGGTAATAATCTCACCATGCTGACACTGACCGAACCTTTGTTAAAATGTAAAACGTGGAAATAACATTCCATTAACGTTACAGTAAGAACGTTCTCTGCTAACTTTGAGAAGACCTTCATATATCGGTTTCTAAAGTTCTGGGAACGTTCCCTCTTAGCAGGGTAGTCAGTTCCCAAATTGCAGATCTGCTGGTCATAAAAGCTGCAAGGGGAATACGGTCAAAACCATGTATGGTGCAAATCAAACACAGACAAACTGTGGAACAGTGCTAGCGAGTCAAAGCTCACCGATACATATAGAGAAACATTTATCAGGTTGGTTGCTAAGCATCACAAAAGAAAACATCCCGGAAATTACCACAGAACTGAATGACAATCACTGTGACCCAGACTTGACAAAAACTGTATGTTGTGAGCTTCTCATGGTGGAACTGGTGCTGATGCTGCCATTCAGAAACTGCTGGTATGCAAGGACAATGCAAAGAGATGCATAACCAGGTATAACAAGTACAAAACCTGGACCCCTGAGTAACAGAAAAGCAATATAATCTGATGAGTCATTTTTTTACCCTTTCCTATATATGTCAGGTAAAGTCAACGATACCTTCAACCCACTATGTGGGGACCTGTAATGGTATATGAAGCTATCTCATGGGAGTCACTAGGTCTGACGATTACTCTGCATGGTTGTATAATGCCAAAGAAATATGATGCCATTTCCCAGGACCAGGCGCACCCTATGGTGCAGACCTAGTTCCCTCATTATGCTGTCATACTCCAAGATGAAAATGCCCCAATATACACTACTAATCAAATTCGGGTGGGTTCGTGAATGTCAGGAAGACGTTGCATGCCTTCCATGGCCTCCCCATACACCATATCGAAAAATCACTGAGTCTCCCTGCAACGTAGAGTGCAAAGTATATTTGTGCTTCCTTTACACCTCAAAGGACCGAATGCTTTTCTTCATGAAGAATTGTCTATTATTTTGAAGGTGGCCCTACTCCTTATCACACCTATGATATTAATGGATCATTAAGTCTTTCTGCAATTCTGTCCACCATCTGTATGTATATCCCTCCTATGATGCAAAGAAAATTTCATTTTTTTTGTTTTTTAAATCTGCATTTTTAAGTGCTGGTTTAATCCTGGTTCTGCTGGCAGAAGGCTACGCTGAACAACAGGCTGCTTCAGGCCCGGTTCTAGACTGTATCAAATGGGGGGGCAATAAGAGATGTTGGTGGGTCACATCTTTAGCTTTAGTGGGGCTTGTGGAGCATTTGGTGGGGGGGGGGAACCCCTGCCTAGAACCAGCCCTGGACTGCTTCAAGGTTTCTAAGACCTAAGCAGTACATAAGAATAAGGTGAAGTGGGAGACACTGGGACTAACCAGAAACCAGCCAGGTAGAGGGCAGAAGCGACTTTCTAATGCCAGAGATGACTGTCAACTTATCCGCCAGTGCCTCATCAATCGGACGATGACATTAAGTGACCTTCAAAAGGAATAGGAACCATTAAGTGCAGGTATGAACTGCACTACTGGAACAGTTCGTATCAGGCTCCTAGAAGCAGGACTGAAGTCCCATACAGCAAGGAAGAGGACCTTCATTAATGAGAAACGGAGAAGGACCAGGCTGCAGCTGGCAAAAAAGTTATACATATTTATGTTATTCACAGACGCACGCCCATAAATTCAGAAATGAGTGAAACAAAAAATTGTGCTGTGATCTGTTATTTTTTTACCGAGCTGTACATGTTAAATTTGGTGATAATTATATCTTTGTACGGTTAAATGACAACATACATTCCAGCTAGGGCTGCAAACACTAGAGAACTGGTGTGAACCTCTACAGACCTTCTCAGAGGATTAGACCATAATCCCAAAGGGCAGGAAGCCTAGCTTTTGACTTCTGTTGTAGACCCTCTGTTGATCAAACTTAATTAGCCTAATCGAGTTCGGCAACCATCGCACCTGCCACAAAGGACACTCTGCAACATTCTTGGTAATGTATTATAAAATTTATAGTCGTAATTTTATGTGATGCCCCTAAATTACTTGTCATAAAGTGAACTGCTGCAATGTCACAGATCTTGCAGACTATCACGTTTTCAGCTAATGGTACTTGTGAAGTTCTTAAATACTTACATTTATCTGTTGCTGGGGGTTGCCGGATCCATTAATGAAAGAGACTTCTAAACACTACTTAAGGTGCAATAGTGAAATAACCCTGAGGGCAGTACCACAGTAATTGCTCTGTTGTCAAAGACGCTTACATATCTTTTAATCATCTGAACTTCCAGACGAGGCATTATTACGACCGATTAATTGCACTTTATTTTATCAATTGCTGCTCCAAAGAGATCCGTAATTAAGCACAATTTATTCAGAAGCCGAAGATAACATTGCTCTTGGTCGCTTTTTTATTTATTTTTTTTTTAATTGTGTGATAAACAGAGACCACATGTATTACATTTAGCAGCTGACTGGAATATGAAATGTGGAGGGGGGGAGGGTCCCAGCTTCCTCTGTAGTC
>JAAGVU020000043.1:7731913-7755273 GCA_011763525.2 Mormyrus iriodes | reverse complement strand
CTTAGGCACAAGCACTGCAAGCTTCCAATGAGTGACCAGCTACAACTGCAAGACGGTTACAAACACTGCTTCAATCCTCGCTCCAGTACTACTATGGAAACAAATATGATGGAAAACAGAATCTAGCAAGAAAGAAGCCTAAGGAGTAATATACCAAAAGCAGGCACCTATTAGTGCCAAGCAAACCACTTCAATGTAGCAATGAACTCAATGGTAGACAGTTATAGGGGCTGAAGTGAAGACTGACGTGTTCCTAGATAAGATTTATTTTCGTTTAATGCAGATGGATATTACAAAAGAGGACCTCATATTAGCAAAGCAAATATCCAAAATATATCTAAATGACTACTAAATTATAGGCAGCGATCCTCAACAGCTTGTTTTGAATTTCACTTCTGTGATTAGGATTCCGATCACGACTAAACAATGCCCCTGTCTCCATTTAAACACCAAAATGTATATTTACTTACCTGTCATGCTTGACACCTGCAGTACAACCACGTATGAATTAATATCATATAATTATAGTTGAAATGTTTACGAAGAGAGCCTGCGGTCACTTGTGTTGTGAAAACCAAGAAGTATTATTGCAAACTTTTCAAACATCTTGTTTTATTTAACATCAGTAATTAATTCATCAGTGGTGCATCTTGTTTAATGAACTATTTTAAATGTTAATGGAGACATAATGACACCACTCAGTAAATATTTAATCTAACTGATCCATGCTTTGGTGCTTTGTGAAGGCGAGACATAAATGACAACCTTGCCAATTAGTCTTACATTTTAGTGTCTTGCTGTAATTTATTAAGGTGGCTATGAGTTGACCCACATTAGTGCAAATGTCTCATACCATGACTTAGGAATTTAATTTTGAAAATAGGCATGAATGTATTGCTTTTCGTTCACACCGGCATGCAGATGCACACACAGACACACACAGCAGCCGGGAAAAGCACATTGATTATTTTCAGCCTCAGGCAGTTTAGATTAGTACAGACATTGTTTTCATCTGTTTCGAAAAGGTACATTCAGTTTATATAAGGACTGAATTTGGCTCAGTGTACATAAGTACTAATGCCCAAAATAGTCATAGTCCACTGCGTAAATAATTCATTTACAGAAATAAAAAAACACAAAAATGAATTACGTATGTTTGAGCACCACCAAGGCAAATTCCTTGTATGGAAACATACTTGGCTAATAAAAAGGATTCTGATTCTTCAATATGTTTGCTTCAGCAATCTAGATACTGTTTCATGTCCTTTGTTGAACTGTGTTGGAATAATGGAGATGTGATAGTCGATGAACATTGGGCTATAGAAATCATTATCAGTGGCGAACGCGTTCGTGCGAATCGGTGTCTGATGTACATTTGTTGTCCACATCGGAAATATGGAAAACCTTTGTCTCGGAATGTACAACATCTTTATTTCAGGTACAGAAACACAGGGATTTTACTTTGTAAGCACTCCATTCTTACTTCCACGATTAAAGCGTTTTGTTTTTCACCAAATTAGGCAAAATATTTGGATAGCTCCCTGTGTTTAATACGCTCTCGGATATACACAAGTCATAAAAAATGTATCTCGTAAAACACAACTGAACTAATTGCCAATCAATGACATGCATGACCTTTTGAAATGTCGTTGTCAAAAGCAAATTAATATAAATTCATTTCATTTTGAAACCTGACCAGATTTTCTGAGGAATTAACATGTAGAACTTTTTGAATATTCTATCTATCTATCTATCTATCTATCTATCTATCTATCTAATCTGTCTATCTACTGTATGTGGAACAGAATATTAAAAGCATATTTTATCCACTGTAGCAGAATTTAAATACATTTAAACTATATTACCTAAACAACTGTTTTTTTAGTTCTGTCGTTGACATTGTTGACTCGTTATATCTATATAGAATTATTGAAAGCCACTTAAACCAAAACAGGCCTCATCTCATGCCATATATTACCATCTGGACACAGAGTGATGGCACCTGCCATAAAAGGTATAGGATCACATATGTCCATCGCATATAAAGCATCGCTATACTTTTTCTGACTGAAACAGTCTAGCGTTGAAAAATTATACGGTGTTGATTACCAGCACAGTTTAACAAGTAGAAAAGCTTTTAAAACACTAAAAATAGCATCTCCTGGACTCATAACAACACAGGGCTCAGCTCTGAGCTAGGAAAAGTCCTCGTGGGCTTTGGGATTCTTATTTCTTCCATTTTTTTCTCAGTTACTTAGCTGTAAGAAGCCATTAATAACTTCTCCAGTACCTCCTGAAGACTCATAAATGACAGTCTGTCCCACTATAGGGTTATTGAGAGAAAAAAATAAGAATGCAATTATTTTGTCTTATTATTAAGTTGCAGCTGCACTTCTGCGAACGCAATTGGGCAATCTATGAATAATAATAATAATAATAATAGATCAACTTTATAAATAAGTAGATTGTCCAAGATATAACCAAACTTACTCATTACCACTAGGAATACAAGAGTACGGGCAGAATATGGGCAGTCCACGGATTAACAACATCCATCTTACAGACAACTCATACTTATGAACAGACTGCCATAAAGCCTATTATATTACAAATTTGAGTTGAATACAATGGTTCGTAATAACGAATGCATGCGCTACTTAACGAACGCACGACTTCAGTATCTCGTCAACTTGAGGTACAGTACAGTTGCCAAACGTTTCACTAGATGACATTAAATAGGAACCGGATGTACTTGCTCCAACTGACCTACAAATTTGATTTAATGGCTTATGGAATGGATCTCCTTCGTGACTGCGGGACTGCCTGTACAGTATTTCAGTTTATTATACTTTATATGTGACTACAGGTATTCATTTTTTTCACAACTACACCACCCGGCTGCGGTGTCTTGCAAGCACATTCAACACGTGACACTACTTTGTGCAGGTCAGGACTCAGTGGAGCTGACAGTTCACCCCTCCTCTTTCCTTAAAATCTTTCACTTCAATAACAATGGGAATCATCTTGTTCTTTTTATCTGCATTATATCACGCATTCCAGCTCCCATTAGTCCCTGTGTATCAAATTGTGTCAACAACAGATGCTGAACATTCTAGAACCAGAACATTGGGAGAATGCAAAGTGACTGTTTGCATAGGTCATTTTCAGTTTCACCCGTGTTTTTTTTGCACTTTTTCAGCTGCACATTGGATCACAGCCATGCCTGTATGCAACTAAATGCAGGATACAATACATCGCCATTGACATTTCTGGAGGGATACGGAACGAGTTAAAAACAAAAAATAAAAATGCCTTGGAAATCTTGCCCCTGCTAACCTGGACCGTATTATCCAATTCCCAAAGTGCCCTGAAGTGTCCATCAATTATAGCCAGGTAATCTGGGGAACAAACAATTCTCTCCCCTCGCCACGTGGTGTCACCAACGGCTGTGACAGTCAATTAATCTCATTGTGCAATGGCATAATGGCTGACATGACAGCATCGTCCTAACCACACACTCCCTGCCAGACAGCAAGTGTCCTAGGAGCCTGGCTTAATGGGCTCAGTGACCACAGAGGAGGAGCAGCCAGACACTTTCTGAATTCCCCTGAAATGTCACAGTTCTGGTGACAGCAGTGAGTTTCTCAGAGTGTGGGCAGGGCCACATGTTGCCTTGGAAATTGCGAAGTTGATGTCTGAAGACCCACAGGTCTGTTGGATGTTTAATCCTGCACAATGAGGTTGGCGATCCCTTACCCATTATCCATTTGCCCAGTGGTGGATAGCCCCATGCTAATAAAACTTGAATCCTTCAAGTTATTTGTTTTTCTATGTTACTTGGGTCAGTTTTGTAACTAAAATGGGTAAAGGGCACCTTTCTGACATGTATTCATTTGAGATTTTCAGATGCATTCAAACTGCACCATACATTTTGCTCTTTGTCGTTTTTTCTGTTGACAATTTCAAGTTCCGCATCCCACTCAAGGGTGTAAGAGTAGAGGTCCTACAGGAACAGGGCAGGCAGTGCTTTGGCTACCCGTTCACATTCATAAGCACTCCACACTACCTGCTATGTAATGTGCATCAAAGGGTAATAGCGGGGCCTCTCTTGACTGCTCATCTGTGAATGTCTAGCCATGCTACTGTGATCAGTCTAGCTGGTTCTCCTGTGATCAGTGTCTTTTACATTCCACTCTTCAGATCAAAGAATTTCATAGAGCAAGTTCTGTAAAGAGCCATGTCATGAAAAGGACCCAGGACCTGCTCCAGAATTACCTCCTAAACGGAAATATACAGCAAACACAGCATGCCTTAACAAACAAAATACCTCTGAGGTCCTAAATTTAGGAATGTGAGATCACTGAAGTCACTGAACCCCGTGACCCTGACAAGGATAAGCGGTTACGAGATGAGTGGATGGATGAAATAATAATGCAAGATTGCAAGTTATAAAATAGCTTGAATAACAGAAGAAGAGCTAACAGTAGAGTCTTGGAAATAGGGAACAAAAACAGGCACCATGCTGACCACTGAATCATTCAAATTACCGCTATGATGCAGCTTCTATTTCCAGGCATGACCCTGCCACAACGCTGCGCCTTGAAAGACACAAAAAATGAATTACACTAAAACGTCCTCCATGAAGAGTCCGGGCAAGGTGGCGAGAGACCGTTATTTACGTCCCAAAGTCAAGCTCTGGCTACCTGCTCAAACGCTGGTGTCATATAACATCAACAAATACATTTCAAATACATTTCTCTACATTTCTATCTAGAATATTTTCATGTACAGATTCACTTTGGAGGACCTTTTTCTCTTTGCTTATATTGATATTAAAGTATTAGCATCATCGTTTTAAGAGGAAGTCTTTAGTAATAAGTATTACAAATCATTGTATTTACAGCATCTATGAAAAATAAACAGCAGACTGAACTTTTGCCCATTATAAGGACAGTGACGGATGATGTTTGCTTGAAGGTCTCTTGAAAATCATTCACATTATCAGTAGCGGATGCGTTCGTGCGAATCGGTGTCTAATGTACATTTGTTACTCACATCGGTAATATACGAAGAATTCAGTGTGTTAGGACGCAGCGTACGACTTGCACTTCTCAGTTCAAATTCTCAATAAGCTGGAACAACAACAACCTTTCTAATATATATATTTCCCAGGCAGAGGCAGAATTAGTATACATTAGGCTGCCTGAGGACCTCTCTCTCCATATTCTCTGACATTACTGACTGGAGTTGTAATTCATATTGAAACAGCATCAGCGTCCCCTGCAGCATGCTGTCTAAGAAGAGACCTCCGCAGAGACTCAAATAATCATTAAGGGGGCACTTCTTGCATTTCATTTGGCTGAATATACACATCCTTTTCTCTATTCAAAAAGCGCGCCGGGGCACAGGGCCCTTGTGTATACTCAGCCGCTAGCCCCACAGTGCTTTCTTCAAGCATTGTTTTTTTCCGCGGTCTATTTAGACAGCACATCTGACAAATTCTTCCAAGAATTCCTAGAGGGTGTATGGCGACTGCCTTGATACTAAGGAATACAAGGTGCTGTTTTTGCAAAGACACACACCAATGTCTTTTTGGGGGTTTTTACTCTGGGACATGCTGAGAGACATGGCTTGCATGCATACTTCAAAGTCGGTGAAATATATTAACCATGGAGCAATATGGAACTTTACCTCACTGCAGTCACCAACAAAGAACCTTTTTTGTTACTACCTGAAGTGCTAATGTGTCACAATCAATAATCATTCAGGACAACAATCAATCCCAGCATTGTCCTGTTCTGTCTGTCGTTTCCCCTATTGGCCAGCAGATGTTACTGACCATCCCGTTCTTTCCTCTTCCTTTTCCTTTTCTTAGATTCAGCAACTTTCTCTATCCCTAGTGTTTCCCCCTGCTTTCTGGGCTGCTGCATAGCTGAATGGGCTGAGTGTGAGGCTGAGCAACCAAGCCTTCCTGCCTTTCTGGGTTAAACATTTTGCCATTTATTACCCCATGCTAATTATTGTAATGACCAGCAGACCCAGGTATCATGGTGGTAAGCAGAGGCAAGACGGCTTTGCTCAAACGGGAATGCTCCTTTATTGGTCGCCCTTAAAAGGACCAAACACAATTACTACCAACCCATCCACCCCATAACAGGGAAACAAGGGAGGTCTCACCTCGGACGGTAAGGAACACACACGGTGGGCATTTACAAAGTGGCTAAAGACATGCAAGGATTCAACAAGATTCAGACACGACACAGACAAGGGCAACTGCAACAATGAGTACAACAGTACAACACTGTTATTATAACAAATAACACATACAGGGGTTATTTACAATGCCGCGAAGCACGTTGGGAAATGATAGTGGGCTCTATTATGGGGAAGCCGTCTTGCTGATGCTATATTATGTTCCTTGTATTTATGTATTCAGTGTCGGTCCTTACTTGTAGTGACGTTCCTGATCTACCCTGCTTGTATCCAATTTTGTAGTTACGTCCTATGTTCCTTGAATCTCCTGTGTAATTCCTAGGCCCTAGTGTTTTGATTTATTGTTAAGGACCCACACCTGTTCCTCATCTACCTCATTACCAGTGTAAATATGTATGTGCCTGCCCTGTTCCTCTGTCGGTCATTGTAGATGTTGAATGTGTTTCTTGTAGGTGATTTCTGTAGATGTGTCATGCTTATGTTTCCCCTGCTTTTACTTGTGTTTAGTCCTAGCCCTTGTTCTTGTTCTACCTAGCTGTCTTTGTTTTGACCCCTCGTGGTCCCTTTTGTTTCTGGTTTCTTTTATATTCCGGCTATAATAAACTCCCCTTCTTATCTGTAAGCCACTCAGTGGATTATCTTTTACCATGGCCATTCATAACAAAATGGGTCTTCCGGCCACAGGGGCACTGTAAAGGACAATTCCAAGGGCCCCTGAGTGACAAAGGCCCTACAATATTTGCAACATAATTGGATTGGTCTTGGTTGGGGGCCCAATAAGATATGCTTTCATGGGGCCCAAAATCTCTAGCGGCGCCCCTATTCTGCTGCACCATATCAACTGAAATTCATATATCTATTCATCTATCTTCCCTAAGCACTTACAGGGTCAAGGTGACATAACTTATATCCAGAAATTTATAATGCCAGGTATAGGAAATTCCTCTTGATTCTGAATACATGATAAGATCATAACTTCCACTAATTACAAAGTGTTTAGGACTGCATATTGATGGTAAGACTTCTTAGAAATGTTCCAAAGGGGGTACATGAATTTATCTTTCAAAAAACATTATGCAGCACATAGCTATTCATTTCAGATTCATCCTAAGTACAGCTTTTTTCATAGTTATGCATAAAAAAATGTAGATTTCAAAGTCCAGTATATAGTGTATTTTAACCCAAATTTTACTCAAAATGATCCAAAAATCCCTCATTTATTGCGTGAAACAGAGCTGATTTAATGTGCTCTGATTCTACAGACAGATTTGCACGTTGATTGAAAAAAGTGGGCGGGGTCATCCACAGCTTTCATTGTCAATTTTTACCTGAGACCTTAAGAAGCTAATCATTCTGATGATGGCACTGTTTACAAAGTGTCTTTGCCTAAGAAAGAAAGGAACCCTGCTTTCGCATTTCAGTTGGATCTCTTTCGAGATTATGCTGGTGAGTCTGTGTATTTAAACTTAAGATGGATACATCTTATCATTAATCAAATACAGAGTACTTGTTCCTTAAAATTTGTTTATACCCCGGAGGTATTTTGATTTGACACTCAGGTAATGCAATGAGTCAGTTATGTTTGGCACTTAGTCCAATATTACTGGAGTGTATTACAACAGTGTTTCTCAACCTGGTCCTCGGGACCCCCAGACGTTCCACATTTTTGCTCTCAAACTGCAAGAAAACCATGGAGATCTTGCGTATGGAGGGCGTGCCAGACTCGTAAAAGTATAGGAGCTAATTAGTGATATCGATCACAGCTGGGAAGGGGCGTGGCCCCAAAAGTTCTCTGCTGTTAATCAAGGTGCAGGCAGAAGGAGGTTCCCTGACTGGGCGGGTCTTGCAAATCGGGATTCCCTGGGGGGGTGTGGTTGTAGATATGTGGAGTGACTGCGTGATGTCATAGGGGTTCCTCCAGGCTAGCTTGTGACAGACGGTGTTACCCGTTGCTCTAACATGCCCCTCGTTTAGTTATTTATTCTTAATCTTAGTTTAAATTGTAGTAGTGGGATATCATTGTGGGAACATCAGGAAAACCAGACACTTTGAACGCTTCCATACCTTAATCGTAACGTTTGGTAAACATTTCTAGAACAAAACATTGTCAGCTGGAATAATGGAAAAACAGAATGGACAAAATGAGAAGTGAAATTCAAGGGCCAAGTTTCCATCTGAATCTTTAGCTTCGTATACAATAAAAGGCGGTACAAGCAAAACCAGGTTAATGCTACCTAAACAGGCCCATCTGTGAATGAAGCAAGCGTAATGGGCTGGCAAGGCAGTAAAGGAATGTGACAAGGCGTCCTTCATTGGGTTCTAAATTAATGAAGATGTGCTAGCATGGCGTCCATCCAAGGAGCTGTTCGGGCCGGTTCTGCTGTAAAAGCTTATGATTATTCCATAACGGTATGAAATGATATGTCTTTGGCGAGGCACTGGTCCACTTGCCACATTAGAAGATGCGACTGACGAAGGACAGTGCTGCTCTTCCACATGCGTTTCAGAGACTCAAGGACTCAGCCCAAGGTTACCTATATGCCACTGGGCTCCCAAGCACTGGGCTGCCGACCTGGAGAGCCTCCGGGAATGAATGTAGGTAAGATTCCAGGACAACAGCTGGCATTTTTATCAAACCAGCATTAACTACTAGATTATCTGGTGGAATGATCTAATACTCCCATAATACACTTTTAAACCCATTGCCCCATCAAAGTTCATAACAAATAGGTTGCTATGCGTTTGGGACTTTCATACAGCCAGGGTTGCTGCTAGTGATATTGAACCCCATAACACCATACCATATTGCACCCCCCCCCCAGCCCAAACAATTCAATTATGTTCCAAATTTTGTTGGGCCCCTCTCACTTAGGCCTATCCTGTCACCAGTTTGCATATGTGTCACTGGTTTGCTGCACACCGGCATCACAGAAGGAATGAAGCAACGTCCAAAATGAAAAAAACTGGGATTCAAAAGAGACAATTGCCTTTCTGACAAACATTGCATCGCTTCATGCTGGTCATGTACTGAGTTCTTGGTCTAGTTCACAAAGGAGCTGCTACTAGTTAACAATGACTGAAAATTAGACTGCCATTGATTTTATGATGAAATTACAAATAAATGCACAGAATGGGAGCTTTCAGATGATCTGAGGGCTAGTACTCTTGGTACGTTACTGCCAGTCTGCAGCTGTTCGATGTTGCACCTGTAACAGCAGGGAGGTACCCTCGGCCGACTGATCCTGGGTCTCTCCGTGAATGCTAGGACATGGGAGAATATCCAAAAGGCTGAGAGACATGATCCCAGAGCCCAGCAGGGCCTGAGCTTCAAGCAAGGTCAAAACGGGCACGCATCCATGAGCAAGGAGTTGTAGTGAAATACTACTAAATGGGATAGCAAGAAGGATAGCACTATGCTCGCTGTCTACTTAAACAGCACCCAAAAACCTGCTAAAACAAGGACACAGTTATGTGCGTGAGCAACCGAGTCAACTATTATGGCTTCTGGTTACTGTTGTTTCAAAAGTTTTAATTTAACACTGTATCTATGTTTCCAGTTTAGCTGTGCAGCTATAACACTGATATTCAAAGAAATCCATTGGAATGTTTTTATATAGGTAATAATGGTACAGAGAGTCAAAGTAAACATAATGCGTACTATAAAAATGTTTTTAAATGTCCTTTGCAAGCAGCTTGAAAGATCTGAAGCAGGGAATGTGAGTTTGAAGCATGCATTACTCAAATTACCATGCTGATGTTTAAAAGTTAAGCCAATATCTTGGAGATGCAGTTGATACCAATGATCAAAAGTGAAGGGAACGTTCTGTACCAGCTGGTAGATTTTTGGAACCGTCAGTAATTTGCCACCATCTCTGTGAATTGCCTCCCTAACCTGAGAAGTTAATAGAAAGTTGGAATGATATTCATGTCGCTCTTTGAATAAGCCATAACTGTGAAACCTTCCTCCTTGCTTAGTCAACCAATGGCATACGCAAAATTTCAACCCACTTTCTATGTCATATCCAAAGGCTATTTCGAGTGGCTGACATCTTGATCACTCAGGCCAGGACCTCTGTGTACCAAGGTCCATATGATATTAATTTCATACAAATTAACGACAGTGGCAACAAACAGCTCTCCTCGACACACCTGCGACAGAGCAACAAAGGTTAGCTGTAATTTATTTTCTGTAGCGTCCGATTACATTCCAGCATGAAAAAAAAACTGGGATGACAGTAAAACTGCCATCTGCTATTTGGACACACTTCACGGAACTGAATGCTCTACTTCAACTTGACAGTTTCCTTCTGGGAGTCACAAAGATCACCAGCTGGTTCACCTGCATACATCTAGAAGTCTCCCCCCTAAAGTGATTCCCTTGGTTTAACAGGTTTTTCCACTGATTTTTCCCTTTTTTCATATTTGAACCTAAAGTCTGTGAACTGAAACGAGAGGATAGAGGAGAAGAAAGCTGAAAGTGAAAAATTAATCAGGTACAGGATATTGGTGATATAAAGTGGACTGAGGTAGACAAGCTTGTGACGGGGGGTAATAATGGCCACTGTTCATATGTGGATCAACAAAAAAAATGGGGGGTAGGCAGGGGAAGCATTTAATAAACCGTCCAAAGGCATTCTGGCAATTTAACATACAGCAGAGAGTGTTTTTAATCCATATATCTTCCAACTGCTTATCCTAGATAAGGTTGTGTGCTTTTGCACCATGGGAGAGAACCAAGGGAGCCAGAAGAGACCAGCATGACACAAAGGGAACATGCAAACTCCTCACACTGAACCACTGTGTGCCATCCAAATCATTTCAATCATATTTTAGATAATGGAGATCGGGTGTGAATTCGAATGGCTGGTGTTATTTTTATTAGAAGTCCACTATGGATCATATTTTAGATACCAAAAACTTACTTTACAGCAGGAAATAGAAAAGTGAAATTATTATTGTTATAAATAATAATAATAATAATAATAGGTACTCTATTTGGATACTTGGCTGGTGGTATTTCTTATGACGATGAATACAAATCATTATGGAAATACATACATGGCAACCCTGACCATGCCTCTGGATCTTACATACCGACGCAAGTTTTACTGCGGTGATTTAGGCTCATTGCTGTGCTCAAGGATACAGCATCGGTGCCCTTCACATTATTTAGCAGGACTGTTATTTCATACAGGAGCCGCACTGCACACTATTTTTTTAAATACAAAAGCAGACACTATTCACAAGATTTAATGCAGGCAGACAGTTTTATAACCTCTTTGTCCCTGGTTGATGTACTCAGGCAGCAAATGCCTCATGCAATAATTCCGTAAAGATCATGACAGTTGTTCCTCATCGCATCTGGGGAAAAAAATTAAAATATAAATAAAATAAATAGAAGAACTTGTAATATTTTGATAGCAGCAGAGTACATTTAAAGCCTCTTTATAGAAACTGAGAGAATGTCAGATGTGATATAGCTTTTTTTTTCCACGTCTTGTGGCCGCTCAAAACCTGACCATCAACCAGCACGGCCACGGCGTGTGACGCTTGCATTGGTCTGCATATGCACGATCCTCATGGCTGGACATGGCATGGCCCCCTGGCTTTGGATGTCCCCCGCCCCGTCATTTCTGCTAGAAGCCTTAAAAATGGGGAAAAAATACATAATGGCGAAAAAACACAGAACTATTTTGAGTGTGAGCCATTTCGAAAATTGCATTTGATTCCCCTTTTGCCCCCCCCCCCCCCCACTAAATAATCTGTTAGTTTTCTCAGCAGGTGGGCCTCCCTTTGTTGATGCCCCCATACAGCGTTTCCAACAAACCTGATTTCATTTTTTTTCCAAGGTATCCATCAAAATAAAACACAGGAGAGAAAAAAGCACCATGGAGGTTCCTCTAAACATAACTGAATAAAAACAAACCAAAAAGAAAAGTTCTGAATGACTTTTGTCCTTTTCATCCATACCTTTGGTGCCCAATCAATGGCTTGGCTTGCTCAGAACATGCTCTTTTGAACTTCATGAGGGGGTTTCGAAACCCTTTCTCTGACTTTGCACCGCTGTGTCAGATCGCTCGGTGCTGTGCACGTACATGACATTTTGATATTTATCTTAATAGTGGCCACATATTCAGCAGTTGCATGCTTCTGAAAGGACTTCTATAAAAACCAGCTTTGGGCAGCCTGAGGCTACATTTTCATGTGAAAAGTTTAGAGTTTACGGAACAGTGTAGGGTCTGGCTCTCCTTTCATCCGTAGCCCGTTTAATGCTCACCTGAGGTTTGAGCCTTAAAGTGATGCATGTTTCTTTAACCCTAGCATCACACCAAGGTCATGTGGATTGCCCTTGTCCCGCACCTCTCAGCCTGGCCAGATGGTCTTCGCCTTCACGTTACCTGCACTGATAGTGCTCCAAAAGGCTGGACAGGACGTGACATTAGAACACTAACCACATTTTCTGTCATTTTCAAAGGATACGTTATTTAAATATATATTATATTCTCAGATTACTGCCAGAGGAGACTATATTTTTGCCCTCACGATGTGGCAGTACATACAACAAGATTTACTATTATTCTCCCAGTCATCTTGCATTATTAAGTTTCTTTAAATTTAAAGGGACAGGTACTATATCCTTGATTAGAGCAGACACGGATATACATGGTATGTAAAACGACATAATAATACAGACTACTTAACTGTCATCCATTAATCCTTTGTTTTCTTAGAGAAATACAGACATGGCTAATATGTAGTCGATAGGACGTGCTTTTAATAATTTGTCTTTGATGTTCCTCAGGTGCTCTGGGACTCTTATTTAGTATGCCACAGCGGCTGACATTTGAGGAAGGTTCCGGCTTTGAGCGGAGACATTCAAAGCAGCCATGAAGCTCACTGACATTCTGCTGCAAATCTGCACCTGGCCCAGCGGAATATGTGACATTTCACCGCGGCTACGCCCTCACGGAGCAGACTCAGCGGAGACCCATTCACCGTCATGCCGTCATTCACCGTGAGGCTGAAGCCAGCACCGTGACCCCCCCCCCCTTCCCCCCAAAGAAATGACCGGGCCATTGATAGATGCAAAATCCAAGGAAATCTGTGGCGAGCGTGAGATTGGGTGTCCGGGTGAATTGGTCTGCGGTGATGCGTGGGGGGGGGCTAAATGAGACCCATCACTAGCGTGTCCTGAACTTGCCGAAATGAAAAACAGTATAAACAAAAAACAAGAAACCCCAGAGAAGAGTGAACAGCTTCATGCTGATGGGGGTGGGAGGGGGTTGGCATCCCAGGGGTGCATTCATTCTGGCACCCTACTCCATTCCCTTTGCGAATGTCTGGGGTATGAAAAGCCCCCACTTTGATGGTTGTATGGAATGATCATCTCACCAGTGCAGAGATGATACCACCACACCAGGGGCATAAGAAGGGCTTTTATTCATATAGAGAGGGCCAACTTTGTTGGTAGCCAATGATATGTTTTGAAACAGTGAATGACAGGGGACAGGGCAGTTCAAAGGCCAATCAGTTTTAAGCTGAGGTTCGTGCCTCTGTGGCTCTGCCCTGGTATACACCCATGTTCCTTGTGCCTCATTATCTGGTATAGAGCCACGTGACAGAACAATTTCCCCCTCTAAAACCATTGGTGTCTCTCCCTAAATTACTGCCTAATACAGGAATTTGTAACATGCCGAGAGAAGTAATTGCTTGTATGAACTATGAAAGGAGGGGCAGCTGTAAATATACAGCATGGAAAGCGGCCTTTGAGGTCAGCTGTCGCATCTTTCAGCAGGCAGAGGAGTCAGATGCATGAAGACCTTTCAAATACCTTGTGGCCTCTGGTTTTAGGACGGCACAAAATGTCTGGTACGTCGGAGACAGCGCCTGCAGTGTCTGATAAAGAGATGAGGGATGACAAGCTCTTAAACACGTTTTTTTTTTTTTGCATAATTCTAAAGGATTTTACGGCACCGCTGAGAAAAGGTGACGTGGCTGACAAGAGATTTCACAACCATTGCCCTACGTTGTCGCCATATCAAGACGCCACCTGACAGAACGGTATTTTGAAAGTCAAATGATATTTTTGTCTTGCTTGGGAATTTTGAAAAATATGCTATTGTATATATCCTTCCAACATACGTGCAAGTGGTACTCAAGCTTCGGAATGAACTTCCTCATACATTCGGGACATCAGACACAGACTTCAGTTTTCGACTCATAATGACTGGTCCGACTCATAACGAACGCATTTATCTGGCTTCGATTTTATGTTTCGCTTCAGCCTCATCTCCAGATAGTGGAGAGCGGGGATTGTGTGTGTGGGGTGGGGGGGGGGGGGTTGGCAATGCCGCCAAATGAAATCCCCCCGGGTCACACCAACCCTCCTCAGAAGTCACCCTCTCCATTCGAACGAAACCTTCAGCTGCCGTCTCTCCAACCCTCCCCCCCCCGAAAAGTCATGCAATCGCTTTTCCATTAAGAAGACCGTAATGGAGAAAGCTGGCACTGTGCCCATGATGGCTGTGTTAGAGGTTTCCAATGCGGCACAGCAGGGAATCTGGGGAGCCTAATCTGCTCATTGCAAGATTTCAATGGATCCATTTTGAAAAGTGGAAAATAGGGTAATAAATTCTACGTCGGAGTGACTTCTCATTTCTCCAATAAAAGAATATGGATATATACTTTTTAAATCACCATTTGTACACCACCACAAAGCCATCCCACAATTGCAACTGCACACCACCGGAGACCTTAAAGAACCCAAAAAAAAACAATTCTGAGATTTTTGTTTCATGACACTTTCTTTTCAAATTATCCCTTGTGTATTTTACTTCTTCCGTTCTAAATTCTAGAGTCTACAAAATTTAACCTCATTTTGAAAATGGACTGGGGTCACTTCGACCCCAAAAATAACATAGGGGTTATTTCTAAATTCTCCACCGCCCTGACCATGATAAGGGGTTAGACGATGGATGGATTATTTCAAAATTTATTTATAAAGAGTATCTTTTCATTACCCTGTCACCATTTCCTGAATATGCAGTTAGAAGATGGATGGATGTGTGCTTTTTTTCCATCCCTAACTTCTCATACAGTCCAGGATCGCAGTGAACTTGGAGCCATGGAATCAGGCAGCAGACACCCTGGCTGGGATGTCAGTCCATCTTTGACCACTAGATAACTATTGTTTAAAGGAGCATCTTTGAAAATAAATAATAAAAAAATTGTACACACCAGATGAAACAGCTTAACAAATGAACACGTACAAATAATGACACATTTTGTTTTGTAACATTTGAGCGAAAAGCACAATCATATAATAATTTCTGGGAAATTCATATGTGATGCATGTGGTGACAATGAAAATTTGACACTCATTTATCCATCCACCCACCCATCCATCCTTCTTTCCATCCATTTTCTGTACCCGCTTGTCCTATGCAGGGTCGTGGGGGCTCCGGAACCTATCCCAGAAGCTACGGGCACATGGCAGGGAACAACTCAGGATGGGGCGCCAACCCATCTCAGGGCAACTCACCAATTACCTTCATTTAAAATTTTTGTTTTAACAGTTTCAACTTTAAGTTTTTTCACCCTGCGCCCACCATGGGTATCAACAGGCTAATGCTTTGTATAATCAATAATTTGCAGAATCGTTTCTTAAAATAGGGTCTTAATATGTAATTACTGTGGTTTTGTGCATCTTCTTGACACATGGCTGTGGTTTCCTACAAAACAAAATATGCGCATTTGCCTATGGCTGACTAAATAGCTCCGCTTGTTTCATGGTTGAATTGACTTTATTGTAGACCATTTTCATATTGTAGGCTAGTCATCCAAACAGTCCCATTATTTATGAAAATACTGGGCTTCGCATACTGATACAAAAAGTCATTCTTCTGAAAGCATCTATGGACAGTGATGTCTTGAAATTTCTGTCAGACAGCAGATTGTACAGACTGCCCAATAATGCGTGTGACATATTGTGTAACATTCCATATTTCAGATTCATTAACGACAGACTATATCTGCAATCTAATTACACACATACTCCACGGTCCTATGAAGGTAATTTGCTCCGGGATAATACTGTCACACTAGCTCTTTGATCACTACTTGATGGAATTTGAAAAAGTCAAAAGCATGCCATTCGATTACCAAGAGGCTCTTGAATCACTATGGGACTACAGATTTCATATTAGTGAGTTTTCTTCTCCAAAAATTACATTTTCCATTAAAGGACACCTATTAGTTGTTGGCGACCGGCTACAAATTTGTAGTGTGGAGTTTATGAACTGAAATCCATTTATGGCTGTGTGATGCCAAAGTAGCCGTGATCCCGATTTTTCTCTGAAATTGGAACTTCGAAAAACCAGAGAATGGCTTTCGAGATGAAGATGAAGGTACTGGACTGGAGGACTGTACGGTTTTTAAAATGTGCTGTTTTTTAAATAGAGAAAAAAGCAAAGCTTAGAATTGAAGAGTATCTGATAGTCACAGAGGAATTGAGTAGGCTGCAGAGAATGAGGATGATGTCATCATGGATCAGTACAAGCTGTATTTTGGGTGTACTACAGCTGTATTTTGAATGGTGAGTGATAAAAAAAATAACATTCAAGCTCAAACCTTCAGTCGCTCATGGGTTTCTGGGCAGGACTGCTTAGCACCCATATGTGGCTGCCTTGACGTTCCCTCACAAAGAAGCCGAAGAAGAAATGGAATAGAATGGAAAGTAGCTCCAAAATTGCCTGTTGCTGTCAGCTTGGGCAGGGAGACGGCTCCGGCCAGAGGACAATGGGACCGATGACACGGTCTTGTCATCTATTTCTCACCACCTGGAAAGGTGCCACTAGACATGCCGGCTGTCAAATCTGAGCAAAGAAATAATTCAGCTGTGTAGCCCTAGGTGACTCTGAGCCTTGGGATGTGCCCTGCATTTGCAATATATGCTTTTTTCCATCCAGGGGCAAAAAGAGCTCCTTATTCGCAGCTGTCGGTCCTTGCATATCTTAAAAACTACCTCTGCCATCTGTCTTTCACCTTCGTGGTTTTCCTGACACAGGCCGCCGTTGACCCGTGAACTAAAGCCATGTTGCCAGCCTGCCGTACTCCGGAAGTAATTCGGAGCAGCATAGAAATTAAGTGAATGAACACGGGTCTTCCAGCGAAGCACCGTATTATAAAGGCACGCATGTGAACTTATTTGGCTGCCAAATAAACATACACATGACTGTTGAATGTGCACCAGATTCTTTCATTGTTCATTCACGTTAAAATAGAAACGACGGTGCCAAACTTGACAATGACCTGGTGAACTGGCATCTCTGTACTTATTACAGAAGTGGAATGATTCCCACTTAAACTTAGCATAGGACCGAAATTCAAAAAGGAGAACCTGATTAGTTAATCAGAGACATTGTTCTGCCAAACCAAGTTAGCGGCTATGGACGAGCGAGAACAAGGGAGCTCATCACGTCTGCCGCACAATCTGTCACAGGAGTATTTAGCCCACAGGTTTGTGGTCCTGTCATGAGTCTCGCTGGGTAAAAAACAAAATAAAAACAACAAAAAATGTGGTGGCCGGCGTGCCCCATAAACGATGTGTTAGACGTCTCGAGAGGAAACTCTTCATTTCTATTGGGGGCGGCGTTAGTACCCACGTTGGTGGCATGAGCAGAGGGCTAAACTCAGCACACCATCAGTCACTGCCAGCCTATGAACGCAGATTCGTGTAATTAAAATCGTGCCCAGTTTCGGACAACCTGCCGCATAGCAATGCCCTCGCCCCCGATGTTGTTAAAGGCTTTGTTTCCACTTCGAATGCTGAGCCTTTGCTGTACCACGGCTGTCAATTGGTCAGTTTCTCACTCTCTCTGAGTATGTGTATGTAGATGTGTGTTTGTATCACAGCCTGTGTGGCTATTCATGCGGCCATCTGAGCCCTCATGTGCCAGCATGGTGCTAGACTAATTGTTTTCTAACTGTGGTGTAAGTGAGTGATTTAGATTCTCTTTGTTGCCTCGCTGAACAATAATTTTGCCCATTTGACTCCATGGTCTGATTTTTATACCCCTGTGTCCTCCGCTGTTCCCTTTTACTCAATACCTGAATGCCCACCCCACCATGCAAAGTAGCCGCCCAGCTCTACCCTAATTCAAAGAGGGAACTGTGTCCTGTAGTGGTGTGTCCTGTGGGTCCTCTTGAGTCATACCTATCAAAGACTTTCTTTGGACTTCCTGAGGACCTGTAAGAAATATGGAATCCCTAATTAGATCGGAAGGTCGTCGGTTCACATTCGCCGGCCGGCAGAGTGAACTTATCACTGTTGGGCCCTTGATCAAGGCATTTAACCCCGAGAACTGCTCCAGGAGTGCCAGATAAAAGGCTGACCCTGCGCTCTGACCCCAAGATTTTTTCTTAACTGTCTGTGTGTCTCATTGGAGAACAAGATGAGATATGTGAAAACCAGTGAATTCCCATATACTTGTACTCATACATTTATCAAGTATCATGATCATATGTGCTTAAATTTGTGAAGCATTCCATATTTTTTCCAGAAATTCCTCCTGGGATCAATAACATTCATCTTATCTTACACAGGGCTGAAGTGTACTTAACCCTAACCTCTAAATTTCCCATTGAGTTTTAAGATTGCTTGTCCTACTTCCTAGTAGTTTTAGAGTGTTCCTTTATTTATTGTGTGCTTACTTATGCACCGTGCTCTTTTTCATTTGTGGAATTCAATTGTGGTAGCCATTTAAGGGCTAATCCTTAAATAGTAGATCTTACTGATGGCTTTTTAAGTTGTCAAGTCACACGTCAGCCTAGTTCTCCCTTGCTGGACGGCAGTGGTGCTGGTTCGGTCTTTTTGGATCTCAGGTGTTGGATCCCCAAGTATGCAAGTCCAGATCACATTTAACAGGACCCGATCAATTCCACAACCTTCTGTGACTTTCAGTAAAATATACGGCATCTACTGCAGCTCTACCAACCACAGTGTGGATTATTAACAAGAAAAAAAAACTGTGGAGAAATTAAACCCACAGCACCATGTTCAGTAATGTACGGGGTGTATATTTACAACAACCGTAATCTGATATGTTAAGAACAACAGAAAATGTGGAGAAATTTGTATTCAGCACCTTGCCCATACAGAATAAATCGTCTCCCACTGAACATTCAGTGTTTAATGTAAAAAAAACCTACATAGTTAATTAAGTGTAATCAGCATCTAAAATAAATGAGAAACCGCAGCTTCAGCACATCTTCTCTGGGACGCTGTTTGAGAAGAGCGCGCTTTTTGTGTGGCAGAGCGTGAAACATATAAACTGATGCAGGTGTGTTACGTAAGGCTCCTGTTTCATGTGGCGACCCCCATCTTACCACGATAAGCGTTATTTTCTCAAGTAAAATCAATTTGGCGTTTTTTTTTTTTTTCCCCATCAGCCTGCTAAAATAAATCTATCGTAATGATCGCTGCTTGGTGGGAGAAGGTGACATTACTCGAGCGGGTGGGGGGAGGGGCACACACCGCGCCACCCCGCGAGATATGGTGTCGTAAGACGTGAGGTTTTGCAGCGATCATTTCTGAAGGGAGGGAGGAGTCGTACTGGGGGGGAGGGGGTGATAACCTTCAAATATAGAAAAAAACTCTACAACAAGGAATACATTTCCTCAGATTAAATCATCAGAGCCGGTATACGGCGGGGGGGGGAGTTCCTGTTAGGCTGGGGGGGGTCCAGTCTTGGAGATAAAAGGGGGGTGGTGAAGGGAATGGTAGTGAGAAAAATAAATAAATTACCAAGCAAAACAAATACATGGTGCAGAGAGGTCGGGGGTGGTGGGGGGGAGGGCAGACTGACCCCTGGAAGAGCCACGGTGCTCCGGGATGTAGAAACGAGGCCGATTAGGACACGGCAGCATGGCCAGGGGGACAATAAGGGGGAACGTGGACAGGCGACATTCTGGACGGTCTGTCAGGGGGGAGAGGGCAGAAGCAGAGACCTGGAGATGGGATCAGAAGTTGGTCGCGCTCTTTTGTACTCCCATGAGGCACTGGGAGCTCTGAGGACCTGTGAACCAGTCGAAGGAGACTAACGCAATGTTACATCAACTGCTTCTTAAATAAGGATCGCGACCTTCGCTGTTCATCGAAATGACTTTTAAATAATATACAACCATCCACGCAGCCTCACGCGATGAAATGAGAATTTTATAAAACTTTAATAAGGTGCAGTGAATAACAGAAAAAAAAAGTACAATTCATCAAACAGAATCTCCTGCAGAAATATATTGATCATAAAAGACTGATGGAAGTTCTCACAATGACATTTCTTTTTGTGGAGATTTCGTATTAGATATTGACATGTTTGCGTGTGTGTATAAGTAACGGTGGTAGAGCGTACACCTGAGAATAAACATGCACAGCCAAATCAGTCACAACTATCAGTGGAAATGCCGTACGTGTATAAAATAGTTTTTTCTTCACCTTTATTGGGAAAAAAATTAGTTTTTTTGTCCTTCTTCTATTTTATTGTACAAGCTGAATTGAATCTTCATACATTCTTTGTGGTGCGAATCCATAAAATATTGTCATGAACGACGCAACAGGATTGGATTAGCATGCACACCGGCCTCCTTCCCATCATGCCGTGCAACCAATTACCCATGAAAGAAGGGTCCCACCATGCCCAGAAGAGAGTGTATGGTGGAAGGAGTGAGGTACTCAGTGTGTGACAGGGCCAGGCAAAAATACAGAGGTGGGAATTAGCCTTTTTAAAGACATCACAACAGCACTATCTCGCTTACCCACTCGTGATGCCATAATATAAATATCTCTGTTCAAGGGAAATCTGTTGTCCTTATTAGCACCCTTTAAGCTCACCATATGAAAGTGAGCAGCTTCCTTCTGATGATAAAATGCACACCTCACAGTTTTAATGAAAGCAAATAGAGCAGAATGGGTCCAGGGATGATCAGCAGGGAAACGTGTGGCGCGGGCCGAGCCGGGCAGTCCAAGTATCAACGCCCACCTCGCCAGCTATTGGCAAGGAATTAATCTCTCGCCGAGTTCTCATCAATGTGAGCATATGCGAGCTGTTTGTCTTTGAAGTGTCGCTTATTGACAAATAATTAACAAAACTGTGTTTATGCTCACCAAGCAAAAGTCAATGGAAAGCGAAGGGAAGTACTGAGACGGCTTACCACAGTCTCAGCACACTTTTAGAGTGCAGGATGGCAATGTATTAAACTCTCAAACCTCTCTCCCATAAGACATCAGCAATGCACGGATACACAGACACACACACAGGGCACATTAATCTGCTGATGCGACGCTTTGCAGAATTATTTACGGCACAGTTTATTACGACTTTAATCGTCGTCCGCTGTAAATCTCTCAACAATAAAAACGGCACTCAACAGGCAAAAGTACTGTGGGAGAGCCTATGCAATCACATCGGCTTCACATTATCCATCAATCTGAACGGAAATTAAACTAATTGTGAGAATCCTGAACATTTCTGGATGCGCAGATTCTCTCAATTGCTTGGTCTTGCTTTGATACTGATATTTTTTAAACAGCTGTCTCTTTAATAGATTGTGGTAGCTTACTATAAGGTATATAGGTTAACGTAATCAATTTCAACTCAATTTATTTTGATATAGTGCCTTTCACAACAGAGTCACCCCAAGGCGCTTGACAAGAGTGTGTGGCAATCCATTATTCCATAACTTATACACATACGCTTGTGTAAAAGCTACTTTTCACTGCTTATTTTACATGTGAGAAATATCACCTTGGCCCCCCACCCAATTTTACTGTCAAGTGCTGGTTCTCCTAAATCTGCCAGGGTATCCGTGCCCTTCCCACACCTTTGACTGTATATAAGCAGTGTACTAGATGTGTATATATAATTATACACCCATTGTCACTCGTGGGCTTGAACAGGCAGTGATTTTCCCTCCTTAGACACTGTGCCACCGCCTTGCCAGCAGAAAACTGTTAAGAATTTGTTACTAAACAAACTTCACACGACTGAAAGCTTCAGGGCCCAGAGGTTCTGTGCAAACCAATCACAGTTATGCCGTGTCCTTATTTGAAGGCCATATTTGTAATACATGCTTCCCAGACAAAGGAATCAAACAGGATGTATAGAAGGAAGGTGAATTACAGCCAGGGGCTGAATGATCACAGGTGATTGAAGCCTTGTGTAGGAGGACATAAGAGCTTATACAGCAGCTAAGCTAATGCTGTCAGTGTTAGCATACCCTGCAGCACCATCGCGGTGCCTGATACCTACAATGCCCAAGGCGTATGTTATGTAGAATCCATGCTTCCCCGGTGAGGCCTTCCTTTATTTCATTTTTCATATCATTTTATTTTTAACTGCTTACTTCACTTTTTCTATATTTCCTATATTCCAACTGCAATCATTAAACTAGAAAGTTATGGCTCAGTTACCCCCCCCCCCCCCATCACCACCACCACCATCAGAATGTGCCTTTGCTGTTGATTGGTGACTGAGCTGCATGAAGTTTAACTCGATCACACTGCTCCCAGATCTCTTTCATGGGGTTTTTCCAACAGAGCTGTATTTCTTTTCCTCTCTAACAAAAAAAATCAATTTCCTCTTGAAAATGCTTACTGTGAAGTTCCTTCAACAACTTCAGAGGATTTTTTTTTTTTTGCTGCCAGTTAACCTCCACTCTTGCTCACCCGGGTACATGTCAGAAGTGTGTGCACGTGAAGCTGCTGAACGTCTGCCTTCTGAATGCTTTCAACTAACAAAACCAACATCTTACCCGGCAAGTTGCCTGTGCAATCTACCCGAAAAACTCTCAAACCAAACATCAGGAACATGTTAGCCTCTTAAAGACAAGTTCGTCCATTTCCCTGTTAGCTACCTAGCAGATCCAGCACTGCTATCATACCCTAACTCAGTGTTTCTCAGTCCAGTCCTCGGGGAGCCCCCAGACTGACCATGTTTTTGCTCCCTCCCAGCTGCCAAGGTATTCAGTGTTCTTGATTGGCTGGGAGCTGGGAGGGAGCAAAAATGTAGGCAGTCTGGGGGGTCCCCGAGGATTGGGTTGAGAACCAATGCCCTTGTGTCACGACACACAGCGTCCTCTAACTGTATCAATGC
>JAAGVU020000043.1:7700462-7731813 GCA_011763525.2 Mormyrus iriodes | reverse complement strand
GGGGGGTCCCCGAGGATTGGGTTGAGAACCAATGCCCTTGTGTCACGACACACAGCGTCCTCTAACTGTATCAATGCTTTATTCAAACAGATACTGTATCACATGTGACCAACTTCTCTCATTTTTACTGTTAGTGACCGACATGTACGCAGACATCTGGTGACTTTGATGGCACGCACTCTGTTTGATCTATTTGTCAAGGTCATTGATGGTTAAAGTTCGTTCATTTAAAATGCCAAGGCACTTGTTAAATAAATATTTAAAAAAATTTAAATAAAATAAATCAGAAAATTCAAAGCTATTTCTGGTATAGGGCACACAAAAATATTTCTTAAAAATCAATTGCTCGATCAATACTGTTTACTACAAGGATTCTACGAGTTAAACCCATTTAGTTTGCTTAAAAACAGAAATAAATTCCTCTTGTCTTTTGTGGTTTCCATGGCAACAAAGTGGCCATAAGGTGTTGATGTATTCTATTAATAATTACTAAATGAGCCACGTGTGTTCAACTCTGGCCACTTAACATTTGCTCTTGTAACCAGAGCGCACTTAAACGTCAGTCATGGATCAGTCAGTCTACGCTTTGTCATTGGAGGTTATGACACCCCTCTCCCCCCCATTTGCCCGTTAGCACATTCACCACAGCCTGGAAATGAACAATCATTTGAAAAAGGGGGACAGATACTTGAACTTGAGACCTGAAGAGATCAAGGATTGAATTTATTTGGCACTCCGTCTGAGCTGTAAGCACTTTCGCGAGCAGGGGGTACGACTGTAATCTGTGAGACTGCTAAGCAAGGTGGAACATTTGTCATTTTCGACTCCTGCTGTTATTTAAATATGTGAATTTACAGCAGACTGACAGCTTGTTCGTGGAAGATAATGCATTGTTAATGAATATGCAGTCCTGCTTTCGGGGCACCGCGCCAACCACAAAAAGAGGCCCATGGTCCGGCTGGCATTTTCAGGGCTTAACTGCGCACCAACTAACTGAAAGTGCACTTTTATGTGCTAACTAAGCACAGAATGGGTTAGAATCGTGGATATGAGTAAGGGGTACATGCCCCTCATCCATTTCTCCATAACCATGTATCCAGTATAGGGTCACAATGGCCTAGAGCCTATCCCAGTAAGCGGAGGGTGTAAGGAAAGGGGCCTGCTGGATGGGATGCCAGTCTAAAACAGGACACACATTCACACATTACCGGCTATTCAGTCATGCCAGGACTTCACTTGGCTAATGGAGTTTATTTGTTTATTTGTTAGAATTTTTTGTATCACGAAAAATGAAATTTAAAATGCAGAAATAATCAATACATCTCTCTATCGATCCATCCATCTTCTGTAACTCTCTGTGCCGTTTAGGTGTCTATCGAGGAAACTAGGCGCAAGGCAGGGAACAACCCAGGATGGGGTTCCAACCCATCGCAGGGCACACTCACACACCAGTCACTGACATCTATGGACAATTTCATAACTCCAGTTAGCCTCAGCATGTTTTTGAGTGGTGGGGGGAAAGTGGAGTACTTGGAGGAAACCCCACGACTACATGACAACATACAAACTCCAAGAGCCATGGAGCCATGGTGGACACTCAAATCCTGGTGCCAGAGATGTGAGGCAACTGTGCTAAGCACTGCACCACCGTGCTGCCCCAACTTGCTCCAAAAATACAAATATTTTAAATTTATTTTATTATTATTTTCAATAATCATATTTATATATAAATTTTATGTATATACATAAAGGGCACATACAAGGGAGGGCCCTTGGTATGTAAAACACCCCTTTTCAACGTCTTACGTAATTTAAAGGAAGAAACACAATGAGGCATATCTGATTGGAAGCGGATATTCGCTTATATCCCCAAGAGGCAACATACAGATATAACTACCGTATCAAAATTCAATATGCAGTCCCAGGACCACGGCACGCAGATGGCGTTTGTGTTGTAGCGGATCCTCAAGGAACCGCTGCCACCTGGCACACGACCGACAAAAAGGGGGGGGGGAGAAAGAATGGGACGCCATTTGATAGCGACAGCATTCCTGATGAATCTGGTGTTTTAATGGATTTATAATTAATGCCCATAAGTTGCTTGTGGCACCGGTGGCTTATGAAAGATAATGTTCTGTAACCACCGAGTAATTTCAGGTCATCGCAGATCAGTGGAGAACCAAGGCAACGATGACAAAACGTCCATTTACAGTCCATCACAGGGACAGTGCACTCTAGTGCAAAGCTCATTTTCCTCACTCAAGGACTTTTAGCATACATCACGCCGTGACGTTTTAAAATAGTACGGACCCAGATCTATCTCTTGTGATCTCTGTAATTAAAAGCTCCCACCGTGCGGCCCTGACAAGCTCGCCGACAGGGCCCGCGGAGAGCGTCAGATCGTTTGCATTCTCCGGGGGCGAACGGCGATCGATTGGCCGGACGAGTCGACATCAATCACAGGGAAAAAAATTATGGCAACTCCTGGAGCGCTCTGTTCCATTTGGTTTTCTGTTTTAATTAGGGCTCTCATCGCACGTCGCGCTCACTCTTGAGACTTAACGGCATTTGACATTCATCTGTCCACCATTATTACACTGGAAGCTCGCTAAGCATGAATTTTGTCGATTCCATCCTTTCCTGGGATACCACCCTGCATGGCAGCATGTCACTGTGAGATCATCTTGGTAATTCTTTTAAAAACTTTAACGCCGTGTATTCCTTTATCCCCCAAACTCTCACATACATTTCCAGATCCAATCAATAATATGAATGCGGGAGAGCTGAAATTCACTCGAGTGAAAACTTTCCACAGTGCATGATGTGAGATTTGCCTAGGGATTTTCTTATTTTACATTATGTCTCTTGGGCTGAGCTACTGCTGAGATTAAATGTCCAAAATGTCTCCCAGCTTGGAGACACACATTTGTTTGTAAGCATTTTCATACCCTTCTTTCATAATCTTATGTCAGCCTATTGACTTTTCTCCTGTCACTGAGACAAACGTTGAAGAGCGTGCCCCGCGCAAATGCGGACTGTCACGGGGGGGGCATTAAAGTTTCATTCTGTTCCATCCGGCTGAAACTGAATATTTCCATTTTCTCTCAGAGCGAGAGGCTCCTCAATCTCGCCTTTACATCACAATCCACTTAGCCCTCCGCCTCGTGTGCCTCTCCTAACACGTAAAAATGCCGCTCTGTAATATATGGGAACTGGGTAAGGCGCATTTTTAATCCAGGACAAAACGAAAAAAATAAATTATTCAGCATGATCAAGACGAGCTGTCAGTTTTACTTTCTGAATGCAATTGTCTGGTACACTGGGAGCAACTTCAGGTTCACAAAGAGAGCAACAAAAGATGAAAGCCTGAAATGATCGACAATTGTACGTTTTTCACAAGGAACATTGTGGCGGATTGTGGGAAACGGTGCTCACCATAACTATCGATTGACAGCATTCAATTTAGAGGCACACTGAATCACGCGCACACTCTCGTGACCCAAATCCTCTCCACTATTCACACAATTCCTTTGTAAAGTCTTCTTTTGCACCCCGGCGCATCAATTTTTAATTGAGTGGCATGATATTTTGAATTGCTGTAGGACAGACCAGAAGCTGATGTAGTGTGGAACTTCTAGCCATAAAATTGGGTAAAGTCTGATAGCGGTGTAAATTTAAGGAGCGGGAGCTCAGCTGGTCAGGAAGAATTTTCACTCAACACAGTAGCTCTTCTCCACCAAAGGGGTGACACAGACTGGAAGGTCGCTGGCCCGCATTTCATGCCTCACACGCATCATATAAACAAGTCAACACATAGGCATCATGGGGAAATTAAGTAAGGCACATTCCCCGTCAAAAAAAACGATCGGGACAAGCAGCTTAAGCTGGCAACGCGCTCAAGAAATGCATCGCCTTCGACGTTCATCGACTCGCGTGTGTGTTCCCTCACCTACTTCATAGAGCCCTTTCATCTGAAGCGGTCCGCGGTGGTGCCTGCCCCCTTGGTGATTCTGATTCAGCGACAGCTTGAAGGTACAGACGCAGAGTCCCCCCTGGGAGTCAAATAAGCAACCTTTAGGTTACTGACCTATGACCGTAAGCATATCCTATGTCAGCTTCAGTCTAGCGTTTCATAAACGGACAGAAATGAGATTAAATTCTGCCTGGGTAATGTTTTCAGTGTAATATCTATTATGATTTTATATGTTACATAAGAGATTTTAACTATAATTCCCTTCTCTATCACCCCCCTCCCTCGCTTTTCATCAAAGAAGCTTCCTTGATTACAGAATTGATTACGTCTCTATTCAACACGCCATCTTTCAGCAGAAAGTTCTAAAACCATACTTTATCCCCAATACATAAGTCTCATTAGCAATGAAAAATGAACAGCGCAATTAGCCTGAAACAGTGGCTGAAATAGGTATTAATTGAAATTGATTTTATAATCTGCAACTTATGGGTCATTAATTTTTAATCCTTTTTCAATCAATACGATATTCATAATGGAACGGCCAACTCTTTCATTAATACAGTGAGCACACTTTCACACCAAAAAAAAAAAAAACAATGAAGTGAAACATTAATTATGCCACAGTGCATTATGCTGTTCATTTTATCTGGAAACCGCTTAAGTCAATGAGCCTGCAGAACGTTCCACTGCAGATCTGGAGAATATCGACACTAAAATAACACACTATACATAAATTGCTATATGTTATTTTCAGTTATGCAGCCTTTTTCACAATTCATCCATCCATCTTCTTATGGTGATTAGGAGTGGGGGGGGCGGCAGAAACCTACTGGGGGAGGGGGGTCAAGGCAGGGGTATACCCTGCAGAGGGCTCCAGTAAAGGGAGCCTGATTTTTTCAGGGGTGTACTTTTCAAATCAGAAGCTCAACATGGGTATGTTTTTATTGGGAAACGTTCACTGGATTGATATAATCTTTCCATGTTAGCTTGCTATTAGTGATAGCTGAACATTAACTTTACTTGATAATTTCGACGTCAACGAGATTTTAGAATTGCAGGGAAATAACAGCTTTTACTCAGATGCCAAATTGTTGTTTTTTGTATCGTATGTGAGCTTTGTGTGCGGTAATTGTGGCAATGGTCCGTCTTTGTAGTTAGTTCAGCCATCGATTAGGTGGAAAAGCTGAACTCAGTAGCTTGCAAATTTCCATCAGTGACCATTTGCTGTGGTGACATGATTCTGTAATCTGAGCACAAAATATATATTAATGGCGAACAACGTGGGCCTTTATAGGTAGACAAATCTCTTGAATTTACTGAAGCACGACGCTGCCTTTTGGGATAGAAGTTCACTATCCACCATTTGAGCACTTTACTCGAACCCGAGCTCATTTTCACTACTAAGTAAAAGAGTCGTGGTCATTTTTTTGAGGGAATACAGTGGTACTTTTTACAGTGGCCATTTGACACACTATCCTGTCTCAATGACACAGTGAGAATGATTGTATAACACGGCTCACAGACATTTGCATCGAGCATCACAGAAGGCTTCAGATCTTCAGGTAAGCTGTAATGAGCTTGTCACTGTTAAGTCTGAAACATGGCATGATCTTGGCCAGCGCTCTACTGAAAGTGCACTTCACTTGAGTTCTAAAGCTTTTTTTTTCCCTTCATGAGACCCTAAGGCGTTTATAGGAAGATGATGTTTTTTTTCCATGTCCTTGCAGTGTTAACATGATCAAAATCTCCTGCTGGGAAACGGTTTTCATTAACGCTCGAGGATAATGAGATCTAATGGGGATTGAGTAATGATCAGCGATCAAAGTTAGGATGCAGTCTCTGTATATACAGAGCATCTGTTTACATACTTGCAATTGTTTTTAAGTGCTAAATTTATATTCTTTAAATATGGACAGAATAATTATAGTAAGAATTTCACATTTCTAACATTTCAATTATACACATGATATGAAAAACTATATTATTAATATAAATTTTCAATACTATAAATTTATGATAGTATAAAGAGTTCAGTAATGTTCTTCATGGTATCTAAACTGATTATTAACATAAAATGTAAAGATCAAATGTGAAAGATAGACATCGCTTTATCCACAGAAGTAGGATCATCACACTATTCTTAAATTAGTTGGAAGATTGAAAGCCTTGAAGGTGGCCTGTTTCTTTCCCTTTCTGCCACCTTGAGAATCCTACTCCCCTAAGTCTGGACCCTTTAATTAGAGAACGTAAAGTCAAGTTAAACAAAGAAGCACTTTCCGCAGACACACCATTCCGCAACCTCGCAGGGGTCTCGTGACCCCCCCAACAACGCCTTAATTGACGATGTTAAAAGATTATTTTTTTCTCTAATTGAGTGCAAGTGTTAATGTATTCTAGACTCATCCTTTAATGGGAAGAATGCGATCATCCAGTTGGCCAACACATGCAAAAACGTGTGCACGCTAAAGGAGCTATTTTAGATTTTCGGCTGGTTTGGTCTGATTTTTTTGATTAACGGCACTGAACCTCTCCAGGAGAAGTCAGGATAGTGTTTCAAAGGGAACCAGCTGTAAATTAATTTTGATCTATTTACAGACATAAAATAATTAATTTTCACAAGGTGTCTCAGGGGGAAGGTTTTAGTGCTGTGCTTCCTAATTGCAGAATGATTTCAAGGTTGTTAAATAATTATAGGTCTTCACCTGACTTTTAATGTTTCCAGGAAGGGTAAAGTAGCTTTAAATATATACAGCAGAAATACATTAAATATAATACACTATATAACAAAAGAGTTTTTACATATGTGAAAAAAAATAATGGAATTTTTTAATTAGAATAAATGGGTAACAATATATAAGCTTACAAGGGAAAGGGTATATGCTTTTGTCTCCTATTTGAAATACCCTTATTAAGGTTTTCATACATACAAAAGAAGCATTACAAACCAAAAACATAAAATACTAAACCACTATCTGGATCCATCAGTTTATTAACATTGTATATCTAAGAAGAGATTCCTTATTATTTTTGCCTGAGGAGTAAGATAATTTCCCAGAAGCAAAATACAAAAATATACACACTACTGGAAACACTGCTGCTATCCAGATGTCTTTCTCTAGGGTGTTGCCATGGGGCTTCTTCTGGGACTAAAGCCAACAACCTTCATGTTGAGTTCATGTCCTTAACCACTATAGCACCTGCTCCGCCTCCTCCCGTACAGATGTGTTACAGTTCAGAGAAAAATGCATGCAGTTAGAATTTTAAACGATTGCAAAGCATTATGGTCTTGCACCTACATTTTGCAACTGGGTGACTAAGCTTTTACCTCCAAGGTTGTGGGTTTGAATTTCGTCCTTGATTTTGTGTGTGTGTGTGTGTGTGTGTGTGTGTGTTCCAGTGCATTTCTTCAGGATAATGTGGTTTTCAAACAGATCAGAAGGATGGATTCTCCAAATTGCCTTTGTGTGTGTGTGTGTGCTTCAGTGCCCTGCAACAGACTGATGTCCTGTCTTATGCGGCATCCTTCCCAGGATGGGCTCCAGCTCTGGATTACTGCGACCCTAATTGGATAAACGGTTCAATGGATATTTCGCAATTGTGTTACAACACAAAGACGGCTGTATGTGGTATTTATAGAACGTTTGACCTCACAAGCTCATGAGAGCCAGGACACTTGTTCAATAATAAAAAGGAACATCACTCTCCTGGCATTAATTTAGTACAAATAAAGTACTTAATATAAAAAAGCATTATTGCAACCCCCTAGCTACCCATTTGCAATAGTGATTCATTCCAACAGAGCCAGATTCCGTCTCTTCCCAACCGTAAATTCCGTTGACTTTAACTGCCCAGTCGGCGTATTAGCATTTTTACTCTAATATGACATTTTTTCCTAGCTATTTCCGTTTTGCCAATTAAGTTTGACTCCTCTTCTGCTTTGCTTTGTTACTGAAATCAATTTTTTAGGCGATTTAAGCTTCAGAAGTGCCATTAAACAGCAGTGTTATTTGCATGGTCAGAAAACAGACTTTGACATTCTGTGCATTTTGTATATTAGCAGAGGTGGAAATTTCAAGTCCAGAAAGTAAAAATCCAGACCAAAATTTTAGTTTCCACCAACCAGTTCAGTACTCCGTGACTGTGACTCTGTATACTCAAACGGTTGGTTGAAGCAAAATCTTGGTCTGGATTTTTACTTTCTGGACCTGAAATTTCCACCTCTGTTGATCAGCTAGCTAATATTCTACACCGAAAGCAACACTTTTGCATAAACAAAAGGAATTAGCCAGACTTCTGTTTCTCCCCGTTTCCTTTTAATCAACATATAGCCGTTTCCGAGATGAGAGGACAGTTCTTGGTCTCTGTGGTCACTCTCCACACTCTGCCCTGCTGACTACACCTTTTGAACACTCTCCAAGGAAAGGACGCACCCCCGGCAATTCTCAAATTTTCATTAAAAAAAAAAGATGGCGGCAACTCCACTTGCATATATTATACGAGGTCTTCAATTTTAATTTTGCTTTAGTCATAACTGCCACAGCAGGGTGACCCCAAATGGTAATAATTTTTATGCGCTGTGCCAGATAGTAATCCATCATTTATTACTATCACAAAATAAAATAAAAAAAAAGCATTTTATAGAAGATTAATCTTAGTGTTCTGCAGCAGTGTAGGTTACCTATGTAAGAGACTCGCCAATGTGAGATAAATCCCCAGCATCACTATTACTGTGGTTATTTTGCATTCAGTCTAATAAGGTCTTTAGGGAATCAGTCATAATGGATAATATAAATTATAAATCATTGTTCCATGTTATGTATGTTGTGACTAGGGTGGCCACCTCATCCATAGCAGGGAGGCACTATGAGCGACTACAGGCTCTACAAACTACTTTAAACCTGAAAGGCTCCCGTGCTTGGCTAATTAGTTCAGTTCTTCTTGTGCTCTAACTGGTTTGTTCCGTTGATTGAAAGACTCATCCAGCTGTTTCGCATTAACATTAGTGACACATGCATGATTATAGAAGAGTGACCAATCAGCACACAGCAAGAACTCAGTGCTTAAGTGAAATCTGGGTGGTTTTAATTGAAATGGTAGTTTTCAAACCCCGACATGGATTGGGTGGCCACCCTAATTGTGGCTTAATGGGCAGCACATGTTAGCTTCACACCTCCATGTGGGTTCCCACCCTTGGCTCTGAGGTTGCATGTTCTACCTGTGCTTCCCTGTGTATTCTACTGGTACTCTGCTGCAACCCAAAGTCCAAAAACAAGCAGTTAGGTGACTTAGTGCCTGTAAAATCGGGTGAGACAGAGTGCTCCAATGCACGGCTTGCAAGATCCCAAGCTTACTGAAACCACGTGCTGAATAAGTGGTTATGTGAAATGGATAGGAGGACTATACTGGAAATTATAGCGTATGCAGTATGTCAGGAGATCAAGTAAGCTTTCAGCCTGCTTACACACTTGTTCTTTTACCCTGAACATTGTGTAGATAAATCCCTTATTACAAGTAAAAGTCGACGAGGGTAAATTGTACAGATCATTCTTTTGGGAAATCAAGTCGGATTCCACATAGACCTTAGCCAAAGCAAAACAGAAGAGTAATTAAACTCATTAACGAAATGCTGCCCGTGCAAAATACCGTGGATGAAAACAGTCTACTGATAATGATATCCCTGCAGAAGATCCAGGCACACTGAGAAACGCTGTCAAAAAGCGGCAAATCTATGTGTCTATATGTGTATCTATATATCTATATTCATGTGTGCTGAAACACATACCTTCATTGTCTAGTTAGTTGCAGCACATAGAATGGTGTCATGCACTACCATATTCTGTAAAGTCAGCGTGTTACTAAAGCTTTAAAATAATGCAAAGTACCTGACTTTGCACACCACCCAGCTCTCATAAACTGCGCCACTATCAGGACATTATTAAAATGGAATAAAACATTCATTTTACAGCATATAATTTTTTATATTATTAGTTTAATTGATTTAATTGTAAAAGAGGAGACTGAGAATTTGCCAAAGGATGAACTAATCTAGCTGCAATAATAGACTGGGGAGGGAGGATTTTATAAGGCTGGGCAAAGAAATGATACATAATTTATAATTAGATTTTCTATGTTACCTAACTAGCCACATAATTCATTTAGATTGGACTGTGGGAGAAAGTAAAAATGTAGATACCTGCTAGGAAAAATTTTGTTGTCACATTGTTATAAGCAGGAGAACTCTGTTGAAACATTTATTGACTTCTGCAACAACCAGATGTCAAAACAGCACCCTTAATCTGACTGTCTATCTATAATGGCAGGTTTTCTGCCCGGCAGTGTCTGGGAACACTAGACGGAACATCGCAGGTTAAAGGGATCCAGCGGGACTTGGGGCTGTTGACTGGATGGACAGCTTCCAGACAAGGTGTGTGAGGAATGTGAAACCCGGGCAAAAGCAGGACACTGGAATAAGGAAATGAGGCTGAAATGCAAAACCAATACAATCACAAAAGATGTAAAACAAGACACTGGTTTCTCGACACACCTGCTGTGAAGTTCCGGCCAATGGTAAAGTCAAACCTGGGAGGAGAACAGGGGCACATATTATATTAGATTTAACTTTATGGTCATTGTGCTGAAAACAGGTACAGAGCCAATGAAATACAGTTAGTATCTAACCAGGTGCAAGTAAAATACACAGGAATACGATAAATTATCAACAAAGTGCCTTACGTAAGAATTCACTCCCGTGAGACATTTTTCCATTATGCCATGTCAGATTTTAGTTATGGGTTTCAAAACAAAGAGGTTGAATGCATATGCACTCAACTCTTCTCAGTGTTTTTATTTGTAAATAATTTTAAATTTGAGATACCCACTGCCGACATCACAAAATTATGGGCCATTATGTGTGAGTCCCAATAAATCTCAATGAAATCCATTTTCATTTGAATCTGTAACATGACAAAATGTGGATAAATCTGGGTGGGGTGAATACTTACGCAAGGCACTGCTTAAACATAAATTACGCTTGTGTACATAACTATGCAACGAGGTCATCCAGAATATAAGAAGCAGTCAGGAAGTACAGAGCTGTTATTGTGTTAATGAATATGATGCGTGAGCGAACTCTGAGATATACAATGTGCAAATGAACAGTCAGTGCAAACAAAACAGTGTTCAGTGAGGGGGCTCCTATTTAACAAAAAGCTAGCGTCAAGACGCTGGCCACCCTAACAAAACCAGAAAAAAAACATTGATATATTAGACGCAGCCCCACAAAGTACACCCCATACCGACCGAAGTGTTGACCCACAAACAAATGCAACACGAGAGTAACAGATACTCTCACAATGAAGAGTAATGGACCAGAGTTGACCACACCCTTATCTTGGGAGGCTTGCAAAGAAATGTTTCATTCATTTAATTTTCCCTTAATTTTATGAAGACTAAAGAAACAATGTAGCTAGCTGTTACTATTTATACTAAGGTAGTGAGGATTTGGAAAAAAGGTTTGGCTAGGAATAGAAAGTTAAACTTCATTCTTAATATACAAGGATCGTCTGACACGACAGCAAATTACTGAATATATGAACTCCTATTCCAGTGGAAGGCTCTAGTCCCTAGCACTTTTTAAAGCATTACATACCGTAAAATAAACTTTGAAATAAAATCTGCCAAATGAACATTATTTATGATAAAACTTCAGATCATCATCACTGAGAATTCAAGACTTTGACCACGGAGCATCTTTAATTGTAAGAGTAGTTCATTTTTCAGGACTCAGGAAGTAAAAGATCCCAGGTAACCATGGTTACGGAAATCCATTGTTTCATCAACGACAAACCAGACTACACAGAACACTATAGCTGTCCACATCTGTCATTATTTCCTCCCCAAACAAAACACTGTTCTGCATTTTGTACAGGTGGCATTTGAAGCCAATTCTTCTTTCTTCCATCCGTCTTCAAAACACTGTTTTCAAAAAAAAAAAGGAAAATCAAGCCTGAGCATTCAGTAAAGAACAATCATATTTTCCTCCATCTAAGAAATGACAGAGGAAGCTTCATTCACATTAAATCTAAGAGGGTTAAGCCTGCTTTGAAGGCTGCTCCTTAGCTGCAGAAGTGAATCGGAAGGATAACAATAAAAATGAAAGCATTTCACATCTGGCTTCATCCCCTTGAATATGCATTAAGACTTCTAGTTTTGTGGATAACCCTGTCAGATTTATTAATAACCCCATTTTCCTAATGATAATGCTTTCTTTTTTGTCCCTCAGAAAAGTATCGCACTACTTGTTTGAAGTTTTGCACGTCATGTGGGAGTTTTTTGACCTTCTTGGGCAAGGGGGTTTTTCACAGATTTTAATTGTGTAACAATAATGTTCCTTGGTGCAATTTTTTATAATTTTTTTTCCGTTTTTCCCCAAGTTACTGGTGCGATAAAAATTTCAGCGTGTTCATTCTCACTTTGCCAGTTGTTTGCTTCACGAAATTCACAGGTTTCAGACCAAAGTCAAAGTCAAAGTCAAAAAGATAATGTAAAAAATAAACACCCCTTCTACGCTTGGATTGCGTTTAGGAAAAATCCATTGTTTGCTTGCTATCTTTGGACCTCTGCACAGTCACAAATATTGCCAGTGCGAGCTGGTCAAGCCTTTGGTTGTTTTTCGGAAAGAATGACCCTGACCTTTCATGCAATCCTAAAATAGCCTGGTGATCAAAAACAGATCAACCTCATTTCAATTAAGTGAGATCAAAAAAATGCGATCTTTTCCGGTTAAGCGGTTTGGAAAAATGAATGTCTGTACAGAAGGATGAATGGATGCATTCAGGGATGACTAGAAAATTAAACCCTACTATTCCTAGTTTTCAAAACACTGCAGAGGTATTGGAACGGCCAGCACTCTTTTCAGTTAATTGTGCTTTGAAGTTGTGTTCCGTCACAGATGTGCTTGGGGATTCAACTTCAGCTGTTCTCCGGCTCCCCGGCAACCACACTGGTATTTTTCATCCATTTGCTTGCTAACTTCCCATTTCTACTAGTTTATGGGAGCGGCTGTTTGACCAGATCCATTCTACTTTTACCACCTTTTCTCTAGAATGTGACAGTAACGACTCCCCAGGATCAGTTCACCAGAGACTGTCCTTAACCACTACGTTACCTCCTGCCCAGAACGATGCTAAAATACGTGGCCTTGCAGACATGTTCCTTCAGGGAGAATTGCAATTTTTGTCCACTTACACGGCTTGGATGTTTTACTGGAGCAATTCGGGTTAAGTACCTTGCCCAAGGGTACTGTTAGGTCAGATTTAGTGACTCTTGCACTGTAGCTCTGAGATTTATTTTGCAACTGCTCTATGAAAGTATCCAAACACGTGCATTATTCTGATATTTTTTTCATTAACCCACTGCATGATTTTTTTGCCTAAACGTGTAGCGTTATTACGAGCTGTTTGTATATCATAACGACACATTATGTTTGAGGCCATTTTTTGCACTTGGGTATTTCATCATATTTTATCATCTCACATAGGCAGTGCTGAGGCAGCTGTGCCTTCCTACGCACTGCACCTCCTCATTATCCGCTAGTGTTGATGCACTGTTGTTGTCTAATGCACCTATTATTTGCACTGACCTGCGAGTCACTTTGGACAAAAGCCTCTGCTGAACAAACAGATGCAGATAAATCAGACCACCCCTCCAGCACCAGAACCATATAAACTGACAAGTATAACAGGAATTTTGGGGCAGCAGTAGAATTTTCATATTGAATGTATACATTTATAATAGCATAGCATGTAGCATATTAAGATTTCACTAATGGACTGGTATTCTGTGGTGGTGTATAGTGCTTTCTGGGGTTAGCTCCAAGCTCACCATGACTTGGTCTTGGATAGGTAGTTATGGGAGATAGATGGGTAGGTTGAGGGACGGATATACCTTAAGATTCTTGACTCCGGTGTATGTTTTGACGGAGTATTTCTTCGAAAGCTGTTGGCCGAGTCAAACAAGCCGAAGATGATAGCGGACTTGCCAGCGAGAAATCATAAGGTGACCAGATAACATGATGATTCCATCAGGAACCCAGAGGATCCTGTGTTCACATGTCTGCAGCAGGAACATGTGAGCTGTTCACCTTCCTGCAGTTTTTTTTTTTTTTAACTACAGCAACTCACAGCCTGGATGTTCATTGTTCTGAACCAGTGCACTCATCAGATTCACTCCACAATTTGTGTGTACCTGTTACACACCCTAAGGGGTACATTTGAAGGACGTTAAGAGGGGAATAGGGGGAGAATCTTCTGTTTACCTTTCGTGACGCTATAATTATTTCTACCACATGGCGCTCCCAGAAATGTGGTTTGATCAGCAGATGCAATTGTCACCAACATTACACAATGGCAAACACCGAGGGCACGTATACTCAGAGGAAACCCCCCCTCGAAGCACAGCCATTTCCGATTCATTAGAATCTGCATCAAAAAGAGTGGCTGAAAACTGAAATGGGATGGAGACAGCCTTTATTTCACACCACACACTATGTCTGCCAAATGAAATGCTGCGATTGAAAAATAATTGTCACTTTTCATCCTTACAAGTCGCCCACCCTTCCCAATCGGGGAACAGCCGGTGTAAAAAACGAAAATGACTGTAGAAAAACATGCAGGACAATATTTATATTTTCAAGGTTTGCTATTCAGGGGGGTGGAGGGTGAGGTTTAAAAATACTGCTTTAATACTCTGTATTCTTATCCAGACAGTATAGAAGTAGTAAAAGGCAACTAAAGGTGATAATCTTCCTTTATTGCTCCTGGACTGAAATGGCAGGGTTCTGGGCTGGGGGTGGGGCTGTGGGGGTCACTATGATTCTGTATCAGATCTGATGGAACACCTGTCATCTCCCACCACTCCCCCCCAGTCTTTTAGCAGCATTTTAGAATTCCAGTTAGTGGCTTATTAACCAACAGGAGGGAGGCTCACATCATGGACATTTTATCGAAAGCCAAAAGGGGGGTTGATTTATTCGTATAGAAACAAAGACAGTTTATGCTATTAAAATCCGAGCAGCTGTTTTTTTTCCCCAATTTTATGTGCAGAAGATGCATAATTAGCAATTTATGAGCTCTGGGTATACAGGGTTTAAGGCTCTAGAATATATTTATTTATTTGATACATGCCACGACGACTGATACTCTGGGCTCTTTTAAGGCTAGTTTGAAGCTATTTCTTTTGTTTGTTGAGAGTCAGAGAAAGCTACTTGAAATGAGTATTTGCAGCACTGCAGCCATCACCGGCATACGCCAAAACTGAAGCTCCCAGAATGGTGGAATTCCAACATTCCTGCCAGCCCAGATTTTACGACCTCAGGTGCCAAAGGAAAAGAGGAATGGGACTGTTTTTTACCCTCGTGCACCTTGGCAAAGGCGACACAGAAATAATGATGCCTTTCTGTACATGGCATTCAGTGCGGAGACTGAAAACAAAATCAGTAAGGGTGCATCTGAAATTAGCGAGAGGGCACAGTTTCTGCCACCATTTTGCAGTCACGGACTGATTGACTGCCACCTGAGAGTGCCCACTATTAATTTGAGGGTGCTATGCACCCTTAGGCACCCATGTTAACCCATATCTGGTAGAATAAAAAAAAATATATATATAGATTCTGCTCAAACATTCCCTGAACGACAAGACAACGCCCCCTATTTTCCCATCAGGGCATTGCTACTGAAATTCCTTTTATTCGTTTTTGATTTATGCTGGTTGTTTTGGCAGTATCGAGAAAGACCCGAGGCAGGGGGGTTTATTTTTTTCAGACAGTGGACTCACCGTGCATTGTTAGAGGTTAACTTTGGGGCAATCGTGCCACCGCGGTGCCACCTAGGTGTCTGACCCAGCGAGTGCAGTTTCACCCAGAGCCTTAATTACACATTTCTCAAAAAGCAATTCTGACAGTATAAGTTTCATCATAGACCACAATCAAACCCCTAATAGTGCAACGAAATGACTGCATATGTAAATGAGCTGGCTTCTTAATTATCTTTCACCATTAAACAAGCTGAACAAGGAGGGATAGAGGAAAAAAAATATAATAAAACATTTCCATTAGAATCTCTTCAGCAGGATCCTATTTGTATTCAAACACATTTAAAGTTTACTCCAGTTTACTCCCAGTCAACTCTAAGCCTATTCAACTTCAAACTCTATTTCAAGAATTGATCAACTTCTTATCTCCCCTCCAGTAATGAGTAATGGAATTTTTGCCCCTAATTAATCTAGTTTACATGTTGCAGACAACAAAAGCCTTCTCAAAAAGAAAGCTTCGCCAAAATTCCTTAACATGTCCGACTTTCATTCATACACCAATAAAACTTTTTTTGTTCTCATCCTGAACATGTATATATCTCTTGAAGAAACAACGTAAGCAATGCAACATATTCCATAGAAATGCTAAGCCGAAAGTTACAGGTTTGGTCAGTCTGAAGAAAGAATTTCAGAGTTTTGTCTGAATGGACACAGCCACACGCACAGAGAGCTTACTTTGGACACTGTCATTCATAAAAAGGCAGCACAAATCTATTATAAGGCAGGTGCAGAGTCAGGTAAAGTGAAATTGGAATATTTAAACAGAAAATTACTAGCACAACAGTTTACACAGGATAGGTTGTACCCAAAAGCGTCTGGTCCCAGGAGGTGTAATTTTACTGCACGTTTCATTAGAGCCGTCACGAGTCAACAGGGAGGCATGGCAAATGCGGCGTGTGTGTAAATTTCACATTAAAAACAGCCACACGATGCTGCTGCCAGAGAACCACAGCAGTAAATATCTCCAGTTCAGGTTATGTGACCGAACATATGAGAAAATCTCATAGGCTTTCATGAAAATGCAACATATATGCATGTTGTATGAATGGCTGTAGTTAAATTAAATGCAGATGAATATATGAATATATAATATATGGATATTTCCCCCCTTTTAACAGAAAATTTCATATATGTTGTATAAAACATGATGGTTTTTGAGAAAAGTAGGAGATTTTTTTTTTGGAAACAGCTGAAATGTACCTAAAGGAACGCGTGGGGGTAAAAAAGCTTATACATTACTCCTATGTAAGACTATTGCATCTATTATACATCATATGAATCTCTTCTAATTTAAATCTTACCAAGGATACTTCTTTGTAAAATATATCACACCAGCTGGGAACTGTTGAATATTGCCTCTATGTAGCCATAAGCAGATATTAACGATGCAGGTTCTCGGAGGGTTCCTATACAGTTTTTTCTGTATGATGACAGATGCAATGCTGTCATGGCAGGTGATACACTGTCTTGGGTTAGATTGTTTTATTTTTTTTTGGTGTGTTCCTGAGGGAATCTTTGATTTTATGCTCCAACCTTTGGGTCGGTGTCCCCACGCTCCATCAGCCTGGAATACACCCTGCCACAAATACACACTGCTTCGGTGGTCTGGAAGCCAGCTCATTATCATAAGTTAATGGGAGAGCAAGTGTTGCTGGTGGGGATGCACTCGCGCCATAGGAACCGAGGAAAACCGAGTCACTTGACTACCGACAATCTTGTTGGGACTGGCGTTGACAGACAACGGCATTCGATGGCACGAACTGGACACGTGGCGTACAGGAGTATAGAGTTGTAGAGTTATGATGACATGCCCTACAGTCAGCTATGAAGCATTTATTTTTAAGGCCTCTTTAGCAGAACTGAAGTGCACTTAAAGCTGAAATCACATGATGCCTGCCCTATCTGTGGTTATAGCTATGCTCTACTGTATGTCTACTTTGGTTCCTCCACTCAAGTGTTTTTAGGAATGTGCTTTATAGGAAAATAAAAATGATAGAGTAGGTTTTAGGGGCAGTGAGTTGCATTAATGTTACTCAGAAATTCCCCACTGAACCACAGGATGTTCGCGAGTAATGCACTGTGGGGGACTGGGAGAGGTAGACGGTGCATTTAAAGTATCCATGCAGGATCACGCTGCTCGTTTTGTTAATAAATGATAGCGGCAGTCAGGTCAGAACCTCTCTAAGTGGGGCACCGGTCTAAATGAACACGGGAGCCTTGCGGGTTAGAAAGGAAATGGGGAACAAAGAAGTGGAAGCCTCCTTTCAAGAGTGAAACATCACCCTGCTGAGCACCTGCAGGCTAGTTAGTCTGGGAGTCTCTGAGGAGGGGTAGTGCAGTTATAGTCGAGATTTACGGGTGCCGTGATGCAGGACACAGTGCTCAGATGTTCCCAAAACTAAAAATCCTTTCTTCTATATCCATATGTACATATTCACATTGAAAGCTGAAAAGATGGTCCCAATAAGCGTCTCAGTCACAGTCATCTCAGCCACATGATCTGCTCCGGTGTGTTTGGAAACGCCAAGCTTTGTTCTCGTTCCTTATACGCATTGCATTCGCCAGCCAGTGAACAAAAATAGAGAACCGGGAAGATGCTGATACCAAACTAATATTCAGAACCGCTGGCGGTCTTGTGCTTTAAGCGTAATTAATGATCAGTATTATGACAATGAATAAAATTAAGAAAACTGTCTGTAAATGGTAAGCCATGTCATTATTACAAAGAAACATGTAAAATTAAGTTCCGTGACAACTGGTCCAGTTTCGTCTTTGCAATGTAACAGACAGTAATAGGTCCAGGACCTGAATAGAAAGTACTTGATGTATGAATTCCTTAATCGTTAAACTTTTTGCTGGCCAGGCAAGTGCTCTCATAAGCAGAAGCACAGGAAGCGAAACATACGTCTTACAATGAAGAACGCGAAGATCGTACTTGGCAAGAGCGGCCTTGCTAACTTGCCTCCTGAGAATGAATTCGGGGTGCAGTGAATCATGGGATTGGTCTCATTTGGCGAGGATGCGACCGACGTATCCTTGATATTTGGGGCGGGGCAAGAACGACATCCAGAGATATTTACCGTCCTCTGTGCTTCTGTTCTTGAGTATTGGGGCTGGTCTTCAGCAATGGAAGATGATGTAAAACGGGTACACGAGAACATAATTACAGTCAAGTACACATATCGAGAGACACCTATGGACCAGATCGCAGGTTGTACACGTAGCCATGGCATCACGTTTCAGATAAGTGCGACACTCAGAACCGATTGGAAAAGGACATGTGGGCTTCCACAGACACCATAGCACACAAAGCGGTGTATGGTCTCAAGATAAATAAGAAACCAAGTGTATGAAGTGGGAACACATGCAGGGTACAGGAAACTAGACCCATCTGTTCTGTGACTTCTACTAGCCTGATGCCTCATTATGTCCTGTGAATGTTTCTATGTTCCACTTCTGGTCCTTGAACAGTCTTATTGGGTTCTTATTTTGTTATAAGTTGCTGTGTAGCTCCTGATCCAATACTGCTGACACTTGTACCTGGGCATTCATTGGAAGCTTAGCCTAGCTGCACTTATACCTGCACTGCTTGACAGAACGTGTGTTTGCAATATTGTGCTATTTGCCTTATTGCACGTCGTTTGGGACGAAAGTGTCTGCTGAGTGTGTATATGTAAACTATTGATGTCATCTTCTATGTTCCTGGCTGAATGAAAAGACAAAGGCATTCGGATCAGTGAGTAAGGGAAGAGACGAATGTGACTGAAAGGAAGGGTGGCGGAGTCAAGGCCATCTAATACCTACAAATAACGTTGGTGCGCTACATTAAGGGTGATGACACACAGGGTAACTCTTTGAGCAATGTTGCCGGGCAATTTTGCTGACCAGTGTTGCTCAGGCACTTTCCTATTGATGTTATGCAACAAGTATCTATTTGAAAACCTTTCATCAGCAGTGAGCAACTTACTTAGGTCATTCAGATCCAGGTGAGTCGCCCATTGTCCCACCTGGTTGGCAACTGCCAGGCAACATTGCTCAAAGAGTTGCCCTGTGTGTCATTACCTTAAGCTGTCAAGAACTTGGGAAAAAAAAATAAGGAACAAGGATCCTTTATAAAAAATAACCTTTTCCCTAATTTCAAAAATCGCCTTGCCTGCCCCATTCTACCGTGAACAAGTCCCTTTTCTTAAATAATCCAAATCCTGAGAAAACCGACCCAGCTTCATCAGTGATCAAAGTCATCCTCCGATTAGTGAGATGACACAGAGTAGAGGGTAATGCAGAGGACACATTGACACTTTTAATAAAACTTTCAGGGTTCCTTTTTTGGTTAATGTCCACAGGGGACAATGTCACTTTGCCTGCTGGCACAACCCTCTGGCACCACGAGTAGCCCTAATACAGAGTCAGATGTGTCAGTCAAAATGGTTCATTATGTGCAAAAAGAGGGGGGAGGGGGCTGTCTGGGCTCAGTTCGGATTCTACCTTCTTTCAGCTGGCTGCTTTTATCCAAGTCGAAGAATTGAAAAGCCCCATCTTTTTTATCTCCTTTTTCCAAAAAGCACTTATATTAAAATGTCAGGTTCAATGTCAATTAGTCACCAACAAAGAACATCAATGATGTCTTCGCGTGTTATTTTTCAACCCCGCCGTCCATTCGGCTCTTACTTTCTGGACATAAAGCTTTTGAGCGCAAGCTGTGTGGCACCTTTCGGTTCACTAACCTATTGTCCGCGTTCCTGTTCGATCATCTTGCTCCAAAAAAAAGACTGCTTCAGCGTTTTTAATCATGGTGTAATCTCACAGTAATCGAGTCATCGATCGCCATGGGATCCTTTTAGGGATTTGGTATAAGGCTTAAGGTACTAAATATCAGTTGTAAGAATATATACATATCACACACAAGAGTTGCGCAGTTGTCTTACACATTCAAGGTTAAGGGTTTGAATCTCACCTCTGCTTTGTGTGTATGGACTTTGCCTGTGTCATATGGGTTTCCAGCAAGTTCTCTGGTTCCCTCCTACAGTCCAAAGACATGTAGTTAGGCTAAGTGATGCTTTTAAAATTGTGTGTGTGCTCTGCGTTAGACTAACATGTACTGTATATACCCCAGCCTTGTGTCCTACGCTCCTAGTGACTCTGACAAGGATAAGCAGTTAGAACACAGTTTCCCAATCCATTCCTTGGGGACCCCTAGAAAGTCCATGTTTTTGCTCTACCGCCAGTTGGGAGGGAGCAAAAACGTTGACTATCTGGGGGTCCCAGACGACCGAGTTGGGACACACAGTGTTAGAATATATTTATTAAACAATCCATTACCTGTGTTTTAACAAGCATGTAACTGGTTTAAATCCATTGCATGTGCTTTGTCGCTATTTTCCATGGGAGAATGTTTAAGTAATTGAGACTAACTGAATAACTGAGATTAATTCAATCATCAAAAAAAAAATGGCTCGACAAATCGCAGTCATCAATCTTTGCTACATGTCAAGACCAGCCAATGAAAATTAAAGATTGGCAATTGAAATGCAGCTCTGCTAATTTGGGTCAGTCCCTGCTTCCTACAGTCCTCTCTCCCCCTCCCCGGATGCTGGAATTTGATTTCCTATATATACATATCGAAATGATGCATGATCGATTTTCAGAAAGATCATCCTACCGAAAACATGTCGAAGTAAGATATATGTAGATGTGCCGGTGGATACTAGAAGAAAATACCTCACTGCTTTATCTTTGCTAGTTTTTAAATTCAGTTGCTTATTTCCCAGCCCTTCTTATTAATTAAATCTTCTGTGATATGGTAAAAGAGGGCAGTTAGATCTCACAGGACACCGAGGATAAGTTACACCCTCAAAGCAAGATCACAAACCAATTAGCAGAACACTTAGCGCGGGCAAGGAGTACCACGTAATTCAAACAGCATCGTATGAAGACGTCCAACAAAGTAATTGTTATTGCACTTTACATTTAAATTATGTTGAGAACTTTGACATCCTAATTTCTAAGAAAGAGCCCAAATTATGCTAAGGTGTCATTGCTATAGGGGAGGAAAAGCTATAAAAAGCAAAGTCTGTGATGCTAATCAGCAATCAAAACTCTTCTACTTCATTTTCCCCCTGGAAAGTCAGTGGCACCATGATCAAACCCTTCACTTACGATTAGCTAAGGCATATTGAAATCCTTTAGCTGCCCAGCATTAAACAAGCCAGGTAATTACACATTCTGTGGCAGCGCGGGGGAAGTTGAAGGATGTCACCCCCCCACCCCAGTTTCTGTAAATATGACACTGTCAGGACTATGAGGAATGTGACCCCCTCGTTATACACGCCTGCACACATACAACACTCGCAATGTGCTGCGTGTCAAGCACAGCCGCAAACTAGCAGGATACAAAAAATAAATAAACTGACAAAACCAAACAAAAGTGTCGCTGTTGAGAGAGGCCGGTACACAGAGTCTCTCCGCAGCAGCTGGAAAATAGGGCTGAGCTGGCAGTGCGAAGCAAAAGGCTTGACGTCTGGCTCTTCCCAGGCTTCCATTCTTTCCTGCTTCTTCTTTTGCTCTCATTAGCGGGTCTGTTTGCGGAAGCCGTGGGCAGGCCGCAGCAAAACCCCGCACCGGAGGTAGCCGAGGCAGCCATGAGGTACTCTCGGCCCGACCGCAGCAGGGGACGTAAGTGGCCCCCCGCGCTGAAACCTCGGGGAGAAGTGCCTGCGGGATGTATGCGAATCCCATGGATTACACAAGTAAACATGAAAAGGACTGACAGACATATACCAGCGGGAGGGGGGTAGGGGGGTCAAATAACTTCAAGGGATACTTCAAACCTCATGCCGAATTCTCAGACCAAGCCCAACAAAGGCTGTGTATTAGAAACACTCGACTTTCCAGAGACACAAGGACAGAAGCTTATGAAATATTAAATGAATACTGCTTTGTGTTAAAAAAAATTAATCAAACGAATGTCTTCGCTTCAGCTGAATGGATGTGTGACAACGTAGCAGTCCTGTTTGTCATGTGATGACAATATATGTAATATTGGAACAATTCATTATGTCATCAGTCATTTGGATCAGTCAGCTCCACAATCAACAACATACTTTAGACATCAAAGAGGTTGTCAAACACTGGAGATTCACTAATAGAAAAATCACTCAATCAGTTTACACTTTCCAATTAATTATACAGCCTAAGTTGTGTTTTACATGCAATGTTTACTATTTATAGTAATGACTATTGTAAGTTTAATGCAAAATCTATTTGGCATTTTAAAATTTCAAGAATTATTTCTCAAAGAGGTTGTAAAATGAAAAAAGCCTCGAATGCATTAGACCATCAGAACATCTCCTTGATCTGTAAAATTTGTTAACAGCTAATGGAATGGATGGATTTTGAGCATTTGGAAATTTTCAAAATGATCATTTTCCTATTGCTAATAGCAAAGTTCGCAAAATAACATGCAGAAAGTTAAGCCATTAAGACAGTAAAAAAAATATTTAAAAAAACCTGAAAAATATGGTGTGATAATGGCTGTTTTGCGAAGCTAAAATCCAGCAGACCTGCTTCAATTTAAAATTCACGTTCCTAAACACGTTCCTAAAAGGCTTGGACCTTTTGGGAGGGAGATGAGCTTCTGGCATGGACAGATCAGAAACACAGAACAACCAGGAGAAGCAATACAGTTTGACATCAAAGCCAGACACTATGCTAGATGGAAACCTCAGCTAATCCTGGAACGCTTGGTATGAGCTCTGTGGCTGCTGATTACAATGGAAACAGTAAATACCTTAACCCTTAATTTGACGGAAACGTGCTGCTTGTGTCAACAATAGACAAGCCACACCACACAAGCTGATAATCACCAATGAACAGCTTTTGATGACTACTCTAAAAACATTTTCTGTATTAAAACTGCAGTACTTATGTATCCATATACAAAAATGGAAACGGGTCCGTTATTCAAAATAAATTATGCATGTGAGAGCTACATGTTAAAGCAAGATGTTTAAAATGTATTCAAATCTGTACCACATTTACCCCTATTTTGAAAAGTATGCATCACTTAGACAACATCTTACTTGTCTGCGCAATAAATTACAATATTTCCTTCACAGAACTGCAATTTTTACATTTCTGTATGTTTTCTAACTTTTTTACCCCCAGTTCAAATGACTGAGCCCAAATTTAACTGCATATTTCAATATTACTTTAGAAAAGGGTAAACGCAACTTCCCTGACACAGAATATATTCCATGAGCAAGAATTTGGGCGTATGTTTTGATAAATGTATACATGAACAGAAGCTAACTGATCTCCATATGACAGAACGCTGACCAGGGCACTTTTCCACAAACTGAAATGCATTATTATTGTACATTTGGTCAGGATAATAATATTTTAGCCTGAATATAATTTGGTACAAGCAAAAAATTGGACATTCTCTTGGATGATTACTTAATCTCTTAAAAGGGAATATAAAACTTATTTACAAGCAGGTTACAGTACAACAAAATTTAGTAGGTGCCTCCGTAGTGACATAATAAATAAGTATAATTTCCAAAATTCAGTGCTTAAACTATACAAATATAGAGTATAGGAATAAATATCTATTTAATGAGAAATATTCAGTAGATAACTTATGTGTGTGTGTGTGTGTGTGTGTGTATATATATATATGATGTATACAGATAAGAAGGTATTTCACTAGTTTTAATAAAGAAAAAAAACATTACAGGGTGTATTTTTCACTATGGTTTCAAGAACAATGAGTTCCTCCAAGCAGCTGTCTGAGAACTTAAAAATATGGATAATTGACTGATGCAAAATAGGGAAAGGCTATATACATTTCTGAAGTCCCTAAATGCTTCCGGCAGCCAATTACAACTGTCAGAAGCTCCGTGTAGAATTTTAAGTTAAGTAGAACAGTCAAGAAAGAACTGAAAAACTAAGAATCACTTGTGATGGAAGTCTCAGAAAAAAAAGAGCTGAAGACTTGCAGAAGGGAGCAAATGAAACCAGAATTGTTGTTCAGTGGTTTACAGGTGCACAACACAGCATTCTTTAAACAACAATTAAGCTATTTCTATAACCCCATCACAGAAAGTCAATGCATAAAGTATACAAAAGAAGGGCTTGATAGACATTGGAATGCTGTGGAAACCCGTACTGCTCAGATACAACTACAGGAGGCATGTTCAAAGAAAATACAGAGGTAGTATGTAAAGATAAGAATCAGGCAATGGTAAAGTCTAGAGGCAGTTCTGGGACTGCGTAGAAGGTGGGGGTCATGGGACATACTTTCAGGAAGAAGGACAAATGGATTCAAGTGGATGTCAGTTAGGCGACAATCAGAAGCACATCTCCAAATCAACTGCAACGTGTTTACCGAAAAGAAAGATGAAGGTCCTCTGATGGCTGTCACAGATCCCAGGTTTGCGCTGACATTTTTTCTGCAAAGAAGGGAGGGGTGGATCAAACAGCAAGAAATTTTCGGCATCCAAATGAGGTGTTACTATATACTAACATACAAGTTAAATGCTCAAACTTACACACATTCAATATTCATTTCCTGAATGCACAATAATCGTGCATTAACATTTGCAAAGTTTGACTGATTAACTCTATACTACTCAGAGGTCAACTTCTGTTACCTTTTACTCTGACCGGGGGGGATCTTTTCCAACACAACTGTATGCGGCCAACACTTCCTAGAGTCTATTTCCTGCAGAGGTCAACTCAAGCAGTGTAGTAAAATTAAAAGGACAGCGTAAATCAGGTGCCCTACAAATTCAATTAGTTTCTCAGTAGATTACTACTGTAAGAATCATAGGAGATATTCTACTTTATTAGTTATTCAAGGAACAGATTTGTCAGAGACCTTTAATGCTTTTGTCACACAGTACATTGGCCTGCTCCATGCCCCAACAATGATCTTCCACAGCACAATGCCCATTTCTAAGGGACTGTCATCTTGGTTCATTTGTAATTATGTCTTTGGGACATCACGGAGACCACTGGGGCTGACACGTTACATCAGTTTTTACACCCCTATGCCCTGGCTGGAATGAACATGCCTCCTGTGAAATATCAAAGCGGTTAAGGAGCGACAAATTAGACTGTAACAAAACGCCGTGCAATACTTTCCTTACATAAATGTGAGTCATGCTTTGGAATTTAACTTCTGAATCGGAAGAAGCATTAATATTTAGGAGTTTGTGGGCACCCCTTTTGATGAACATTGTTTCTGATCTACTGAGCATTTTTTCCCACTAGAATCAGAACACTAGGAGCAGTAAGTGTTTGTTGTAATAGTTTGGTATTATTATTTTATTTTTTGCCATAACAAAATGTTGCCGTTTGGCTCGATGCTTGCAAGTACAACCCAACTCAAACCGCACTGACCCAGAACTTCCCAGTGACTGCACTATGGTCTTACAAATGAAAAAACAGTGTAAAGGTAATCTATTTTGCTGTCAACACTGTGAAGGTACAAACAAGAGAACAGCAAGTTTTTAATTAATATCCCACACAATACAATGGCTGCAACCAACAGCTGAACAGAAAACAATTAAGCTCACTACATTATAATGAGAGACGGGGGCGGGGGGGGGTGATGATTCATGCATGTATAAACAGCCTGGGATGGGGGCGAAACAGATTTTTAAATATTTTGTCAGCATATATACAACTGCATGCACAATATAATACTGAAATAATTCAGGTATTAGAGAAACTGCATCAAATTTGTTGTTAATGAAGCATTCTGTGTTGTTTTTATCTTGGCTATTTTGGTGAGTTCAATGTTGACGCAGTGACCTCAAGATGCAAAAATAAAAATTAAGAAGGACTCATCGGGTGTGATGCTTTCAGCAGTGCCCGTGGAGCTGCTGGGCGTAGGGTGTTATTTTTTAGTGCATTCTGGGGTTTGGGAATCATCAGACCTGGAGCCCGCTTAAAGGCGTCCAGGTGAAAATCCGACGCACACCTTTGGCTTGGAGTGGCCCTGAGGGGACAGCACCTGGCTGCAGTAATCCACCCATTAGGACATCTTAAACCGGCGGTAGAGTAGGAGATGGGATGCAGGTAGGGTGCCAAGTTAAGCCGTCTTGCAACTTTGATGGTTCAAGGGCTTTTGTCTACTTTTTTGGATGGGTTTGTTTGCTCACACAGGGACAGTATATAAAAAAAAACTTTCCTTCTGAAATCTTGAGTTCAGTAACAGTCACATGGTTACAAAAAAAAAGCAGACTAATTAACTCAGAGACCGGATAGCATTTAGCCGTGACTCTTTGTACAGCAGGAGAAAAAAAGTAAAACTGTGGAGGGATGAAAAAACTGAAGCTGCACTGTTATCAAATAAAGGTGGTGCCATTTGGGGGGGGGGGGGGGTGATTGTTGCTTGAGGGTACTGAAGGGGAACCATGATGTTTTACAAAATCCCTAAGAATTGCACGCTTGTGCGCCTGGAAGCCCCATTTATCGTACCGATCAAACACCTCGGCCCAATCCTTAGGGCCTCCTTAACACTTGTGATCAGAAAGTTCTGGTGGCATCGTTGATCAAATACTTTTAAACACATTTTCTGTTAGTTTGTACGATTTCCAGGGTCTCTCCGTTTTGCAAGCTTAACTTAATCTCCACTAGGGATTAATCTCATTCCTGCAGATTTAAAAGCTGCAACACTGGTCCTCGGTTAACAATCGATATCCCACAGCCCCCAGAAAGGGAGCTGCTAGTTCTTGCTGTAACCCACTTATACTCTCAGACGAATGTTACTGCATGCATATTTCTCTAATTGCTAGTTGTTGTCAGCCATTACCAACTGCAGAACCAAAGCCTTGTTAACAGGCCAACAATGAGCATGTACAACATAGCTGAATGCTCGTTCAAAGAAACATAATTCGTTATTTCATCTAGGGATACTTCACAACTGGAGCTACCTCACAGAGAATTTTTGATATCGCCTTGCTTCCACAACACGGACGCTCACACGAGGCACAGATTAGATGCTCTCACATGCACAAGAAGGACACGTTGGTGGAGAAGAACTACCTTTGAAGATGCTTTCATATTCAACCATTAAACTGCTACCTGAGATGATGGTGAAAAAAGCTCCCCATCTCGAGGCTTCTTTAAGTGATCGCCCGTTGCTAGGGTGAACTACAACGTTTAATAATATGACAAATGTGCCCCCTACCACCGACTGTCAACCCCATTACGCTTCGTCATAGATTCAACATCATATCTGGCAAAAGGCTCGGGCAATTGATCAGAGTTTGAAGTAGTAATTATCTACTGAGTAATGTCATTATCCAATCAATACCCAGTCTTACCTTAATACTGATGCCATTTTTCAGTACTTTTAATACTCTCTATTGTCATTACCAAGGCTGGATAATTACTGGAACCAATTATCATTTGGGAGGCAGTCCCTGTAATTAGAACTGACAATGTTACATAACAAAGGATGCCTGTGGCAGTTTTTTCTGAAACTCGGGCATCAAAAGAAGGCATCAACTGCAGAATAATTCATACCCCGATAAAGATACACCATGAAAGTAAATGACTGTTGACTTTGGTGAAAACACAACATGGTGCTTAGATACAGCGTGTTAAAAGTATACGGTTTTTATGCAAATGAGCGGTGCTTGACATTACAATAGCTCACATACAAATATGTAACATTAAGCTTGGGATTGCCAAATGAAATTTCAAATACAGAAATTAATAGTTCTTTCTTAAATCTGCTTATAAGCTTATAAATTAACTCCCTCATGTTCTTGACCCTCCCAAGATAGGAATGGGATGCATAAATTCTTAATTATAATACCCCTTTTTTTGGAAGAGAGAAAAGAATCTCAAAGAAATGGGGCTGTACGGGCGCCTTTAATTTATTTGGGGCATTTGGAAAGGAGAACTGATATCCAGGTCATTTAGTATTGTGACTGCAAAAGCACTGAAACAGCTGTTATGCCGCAGTGAGATACGTGCCAGTGTTTGCATTCTTCCTTTAATAAACATGATTTGCTAGACGGTATTTAAAACCAAGAGCACTATCATCTTCCAGCCAATTACTCAGTATGGAGTCACAGTGAGACTGAGTGTGGGTCATGGGAGCACTTTGGAAATAATGACAGTCCACTGCGGGCCAGGCACTGAGGGTAATTAAGAGACACAAATGCACCTAACTGTACCTTTACAGATGGAGCAGATGGAGGAGAGGTATTTAAACGTGGGTTAGTAGATCTAAACCCCAAATACAGAACGGGGGCAGGATTCTACCCCTCCTGCCATTGGCTCCGTGGTGCCTGCAAATACTCCCATCGCAGTACTGAACAGGCCACTTTCACATCAGCCGTGCAGAGTCCATCACACACACTCATCAAACTGCATTTTCAGAGTGCTGCTACCCAAACATAACAAACACTGACAGCCGGTAGTGGAACGAAACCAGATGCTTATTTTTCTGCTCTGTTTCATTAAAGCAAAGCGCTTATTTACAATTTTGATGAAGGAACAGCCCTTCGACTGAATTCCCTAGGAGCCTCCCTCCTTGATAAATTGCTGCACAGTGTAACGTGTAACAAAATGCAATAAGCGTACCCATTTCAGTGAAGTATTCTGAGCAGGAATTGAGAAGATGCATTAAACTGCCTCTTGGTATTATTTCCATATATGTGTCAGTAGTCATTCTTAACAAGACGTTCAGGTACTAAATATTAAATCAGATATTTATACTAGTGGGCCCAAAACTTGCCATTTATAAACATAATGATAGCCTTTAATTTGAAAGTCCATTTTAAATTATCCTAAATCTTATGGGTGTGAGGTATTGACCTTTTTTTAATCTTTCTGGAAGACAGCTGCAGAAAGACACTGACAGGTAGCCGAGGTTTCTCTGGAAAGAGTCGGTGACTCTGATGTCATAGTCCCTAAATCCTCCCCTGCAATTGCAGCCCTGAAGGAGGCTGGGGAGCATGAAATGGTGGCGGGAATATGGCAGATCCCCTCTACCGCCGAGTCCCGGCTGCCTGAGGCGAGCGCCGGGGCCGAGTGAACACAGGTTCCAAGTCGCCGATCACGCTCGAGTAGATCTGAGGCCCCTGCAAGAAAGGAGACGGCAGCCAGCTGAGCCAACACTGGCAGGGACAGTTGAATAGAGACCTCAAGAAGAGTGAGAGTCGTGGGGGGAAGCATCTCGTCACGGTGGCTGGGAGAGCAGTTTTAGCGGTCTACATGCAGCACGAGCAGATTCTCTACGATGACCGTCAGGACCGTGAGGCGACGCTCGGACAAGTTATTCCTTCCAGTACTCTGCATAGCTCATGCTCGCGCAAAGGCGACATTCATGCAGCTACAAATTCAGGCTACATTCCGGATATCTCACTGTAGCTATTTTGGCAGCGCCTCCAGAGTCTAACTGACATTTTATGCCTGGGTGTAAATTCTATATTAAAAATAAAAATCTTGCATCAGAATACCCGCGGCCCTTTAAAACTGAAAAGTAACTGTAAAGCTTGACATTTTAATAATTTTTTAAAAGCACATACAGATGTGATTCTGTTTTAGTTATGCCATATCTTAAAACACATGAATGTGTTTCATCAAATGCTTTCAAAATTTGTCTTTGACATCACAGATATTTCAATTGTGCTAATGAAATTGATCCCGCTATTAAAATATACATGCATTCTGTGGCTCTATACATGCTAGACTGATGCATGTAATGTCTAATACACTGAAATAGTTGGAAATCTTGCATTCCTACGCCAAGTCATTTTCTCAAAATTATTAATTTAAAAAAATGACTGAAATATATGTCACTGCTGGAGTCTACACATTTATAGATGCACATAGTGACTGGTTATAATCAGGAAACAAGTATAACTGTAAGGTCGGGGGATAAAGGACACAAGATTACAGTTTAATCCTCAGGTTTCACCTTGCATCCCTGCATCACTTCTGTATTTACAATGCATTTAATGCCCTATAAAGCTTTCATCTCTTTTTTAGATGAGTCACATTAATAGGTCTGGCTTTCTGTTCTCATTAAAAGGCCAGATACATCCAGCTCTAAGCTTAACCTGGGAACTGCTGCAGCATTAACTTTATTACCTTTTTATTCAAAACAGAGGCAAGGAAGTTGAAAAGGACAAGACTAGATAAGAACTGGCAAGAAGTGCTCTGCTACTTCCAAAGCTCCCGCAGCCTGTCACTGTCATTGGATGGTTTGACATCTGTAGGATCACACACACGCATGCTAGGGCTAACATTCCGAGTTTTAAGGCCAGAGCTTTAAAAACCCTGCGATAAGGCCTAGCCTGGTACGAGAGGTACTTGGGGGCCTATGCACCAACGGGGGGTCAACAATTCCAACCCACATACAACCCACATCTTCCAGATAACATGGTAAAAGGAAAACACACATTCAAAGTTATGGTGTTAATTTAGGACCCTAAGAATAACAACTTGGGCCTTGACCAGGGATCCTGGCCCAGTGCAGGCTGACAC
>JAAGVU020000043.1:7651545-7700362 GCA_011763525.2 Mormyrus iriodes | reverse complement strand
ATTGGAGATTCCATCACGTTGGTTGGGGCAGAACTAAACCGTTCACGTAAAATAATTAACAAATAATAACAATTAATTAATAAACAAATATTGATTAATTTCCCTATACATTGGTGGAGATCAGCATTTATTTTGAGCTAATAAATTACCACACATCTTATTAACTATTCCAAAAATTATTTAAATTTTCAGAAACAATCTAATAATTTCAAAGCAGTGCTAATTTCAAAGCTCAAAGCATTAGAGAATTGCAACATTAAAGGGTGTCTATTTATTTATAAATTTTGTAACAAAGGTACAGAACTCTTGGGGGGGTGGCTGTTTTTCATTACACCTTAGCTCCTGCACAATTAAATTAATTAGTTGTTTGACTCTAACAATTCCTTGGCCGTGTAGTATGGAGAGGCCTGTAAATTCAAATAAGCTTGCTAGTCACTCCTAATAGCAGTAGCCATGTTTTACTTTCTTATGTTCACAAAATTATATTCTAAACTCTTTTAACAGTTATATAGGATGATTACTCATTATTCACTGCAGCACATGGAATTGGCTGCCCTGTAGAAAAGTCCAGAAACTGACCAAGCACATGCTATAGACCCCCCTGATTGGCAGGAGAAAGGAACAATAAGGAACCATTAAGCAGAGGTCAGAAAAGGAAAATAATAAGGAAAGTTACAGTTGATTGTTTTTGAGTATTTTATTGCAGTTTCCAAAACCTTAAAATGCTGATGCCCAATTAAAACTCTTACATGTAAAGACTTACTCTATTAATGTTTTCAAAGAAGACATTTTCTGGCCATTAATGGTAGTTGCTGGTGAGTAAGAAAGGCAGTAATAATTCAAGAGCATTCTAACAGAAAGCTTTAATATTACCGTAGTTTTAATACACATTTTCACTATTGCTTCCCTTCCTCTTTCTACCAGGCCTGCCTTCTCTAGAAAAACAGACAAGGATTCAGGGTAAATGAAAGGATTCAGAGGGCGATATTTAGCCCCGGTTACACCACCTGACTGTTTACCACATGAAAGAGGAATAAATAAATAATATGAAAAGTCAGATGGATGAGAAGACGACAACGGTTTTAATTGGGGAGCATTAATTCTCAGCCATATTTTCCCTTGAGAAAGCTTACCCCCTTTTTGATTGAAACAGCCTGTCACGTTTGGCCAGGATTTGTTTATGATCTGTAAATGTGATGAATTTGGTCAATTTTGGCATGGGATGAAAAGTCATTATGCTTCCAACATGTCCACACTGCTGATGATTCTAGTAAACGGACACAGATTGATATCAACAATCTCGTCACTCGGCCTCTGTGGCTAAATAAGACAAAATAATAATTAATGAACCGTTTAGATCGCAGATGATCATGGCTGGCACGCTGACGACAAGTCCTTCAGTTTTTGCAGGTTAAAGTTCAGCTCACATATTTGTTAGGCATCTTTCTGAACCTGTGTCTGTATCAAGTTAACTAACAGAAGATTTCAGATGCGGATTCCAGCTGCTATGTTTTCTCAGCCGAACAGCACAGAATGTGTTTGCAGCGGCTCTGGGCAGAACAAAATTATATTTTGTTTACGCTTCGCTCAAATTCAAATTATGATCTGCTATGTACATGGAAAGGTACAGAAGATGTTTGCACAGAAATACCACCTTTCCCAGCAAAAATACTACCAGTTTTCATCTACAGTATACTGGATTTTATTCAAGCAAATATCTTCTAAACTGGACTGTACACACACAATGCAATATTAAGTATTACAGTGAACTAGTACTGTCACAAGACCGCAGATATTAAAGTATTCAGCCTTTTTGAAATGGCTTGCTTTCGTAGGCCATTGTACCACTGACTTAAAAAAGAGATTTTAATGAAAATTGAATTATTCCCCGACTAATTCATTCAGCATAAGTCATCAATCAGTTCAAATCATGGCAAATGGACAACCAGTGGGAATTATTTACAATACAGTTCTGTGTGTTTTTCATAATCTAAATAGGCATCTGATGCAGGGCATACTTCCTGGGAAGAGCTCCAGGCTCCCCACAAGCCTGTCCTGGATGGCTGGATAAAAAGCAGGATGGATGGATGGATGGATGCATGCATGCATGGATTTAAATAAGGCACTGAGATATATTGGTTGTTCATCTTGCAAAAGAACAAAAAAGACATTATATTATATATATAAACGCGGAGGCCTTCGCTGTTTTTCCTTCAAAGCAGATTCACTGCAGGAGTCTGTTCAAGCGGAGCAGGAAGGAGGGGGTGTGAGGGCTTGGGACAATGGCCACACGACGCTGACGGCAGATGGAAACAAGAAGCAGCAGAAGATCAAAAGCAGATGACTTGGATGTGGTAAAGAGAAAGGAGGTGGGGTGTTGGTGGTGGGCAGACGGTAAAACGCGTGGTGATCTGGACCAGCAAGCTAACTGGAGGCGTTCAGAAAGCAAGGCTGACGAGCAGGCATGGCTCTGTATGTAAATAAATACTGAAACAGTAATAATTTCACCGGTAGGGCAGGGAGTGGAATTTTTATTGACTATAAATGGATAAAAAGTTTAGCGATCCATTTCCGTCTGACAAGCTATACGCCAGAGTCATTTCATTTCACTGGCGATGCTGATACAAAATAAGCAAAATGACATGCTTGCCTGAGAGTGTGAAAGCACCACTTCATGTAGACGGGTCCGGGGGTAAGCGATACTCTCTGCTCTCCAAGGAGTAATGATGAAGCCATATGGAGGAACGTGGTCCTTCTTTGTGCCCAGGTAACAAGGAGCCAGTACTGTCACGCACTGGCAGTAATTGAGAAGATTAAATATGGGGCATACAAAGAAAATCAGATGAATGCCATTTTTCTGATAGACACTTTGCCAATTTGTATTTAATGAAAGAATTTTTTAATATTCTTCCGTGCTGAAATGTGACCATCAGTAAGTTAATTATAGAAACCTTAAACTGTAGAAAGCTAATGGGCCTAATATTCCCAGAAACTCTTATGTTAATGTTATGCCTAATACTAATAGTCATTTTTGGAAATTATGTGAGCAATGCTTTATGAATAAATTCCATTAGCCTTATCTAAATAATGCTAGTTTAGTTGAAATTAATATGACTGCAATTTTGGAAATCCTCAAAGGTCACATAGAATATTTACTTATATCTTATAATCTAATGATATAAAATGGGGAAAAAGTGAGCTCTGCCTTTCATCGACAAACTGGATTTCGGTAAACAGAAATACAAAATGTGAAGGTGCACTGGCATTTACTTGAGCCAAAATCTAACTGAGGAAACTCCACAATCATTGGCTTCAGAGAGCATAGAGCCTGATCAGAGGATTCAGGAGCAGCTTGAGTCGGACTGTGTTTGTCAACGATAGTGGAAAATGGTGTTGGTGTGCCAAGCAATATTTGCGAAAGAATACACAAGGTCAAAAAATGACATTCAGTGGGATAACTGCCAAAACTACAGCTTTCCTACAGGGATTGATGCTGTAAAACCAGCATGAACTCACTCATAAAACTCAGGCATTATACACAGATAAATCCAGGCATGTACCACACCAGCATGCAGGAAGAAAAAATTAAATTAAAAAAAAACTGAGGCCCAGTGATACTGATCTGAGAACACATAAACAGTGAGGCAATGAAAATTAACTGACAAACTGGCCTGAAGGAGATTTTTTAATTGCATTTGTTATTTTTCATATTCTACGATTTCATTAGACACCTTTTTTTGGAAGTATTGAAATTAGTTTCCGCATGCGTCGTTTCCTGGATAGCAGATTGGGGTCGGCGCTTTCACGTGTTTAATAGTGTGATTTGCGCCTTCATTGTAGCAAAGAGGAATGGAACAGAAGAGATGACCCCATTTTATGTAGATAGTACGAAAAGCCAGCACGGTTTTTTGGAAAAGGATAAGCCAAATTGTCGGTAATTAAGAAAACATACAGGCAGCTAAGATGCTAAATATGACAGACACGATATATTCCTTGATGAGAGATTTTTTCAAAGAAAAAAATCCTTTTACATGCGTCACAAAAATTGCTTCGGAGTGTCATTCTTCATAAATGCATAGGATTGATGCCAAACACATTTCCTCAAAATAATTACTTTTCTATGCATTCTTTGTACACTGGAGAATGTGAGAAATGTAACTACATTAGACCTTCAAAATAATGCAATGATGACAAAGTTACACTGAAAGCCAATTGAGTGTCAGTGTCAATAGGATAAACATGCACATACTTAAACATAAATGAACATATAGATACATGCTGAACCTTCCATTTACAAGTGATTCTAATATATTAGTAGTTAATTACCACGGGTAATAAATAGGAAAATACTGAGAAACTACCAAATTTTTCACTCCATGTTAATTTGGATGTGGTACACAAAATTAGCTCATATCTGGGGAACAATTTCATTTGTATGATGTTCAACACAAAATCGCTTAACCGTTTTAGTGCTTAGCTTTGTTTCTTTTGTGCTAAAATGCTGATGTCCTCACAACTGTCATCTATTTCCACATTATTCACCTCTGATACATTGCTGTAGTTATAGAACTCTACATTCTCATCATTGCTATTATCATTTTCAATCCATCCTTAATATAGCAGCATTTGCAACAGATAATCTTTGGGACATTTCACACACAGATTATCTACAACAATGCATGTGACGGTCAGCAATCGCTACTGATGGTATGACATCGGTAACGTGACCATGCAATGAAAAATGGGCAAAAAAACCATATGAATGTATGTGAAAATCATCTAGGAACAGATGCAGCAAAGCACATGGCATACATCCTAAGCTGTAAAACACTGCAGTAGAAATGTTGGCAGTGGGGTGAAAAATTCACCCCAGGTTAGCATCTAAAAGTCGAAAGCATATTTCACATATTCCAATGCCCTGTTTTGTCACCCTAAGCCCACAAATTAGGGATACACAACTAAAGCTAGGGTTAGGGTTAGAAAGTCTTCAGATCTCAAGATGTGCTTCTATGATAGTTCAGGGCAAGTGTATAAGGGGAAACCAGAAGATAACTTGATTTAGTAGCAAAGATCGAACTTTCCAACAGCCTGTTGTATCACCCTTAGTCCCCAAATTAGGGTTAGGCAACTGGAGTTAGGTTTAGGGTTAGGAAATCTATGGGTTTTTCAGACATCAAAATGTTTTTTCCTGATTGTCCGTGGTCCATGTATGATTGGAAACCAAAGTTTAGCTCAGTTTGATAGCATTTTTCATACTCTCCTACTGCATGTTTTGTCACGCCGTGTGTGTCCCCAAATTATGGTTAGCACACCGACGCTAGGGTTAGGGTTAGAAAATCTCTGGGTTTTCACACATCAAAATGTGTTTCTGATTTTTCATGGTCCATGTATGATTGGAAACCAAAGTTTAGGTCTGTTTGATAGCATTTTTCATACTCTCCAGTGTCCTGTTGTTTCACCCTAAGTCCCCAAAATAGGGTTAGCAAACTGAAGCTAGGTTTAAGGTTAGAATATCTATGGGTTTTTCAGACATCGCAATGTGTTTTTATGATTGTTCTTGGCCCTTGTATGATTGGAAAGTTTAGCTCAGTTTGATAGGATTATTCATACTCTGCAAATGTCTGTGTTGTCACCCTTAGTCTCCAAATTAGGGTTAGCAAACTAGAGTTAGGGTTAGGGTTAGGGTTAGAAAAACTATGGGTTTTTCAGATATCAAAATGTTTTTTTCTGATTGTTCATGGTCCTTGTATGATTGGAAGCCAAAGTTTAGCTCAGTTTGGTAGTATTTTTTCGTACTCTCCAATGACCTGTTGTTTCACTCTGAGTTGCCAAATTAGGGTTAGGCAACTGGGGCTACGGTTAGGGTTAGAAACGTTATGGCTATTTCAGTCATGAAGACCTACTTTTATGATAGTTCAGGCCTACTGTATATTGGGAAACCACAGTTTCCCACTACCTTATTTTAATGCTGTATTTTAGACTTTCCAACTACCTGTTGTGTCACCCAATATCGCCAAATTGGGTTAGCCAGTTGAAGCTAGGGTTATGGATTGAAAAGTCATGGCTTTTTTAGACATCAGAACCTGTTTTTATGATAGTTCAGGGCCCCCGTATAATGGGAAACCACATGGTAATTTGATTTAAAAGCGATAATTCCAGTCAATCTCAGGGCACAAGGCTGGGGAACAGCCAAGAAAGATTTTCTGTCCATCTCAGGTGAACATCCTAGAGGGGATTCTGGTCCATTTCTGGGCACGAGGCTGGGGAACATCCTAGTGGGGATTCTTGTCTATCTCAGGGCATAAATCTGGGGAACATCCTAGAAGGCATTTCAGTCCATCTCAGGGCATAAGTCTGGGGAACATCTTAGAGAGCATTCTGGTCCATCTCAGGGTATTAGGCTGGGCAACATTCTAGAGGGCTTTCCAGTCCATCCCATCAACCTAAAGGGGATTGCAGTCCTTCTCAGGGCACAAGGCAGGGGAACATTCTAGAGGGGATTCAGTCCATCTCAAGGCATAAGGCTGAGGGACATCCTAGACGGGACTGCAGTCCGTCTCAGGGCACAATGCTGTGGAACATCCTAGAGGGGATTCCAGTCCATCTCAGGGCCCAAGGCTGGGGAACATCCTAAAGGGGATTCCAGTCCATCTCGTGGCACAAGGCTGGGGATCATCCTAGATGGGATTCCAATCCATCGCACAACACAGCTGAATACATTTTCAAGGGAATGAATTCGAAAATATTTAAAAAAATGAAAAAAAAAACATTTCACATTACCCATGCAAATCAATATCGGAAAGACAAGAAATAGATGAGCGTGGATGAGGGTGCCTTATTAAATGAACATTTGTTCGAAGGTAACAAACCTTATCCTTTTAACTAAATCTACATAATACATACGCAAGCTGTCAGTGCCGATGCATAAACAGATGGTGTGCTGTAATGGCCGTATTACCTTTAGAAACCTGGCTGTATTATTAATTTGGCTCTTCAAACACTGATCATCAAAAAGTATTGACATAGCGGCATTCCCCGTGACGAGACTGTCACTTGCCGTGTTTTTTTTTTTTCATTAAACACCTGTCAGCTTGTCTGTCCTCCTTGGTTTCATTTCACGGCAAGTGGCAGGTTACAGTGCGGGACTGACACCCGCAAGTCAGAGTGTAAAGGAAATTGCTTACCTGTACGCGCTACAGGTGATCTACCATCAGGTCATACCTTATGAGAGACGACACCCAAATTTCCATACCTGTGTGAAGGAGTTTGTTAGCAACAGACTCGTTGTTTGCGTAAGCGGACCACAGAGCCACATGTTAAGTCAACACAACCAAAATTCAGTATAGGAAAGTATGATCTTAAATAGCATAGTTTACGTTATAAACCTCAAAAGTAAAGGAAAAATAATTTCACTAACACAAATCAAAATAGTCAGTTTTTGTTTATTACAGCGTCTTCCTGCTCAAGGCAGTGTGTTGGATTTAATTTCTGCTCGACTGGTTCCCTGGAAAGGCCAGATGTACAAGTTGCATGGCCCTTAGAGATAACACCATTAAATCACAGAAACATTTATAGCAATATATCTGTGGTATGTACCAAGCAGAGCGCCAGTGGCCATGGGCCTCGGGTTTCTTGAGGGGAATGATGGGTGCAGCCCATGGGAAATTCTCATCCATCTACACGGGGTATAAGGAAGTGCATTCAAAGATTGAAGCGAGAACACGGGCCGTTCCATTTCAGTCAATAGAGGGGTTTAAAGATTAATGAGACTACAGACTGTTCCATCAGTGTCAATTTGGGGAGGAAAGAGAGTTGATAAGCTAAGACATACCACTGAATTATTCTACATATGCTAAAGTGACTTAATTCTGGCAGTTGCTTCATCATGACAATGATATCAAAATGTTTTGAATAATAATTTCCCATTTTTAATTCCACAGAAATGAACAGACGTTTGCTAGCCTTCCCACAGCAATAGCAAAAACCCAAAGTTTTCTTTGTAATAAAAATGCAGCATGGTTGTGAAGTTTACAGCCATGTAACGTTAAAAGGAAGCCGTGTAAAAAATTGAACTATAAGAAACTCATCAGCATAGCCCCAAAGATTTATTGAGGTCTCCAGGGCAGTTTGCAACATCAAACACACTCTCATTCTGCTTTTTTTTTACGCTTAACTGTGCTTATTATTGAAAAATGCCATCCATCGGTAGGGTGTAAAGTAAGCTTTCTGGTAGCACAGCTTTGGGATGTCCTGGGAGAGCAGAGTGCTGTGGTCTGCTCAGAGGTGATTCTAGGGACTCTGGGGGCCCTACGCAAAAATCTCCATGGGCCCTCAAACACACCCCGCCCGACATGGTACAATTTATGACCAATATTTTAGCATAAAGTCTAAATGAATAATATCAACAAAAAGAATTTAATAAACACAATTCCTTTTTTCACTTTACTGTGAAAAACAGAATACACAAATAAAGCAGATTTGTCGTTGCAATGTACTGCAATGTACAGGCCCAGCTCGGGGGCCCCAGGCAATTTCCTGCCTTGCCTGTCCTGTCCGTATGCTACTGGGTCTGCCAGGACCTTGAGGTCCAGGTCGCTATACAGACCACCTGTACCGCTACACATTAACACAATGAGCCAGCACGGGCTGCCGATCTTGTAACACTTTCCCTTTACAGCACACATTCCACCACACATCCGTTGCGCGTACCGGACAATAACAAAAACAGAATTACCGCTAAGTCGTCCATAATGGAATGACATTATGGGCATTTAGAAAGAGAGATGAACAGCACTGTCATTATTTCCTTTATAAAAACAGTTTTATAACAGCAATGGATATGGAAATGAGGGCTCTTACAGTAATGTGATCATGCTGAGAAAATGGCCGGGGTTCTGAAATGAGTTTGTTATCTGTTTGGATGTAGTCAGAAAACTGCGCTAGAATTTACATCTGAAAGTTCAGCTAAGGTATGAGTATCAGCTGGTGAGCTTAGTCATTGCCCAGATACATGTTTCAACTTATTAACCACAACACATATTAATGTTAACTTAATATTAACTTAATGTTGGGCCTTAAACCACCTGGTTTGCTGGGGAAGGCAGGTCATATTTAATCTTGGCCTTCATACAGTTCTATAGAATGTATTTGTATACCTTGGCCTATTTGAACAATATTTGGAGCTAATGTATATCCCAATCCATTATTTTTTTGAACAATCAGTTCCCTTTAATTCATTGCTCAGTCAGAATTTAAAAAAAAGAAGTATTTTCTGCCAATTGGGGACTGCAACAATACCCGAAATACAGGCCTCAAAAGGCCATGTTTGCAAAGAATGTATTTTAATGAAGAACCTGGATTTTGTGTGCAAATGCTAAATGTGAGGGGATGGGGAGAGGGTAGCTAGCAGTTTTTCTGGAAGCGTTCACATCATAGGGTACAAAGGATCACGCAGTTGCAAAGTAGGAGTGAATGTGTTTGCATGGCTCTAACTGCGTGTTGTTTTGTAGACGACTAAAAAGGCAACATATTCTATCAGTGATTTTTTGCCTCTCTCTCTCAGATAAGTGTGTATAACCTGTGTGTCCCTGCCTCCTACACAGCAGACCATAATAATCTACAAAACCCACACTGCGTGAGTCCTGGACATACCAAATTACACTGCGGTGGGTGTAATTTCTGCTTGGAATGGGGGGGGGAGCAGTAGCAAGGGCTTCTCAGCCTCTAATGTGAATTTTGGTTGCATTTTGACTTGTGGAGATGTTTCATACGGATAAATGCTGCATTTGCTCCTGCTCAGTAGACATCGCACTCAACAACTTAGGAGAGGGGGGGGATATAATTAAAATAAAAAGGTGTATTTATTGTGGGGATTAATCAAACCAAATTAAATAATATGGGTTAGGGTTAGGCAGGGTTGCCAACTCTCTATTAAAACCACATATTATATTATATATTAATATAGATTATATTAAATCTGTATTATTCCACTATAAACCTAATACGTTTAGCTAAAACATCTGGGCTCTGCCATAGGAACAAAAACATTTTTTGGAATTTTAATGATTATTCCTTTTCAGGATTATCTAGTATATGTTTAAAAATCACTAAAGTTCCTCCACTGCTATTGCATGAGCGCTGCATGCGTTCTCCGAAACAATCATAATCATTATCATCCTTGCTGTTTAAATCACTCCTAGACGGGTTTGTGAGAAATTTATGAACTCCTTTTTGCTTTATAAATACCCCAATATTTATTACAACAAAATAACACTGTCCTCGTATATTATACAAAAGACTTTATTTCTTGTCCCTGCCGTCCTGATCTTGTTGTATCTGTTCTTCCAATCAGATCGCAATTTAAGCTTGCGCTTTTCATTTGTCCACACATACATAATTTTTTTTTTTTTTTTTATTTCGTTTATCATAATTTTCTGAGTTTCAACTTTTTTCAAGAGGCGATTGTATTGTGTTAAGAGGCGGGCTATTTGCATAACCATAACCAAAGAAAGCAATTCAAGTCCCATCCCAAAGTACCGAAGTACCAAAAAAGTACTGCAGTTAGTTTGGCAGTTTCGGTACTGGAACTTTTGGTACCTACCAATTTTCAAGTGGGGTTGACTGAACTCCACATGTTTTCCTGTGATTACAAGGTAGACTGTTAACAGCTGTATTCGTGAAATATTTGCACATTTTCAACAGACTGATCATCAAAAACATTTTCGTTTTATGTGTTTTTAATGAAAAACAGTGATTTTAGATTTTGATTTAAGAAATTTTTCTTTTGGATTTTTTGATTTCCTTCAATAAAACATTTTCCTTGGAAATGAAAAACTGCTTATAGAGAGGAAGATATAAAAAATGAATGCCACTGATGTTTTTTTATTCTTAATGTGAACTCTTATTTGGTTGTTTAATCTGTAAGCTTGGTTTATTCTGAATTCTAAGATGTCTTAGTATGTTAAGTCAATATTTCTGTACGAATAATTCGTCATAATACATCTGACCGAAAATTGTCATTTTAAGACTTTTTTTCAATAAACATTGACCTGGTTCGGTCCTCGATTTCAACCCAGTTTTTAATTTTGCCGCCCCTTTGTGCTTGAGTTTGACACCCGATTTACAATAAACTGTTACATGCATGTAGATGCGTGTGCGTGTGCGTGCAGACTTGTCTCGAACTGAAAATCTCACTCCAGCCAGCTGACCAAAGTTGGCAACCCTGGATTAGGGTTTCCTATGCCCCATGTCACAGTATTCACTACTCCTCGGTATTCTTATTACTGATTATTAACGTCCTTAATACGCTAATAGTACTATAACATTAATGTTACATCAGATGTAAGAAGACATTACAGACAAAGTAAGCCCTCACCTCCAACACAAACCCAACTGTACTTTGGTTACAGCTGGTGACTCACTTGGCACAGAGTCGCATCTCCATGACCAAACGTTTAGAAACCCATATTGCAAAACAGCTCTATGTCAGAGTGATTGATTAGGGCCAAGAAAAAATAAAGATAATCAGCTGACTCTGCGAGGAGATGAATGCTGAGATGGGAAACGTCGACCCTGTTAAGCTGTTCAGGGAAAATCGAGTCAATAAAGAAGCACAATACCATGTTATCAACAACCCGTATGTGCTACTTGGAGAAGCACGGTAATTAACATTCAGCTGTAGCATCTACTGTGAGGCTGGAAAATGCCAATTTCTGTTTCACAAAAGAACAGACTGATAACCATTTAGGGAGGGAACAATAACTGTCTCTATTTCAGACCACATTCTTATTGTGGAGCACATTACCATTGATTACGTTGCAGCTTAGCTGAAACTCTCAGGTAAAGTGACTTAAATAGTTAAATTTACATGCTTATTAATAGTAATTCTGATGGAGAACGAGTAAACAGTTCTATACTGTGTACTATGCCTTGGAAGGAGGATGTATGTAACTGAAAAAGCAGGAGTCAACATCATGGCGAATGTTGACAGACATTTTGATCAAAATGCAATTCTTACCCTGGACATGGTATTAATCAAAACATACATTCATTCTTGTCTTGCCACGGACATGTGTGTCTGGGTATGGACAGGTTGACAATCCCTGCTTATGTGGTTATATCAAGTGTTTCCCCAACAGGAAATATTTACCAACTGAAGCACATTCACTTGTATGAATGCAACGCAATGCCCATTTAGCCTTTAAGAAAAACTGTACGATTTCCAGTTAGGTTACTCCATTGTCAAGCCCAAAATAAGTATGAACCCCCTGATTAGTAATTATCAAAAAAGCATGTAAACACAACATGATCACCTGGAATTGGCACAATTAATTTTCTAAAGGTTAGCTGTCACAATAAAATAAATTACTAACGAAACATTTGTATAACAAAATATAGTATTGTTCTACGATAATTTGCATTTGAATAAGTTGACTTTATCGACAGCTAGTAAACCATAAGATTACCTGCTCAGTTCACCTAGCCGTGTGAATGGAAGCCGTCACTGTTCCCTGGATCAACAATACAAGCCCCAAATTGAAATGCACTCGCCCTGAACTGCGAAATTAGTTTCTAATCTAATGTCAAGTAGTTGCATCCTTCAGCTTCAAAATGCACGAAGGGCAGACAGCTATGAAAGTGAAATTGAACTTTCACCATGATAATTTAGCTCATTGTATGCAAGAAGCATGGAGATGATTAAATACACGAATAAGCACAAGGAAACGAGCCCTTTTAGGGATGTAACATGGGGAACCACAACTGTTCCATTAAAGCTGTAAAAGTCTTAACATTTCCTTTCTCCTTCCTCTTGATCTCAAACCCCTCAGATTAACCTGATTTTGACTGTGGTCTTTTATATTACCAATCTGTCAAGATTAATTAGAGGGTGTTCTTAGTTCTTGTATTCTTTGAAATGCAACTGATCCCCATCACACATCTGAAACACAGTGGCACTGAACTTTGAAATTAACTGTTGGGAATGAGCCTCTGATTCCCAAGGAGTGTTTTAGACTGTTTACGTGGGCAGAAGGCCAACGCTTCCTGAAAACCCCAAGGCTATAATGAAGAGAAAGTCTGCCAGATATTAATTAGCTCATCTCTCGAATCTCTTACATCCACATTGACGGTAATTTGACCAGATGTGCGGATCCCATTCCTTCCCGAAGAAAATTTAAGTGCTTGTATCAACCAAGCGGTATCAATCAAATTAACCCCGTATGAAAAACCAAAGAGAGAAAAATGCAGAATATTCAAATGAAGGCTGTAAAATATCAGGCAAATTAACTTTAAAAAAATAAACCCATCATCTGAAAAAATATGAAACGCCACATTTTCTCTGATGATAACCAGAGAGAAGACAACAGATGGAACGAAAGTAATCAGGCAAATCACTGAAGTGATAAACTAAATTTCAAAATGTTTAGTTTGTATTACAATTTTTCATGCCGATATATGTCACATTAAGGGCTGCACCTTAATACATACAGTCCCTGATACAAGGTGGCATGAGCTGGGGGGCTCCATTTTTCATACTGAGGGATTATGTAGCCTTGACTTTGCTTTAATTTTAAGAATTTGGGTACATTGTGCTTATTTGCAAGCAGTGTCTTGAACATACAAATTCAAAGCAGACAGCCAATTAATATAAAAAGGGGAGAGGTTCTTAGTTGGCGAGGATAAGTGTTTATAAATGGCTGTTTCAACTCCGTGAAGCGGATCGAGCGCAGACATTCACCAGTGCCACACCCATCATCTGTGTCATCTTACCGAAAGTAGTTTAAATCCACCCTCCTTCACCCATTTCCTCTGTTCCAATGGCCGTCAAAGTGGAAGAAAACGTTTTTTGACAATTCAGCCAGACATTTCATTTATAAGGTATACAACAGGACGATCCTGTTATTATAGATCGAAAATAAATGTAGTCAGACACTCCTCTCTTGTGTCATCCTTACCGTACGTCATTTTAAGCGCAATAATCCTAGTGAAACAAACCTTTATGACACATTATACAAAGACATAGTCACAAAAGCGTTTTGCACATCATACAGGACAATTGAAGCAGCATTTGCTTCAGTTCAGTGTGTCATTTTATTTGCATACCACTTCACCTTGGTCAGGACACAAACAGCGTCAACCACACGTTACAGATTTCAGAGTATTTCACGGTCTACGAAGAAAAAGACAAAATCCATTGAAATTTCAGTTCCGTCACGAACTGTAATCTTCGGTTTGTCTTGCTGAAATTGCTGCGAAAAACAATGTAATTTCACTTTAGACCTGGACACAGGAGGGAGAGTGAGCTCAGGTGACTCACAATCGGCTTTGTTCATGGGACAGTGGAAAAGGTGATTTAATCCAGCTGTCAAGCACAATGTAGTCTCATGCGTAATGCCTTTTTGTCTATTAAGTTTCTAGTTTCTAACTTTTATAAATGTAGCCAACAAAAGTAATGTATAAAGCCAAAGGGAATTTAGTGTGTGGATACATATGTTTTACACAGATTTACTTATTCACATTCATATAAGATCCAACTATACAGCAAAACTAGTAGAGAAAATCAATAGAACTGAGAGGAGTGACAGGAAGCAATATAATTTAGATTTAATTTAGATTTAGAATTTTAACGTTTACGAGCACAACCTGAAATGCTTGTATTAATTCTCACAAAAGGTTCAAATGCAAGGGAAGAAAAGAAACAATTACCTCTATTTTGGCAAGAGCCATAAAGCGAAACACCAAGTAGAATATTGAGTTTTAACAAAATGAAGAGCAAATAAACCAAAAAATGAGCTGAAAAGCAAAGTATTTTTACTACCCACTGACTTGAGAAACGCCCATTTTACCAAGCCAAGCCTGGGGGCATTTAGGTATCAGGACAGAACCATCTCTGGGACACATTCCAATCAATTTCCATTTCAATGTTTGAGGGCAGTTGAATTTGGATGGATCTAAACCTGAATGAATTTCGACTTTGCAAGGCACACCTGCTAACGAACTGGCTAACAGAAGTGGGCCAGAATACAACAGACCAGTAGTCCTTAGACACCTTTCGGAACAGCTGGGCCACACAGTAGACACGCGCTGCTGCAATTGGCTCATGAAAACCCAGCAGAATTAATAGCAGAATAAGTGAAACAGAAGTGTCCTAAATAAACTGAACCCAAACTTTTCAAATCTTCAGCCCAGATTCGTGTGCATTATGAGGGCGAGTCTAAGAAATAAGGGAAGAATATGCTGATCCAACACTGGCTGAATTATCAGTAATCCTAGACCAGTGTTTGCCAACCCTAGTCCTCAGGGACCCCCAGACAGTCCACACTTTTGCTCCCTCCCAGCTTCCTGCCACACAGTCCACATTTTTGCTCCCTCCCATCTCCCTGACAGACAGTCCACATTTTTGCTCCCTCCCAGCTCCCTGCCAGACAGTCCACATTTTTACTCAGTAGGGAGCTGGGAGGATTTTGCGATTGTTGCATTTGGATGGATCACTTTGGGAAACACTGTCCTAGACTACAAACACCAACATTTTATGGGGTGGATGGATAATACCTAAAGACATGCTCTCTTCCGTCTACATATATACAAACCTTAGATTTAATACATACCTTTCAGCTTGTAGAAATACCTCCCATAATCAAGTACTGATTTTATATTGACTACAGATTCTTCAGAATCGTATAGATTTCTGTACCCATTAATCTACTCATTTCTTCTATCATTTTCTTAAGCCAAACTTAAAATTAAATCAAAGTTCTGAGAGCTTCTCCTTAACAATATGATTAAATTTATTTAATCAGTCTATTAAAGAGGCATTTGCTCCCAAACAAATACAGCCATTTCTGGTGCTACTCATTGTTTTGGGTCTTCAGTACAGGCTGTCATTGGCTACTGTCTTCAGTCTTACTAACCCCCATTAATGCATCATGGACTTCTGGTTTTTGCCCAACATTTAATTGCAGTGAATGGAGACGTGAATGCAATACGGGAGTGTTTTACAAAAGAATGGACGTATTTGGGTATTAAAATAGACCCAACTAACAGAAATGCGGCTGATCCATTTTTGGTCAAATCCATGATCCAATGGACGCATCTTCTCTGACCTAGACCTCCCATTAGTAATTGTTTAAATTACTTAAAAGTTTTATCATCGTAAAAATAATTGCTTTCTCCTTGATTATCCTTATGAAATATTCATGTTGGTTTTTATCATGCTACATTTGCGAATGACTAATTAACTGAATAATGCACAGTACCAGATTTTAAAGTTTTTGTTTTGTGGAACAAATCATTTAACGGAGAGTTTTATATGTAGACCTATTATTAATTATGCCTTGCAGTTAAAACTCAACAGAAAAACCCCAGGCTTGGCTTGTACTTAGCTAGTTCGTAGAGGTCATTCTGTAATACACCATTTTGTTTCTACTAAAAATATATAAAGTGCATTACAGACAAATGTTTCGCATAAAATTCAGACTACTCATGATCACCCATGAAAACACTGAGAGAAGTTATTTCTTTCTTACCAAGGTCATGTGCAATTGTTTATGGGGTTTGCAGACATAAAATCATCACAAACCACAATAAAAACTTCTTAAAGTTAAAGATCAGATTCTTCTGCTGCTAGAATGGGGCTGTAATGCATGACACTACAGACATAACTCAAACACCACCACAGTAACAAATTGACATAATATGTGAGCAATCTCAATTTGTCGCTAGCTACAATAATTCATTCCATGCCAATATATTAATTGTTACAAAGTTAATCCATGCACCATTTTAGTTTCTATTATATTACCGATTAGAGCCTGACATAATGTAGTATTATAGTCACCATAGAAACTTCCATGTGAAATTCAGGAATTCATATTTATATAAATTTCAGCCAATGTGATTATCAATCATTTTCTTGACTATAATATGGTATTTATGGTACAGGCCGCATCAAATTTACTGTAATGTTTCATAAGAATAATTGACATTTGATATCGTCAAAAGATGAATGTCACAATTGCAGAATACATTAGATTTCTATATGCAGTTATCACAATTGTTTTAAACATTCATGAAATTCATAATGTTTATGATTAATTTTGTCATTTTATTGCAAAAATATTTATAACTGCTGATTCAGATAAGCAGATAAGTGTATGTTCCTCCTGGCTTTGGTTTTCAAATAAACTCACCACAGGTTTCCACAATCATTAGAAGCTGCCTATTTTTGAAAAATATCATGGGACAAACCAAAGACTTGTGGAATAATTGTTCAAAATCGGTGCAGAAAAACAAAATATCCTGTATCAAAATCAAGTGCATATTAACATATCCTTCCCTGGAATTCTGTGAGTGATGATTCTCCGTACAATTCAGGGTACCTCTGACTTCCATTACAATTTCCTGGTCTGAATCTGAGTTACAGGCTGGTTAATTTGGGTTATTCTGGGCTGATGGAAGTAGCCTTGGACTGGATTTATTTCTGCTTATCTTTATTAAAGATTATGTACAGCTTAGCCCGTGGACTACTGAACTACATGCAAGGGCGTTAAACGACTGTAGTCCACCTCATCCGGTTCAATTAAATTTTACATTGCCCTACCTCCTCCACCCCTGCCCCTTTCCAGTACTAACCATGTGCTAGTCTAGATTGCTTCATTATAAAATATAATAATAAAGAAGAACTTTGGAGTTCATCCGGAATACAATTGGAATAGATACAATAATATTGACGGATTCTCCTGATGTTCCAGTCTGTCGAGCCATCTACTGAGTAGAGACTGAGACTTGGGTGCGAGAGGTTTTAGCATCATTAAAATTGATTTTCCCACCATAGTCCTGTTTGGTCACACTTATTGCTACACATAAATATTCCACAAATAGTCCTTATGCCCATAGTTTGGAAATAAATGTTTAAAGAGACAGAAGAGGATCAGATATAGTTAAATAATGCCTGAAACATTCACAACCTTGAATATAACAAAAAAAAACAACAAACATGGCAATATAAATTTACTGGGGGCAATTTAAAAGTACTGAGGTCTCATGGGAGAAATCAGTTATAGGAATGCTGGTGCCATTTTATGGGTTTATTCAAATTTTACATGAAAGGGAACCAAGGATACAGCAGGAAAGAAGTCAAGAAAAGAAAGGCATGAGGTGTAGCAGAGAAATGCCTCTTCATGATGAACACTCTGGCTTTTCCAGCTACCTGCTGAGATGTCATTCCCGCGCTTGCCGAAGACGGTGTTGTGTCGCTTCTGCTCAGAACGGTCTGCCGCAGTCTGTCACGGATGGCACCGCGGCGCTGAATAAAGCGGTATTGATCAGCGGAGAAGGCGCAGGAGGTTGTCAAAGTGATCAATGACACTAGATGGGGATGTTGAGCAGTAGCCCGTGTGGGTTTTTGCACAGGTAGCTTCATGAGTGTGAAAAAGGAAAAAAAAAAAAACTTCAGCTATCGATCAGGGACTTTTTTTCGTTTTTATTGTGCAAAGATAGCTGTCGGCGTAATACCAAAAAAAAAAAAATCTGTCATCTATAGAATTTGGCAACACCTTTGGTCATACTTAAAGATATCCAATCCAACTGTCCTGTGCATGAATTGATCTTGCCCAGAGGTATTGTCATGTTACACTAATCATATTATCATCTGCGCAAGAGCATCGAAAGTACAGAAATTTGCAATACTGCATATAAAATCTTTTTTTTTTTTACCCAGTAACATCTGCATTGTTTTCTGTCTCATTCACCTTGAAGGGAAATCGCATTTCATCTGTATGAAATCAATTAAAGCATTGCCTGAACATATCTACAGCAGATCCCAGCTTTTTCAGTGTTTAAACAGGCGGTGCATATTAATTGTTGCAGTTCAATGGCCTAAAACATTGTATTTATGAGTGTATTTAGCCACGAGATAAACAATCATAAGCATTATAAGAGCATAAGGGATGGGAAGAGAATTGTCTGTATACTGACTGCAAAAAGGTCCACTCAGAGAAAGGAATCCATCAGTATCGGCATTTTATATCGATGACCTGAGGAACTGAGGAACATTTATGGACAAATGATAAGCAAGCTGTCACTTGATCTCTAGAACCTCATATTTTACGATGTCCAAGAATACGACAGTCCACCTCCACACGGCTCCAAAATCCAGATTCCCTCTGCTTTCAGTCATAGGCTACAGAGGAGGAACTCAGCATTTAATTACACAGGTGATAGAAGAATTTATCATTGTAAAAATAATCATAAAATAAAAGAAATCTAACTTCGTTTGGATTGGGATAGATGTTCAATTTGCATGACTTCAGAAGTTATTTTACTTCACAGAGACAAAACAAGAAATTAAATGCAAGCCAGACAGAATGGCTTAGTGAGTCAATTTGATATCTCACTAAAAGGCTGGATAAAACACAGGAAATACAACATATGATTAGTCAAGTCGGTGTATATTTCTCGTAAATAACTATCTGTGAGGTCTGAATTATATCATTTATTGAATTATACGTCAGGAAATCATACATTCGGTACACATGCATGCACTATATGTATATATCTCCAACTAACCACATATTCAGGTGAGTGTTGCAGGATGTGTGTAAATATATACATATATATTAATAAATTATACCCAAATAAATCCGAGTTGAACACATAACATTCATCACTACAGTTCAAATAACATTTGCATTTTGATGAAAAAGATCCAATGGCTCATTGTTTGAAGTCCTTGGCCTGGTTTCTGTTGTCACTGTCAGCCAGCTCATCTCCAGTGCGATGCTTCCGCAACACTTCGACTACACTCACAAGTCACAGACCGGACCACAGTCACGTAGTACGTAGGTAGCCAGACATGCCTAGTTGCCATGTGCCATATCATGCATAAATATTTCACTATATTCAGACTTTAATTTATGCCTCCCCAGTGGGGCAGAGGTTAAGATGAGTGGAGCTGTACAGTGAGAATGAGCCAGGATTGATCCCTGCTGTACTGCATTGGCCATCTGGACAAAGGAGGCCCAGATAATGCAGAATCCTTTTACTTTCCATTGGCTAAGTGTTAAGCCTCAGTGCCATTATCCCTTTCCTTGCTCTACAGCGACACCTAGCAGCACCCGGCCCCCACAGGTTTTCCTCTGCGCATCTTACGTCACCTGGCGAATCCCACAGCGCTCAGGCGGACGGGAAGTGGGCAGATGACGGCACACGTCGACAGAGGCGTGCGCTCATCTTTACACCTACGGCGTTGGCGTGGGTGTTAGGTTTGAGGGGAAGACCTGCGGAGCGAGGAAATTACCTAACGCTACATTGTCAACCAGATTTGTGTTAATTTGTGCTTTGAAAGCAAACATTTCCCATCACATCATACAACAATAAGACGCACCCTGTCGCCTGTACATTAAAATTTAATTAGAATTTACATCACTGAATGTGTTAATTTTTATAAAAGCAAATTATTTCCTATGATACCGATTCTGAGCAGCACATGCATGCTTGATAATTATCAGTGGATTTTTTTTTAATGGGAGAAATAACATTGCTGGTCATTTTACAAAAAGGACACAAAACTACAATCATTCTTAATTTGTCATATGTGTGTGTAATAAATGCATGTCCCCAGAATAGAAATTGGCTATTATTATGATTCAGAATGATGGAGAATGTTAAAGAAAAAGAAAAAACTTGACAAATGACTTCATAGTACCGCTGCCTTGCTGGTCAATGACCACAGGCCTACAGCAGTAATAAAAAGGCATTCAGACACATATTACAGATATTACGGTACAGTGTGGGGTTCCTCTTTTAACAGCTTCCTCTCTTGTAATGCTCAAGAGTGAAAGGTTCAGATGTAATTTGTGCATGTCAGCAGGGTTACTCTGTGCTTCCAGTGAAGCCTATATAATTATCATTAAGGGGGTATTTTTAATGCAGGGAACGGAGCCCCATTCACATAATTAGGGCAGCACAATTTGACTCTTGACTGGGCAAATAAAAGGCCCAACTTGTCTTATACACATGCAATTCTCCCTGATTCATAAAAAGGTGGCATTAAACCACAAATGTCCAGATGTATTATAGAATTATGTTTACTTAACCAAGTATGGGTGTTTTGCCCACACCCCCCCAATCCCTAGAGCAGCAAAATTGTCAATTTATTTATAATAAGAAATATTTCAGCAGCACAGGGTATCTGGCTGCTAACTAGTTAGCTGGCATCTGTTTCACAAGATAAGTAATGAAATATTACAGGTAGTATAGCGGTAATGTCACGAAATGCAACCCTAGGTATTTCTTCAGATTTTTCACTCACTCTTTTATGCCCCCTAACCAGCGGGCGCCCTAGTCAATCGCCTGTGTCACCTATAGGGGGGGCAGGCATGGTGGAACAGTGGTTAGCACTGTGGCCTCACATCTCTGGGACTGGGGTTTGAGTCCCCACCCTGGCTCTGTCAGTCTGCATGCTCATTCTATCTCATTATTTTCCCTCCACAGTCCAAAAACAGGTGAATGGGTTGGCGCCCTATCCTGGGTTATTCCCAACCTTCTGCCCATTGCCTCTAGGATAAGCTCCAGACCCTCACGACCCTGCATAGGACAAAGGGTATAGAAAATGGATGGCTAAGTAAGTTCACATGTATAGGGAATTTGACTCTGGTTTTCAGTGCTCACATACAAACAGCAGATACATACACAAGTCAAGATAATGGTCACATGCAATCCTGTTGATATATTCAATTCAGTACCAAATGATACATGAAGCAGGGAAAAGGGGAAGGTAAAAAGAATGAAAGTCGGAAACAACAGAGGAGAGGAACTAAAAACTCCCAAGTAAGGAGAAAAAGGCCAACTGAGTGCCCAACCCCCCGGGCATGATTGTAAACAAATGTTATAAACGCAATGGTCAAATTGGGGTAAATTTAAACTCATAACTTTAAAATATTATTTTAAGGTGTTCTTTTATCCATCGATCTTGCAGCCACTTGCTGCCTATCCCAGGCAGCACCAGGCACAAGGAAGGCCTACACTCTGGAGTGGAGAGTGCTGCCTTGTAAGTCCCAGCTTGGGGGCGTGTTACCTGAGGTAGGCTCCCAGGTCCCTGCTACCCTGAACTAGATAAGAGGTTGCATGATGGATGGATGTAACAACATAGGAGAAAGATTGAAATTGGGGGAACACAACTGAATAACTTAAATACAAAGGTCTATGTATTGGGAGGATGAATAATTCCAAATTAAATATTAATGGCTACAAATCCCCCCAGCCCCCTTCATTCCTACACCCTTGGATGGTTGGATGTATGGATGGATGGATGGATGGATGGATAATTTATTGTCATTATTGTCATTATTATTTCATCTGGCTCTTCTTCGGCACCATGGCAACATACACAATTTCCTTACCCATGATGCTGAGGTTGTGCCTTGGTGTGGGACAGATCCACATTTGTTTACCGCCGTCCTTGCATTAAGACACATCAATGCGATGCTAGCAGCCCAACTGTGAGGGCTGTTCTGTATTGAAAAGCCATTTCCCATGCAAAGCTGAAAGTACCTGAATTATCTCACTGTTGTCAAACTGACAAGACAGAATGACCTGCCACGGGAAACGTCGGGTGATGGTGAGCCAGTACAGATCCTATTTGGGTAACATTCATCAAATCGATCTTTATACTCATAGAATGAGCCACAACATCACTATGATCATATCTTCAGCTGTATACTTGCTTAAAAATCTGCAGTGTCCTTTCTAATGTACTGCAGTTATCTCAATAAAGGAGAGTCTGCAAGCGAAGGAATGCATTACATTTTCTAATAGCAAATGCTGAAATAATTTTTCTGTGACACCTGCTTCCCCATTTACAATTTTAGAGGAAAGATTCACCTAGTTCTGGACTTGGGGTGTAATTCTTTGGCACATCTTTAATGGTTTCAGTGTGCTTTCATCATCTACTGCTCCTCTATTGAACGGGACTTTTGAAAGCAACTGAAACAGTGCCTGAATTAACCTAGAGTGTGCTGAAATAGTGCATGTTAACTTTAACCACAATGTCACCACGCAGTCTGTCAGCTATCGGTGCTGGATCTCTCAAGCACAGTGACTTCCTGGAAGCTAACGGTTTTTTTGTACGTTGCGAAGGGGAAGCTCCCACTCAAAAGCACAGCATTGGGTACTGTAAAGTGCTTTGTATTTAAACAGAAAATAAGCTGTGTGAAAAAAGTACCTACAGTTGCTCTGTTCTAAGCTACATTTTTCTGTAAAAACAACAAAATTTGACAATATCCTTAACGTCAAAGCCCGAAGAGCACTTTGTACATGAACTTTGTTTTCTAAAATGTGTATTGTGCACGAGGGATCTGCTGCTATACAGTAGACATCTAACCACTAGTGGTTTTTTTAACCATTTGAACTTCTGGCAAAAAAATTAGACAGTAAATTCAACCGTCATCTATAAATGCTTGCCCAGTACTGGCATGCAGTGAAAGCAGAGCATATTCCAGGAATCATAGGCCCCTAGGCACACACTATGAGCAACTTTATTAGTCATCATTTCATCTAAATATCATACATTTGACTGTGAGAAGAAACTCGAGAAGCCAGAGGAAACTTGTGAAAGTACAGGGGGAGCATGGAAGTCCATACGTACAGAGCTGAGGACACAATTGGAATACTCAACCCTGGAAGTGTGATTCTGCAGTTCCTACTAAGCCATCGCATGATCCAGGCAGTCAGTGGCTTGTTGTATGAACTAGATCCAACCTTTAGGCCTGTGCTTTTGTTAGTTATCAAAAACCCTTCAAATGAGGCAAACGCGCAAGTGATTTGTTAAAAATTGGACACACTGGTAAAGGTCATACCTACTGTCACAGCTCCACCGGTGACTCTGTCCAGCTCTAAGGTCATCAGCCGACAGCCACTCCTCCTCGATGACTCACCCCTTAATCACGCCCTGACAGTGCTGCAGGTGTTCTTGCCACGGCCCGCAAATGGATGCTTCCTTTCTGTAGATGTTGGTTCTTCCTCATCATGCCAGTGGTTTCCTCCTTTTGTGTCGCACCTTCCATGAAACTCCAACTCCCTGAGTTGCTTCTCTTGACACCATCAGCCCCAACTTCACTTCCTCAACTGTAGTAGAGCTTTGTGTAACATCCTGGTGGGATAATGTCTCACACAACCAGAAATCAAAAAACACCACCAGTCTGCTGCTACCTCTGATAAACGATGTACTCCTCATGGTTTGTCCAATCCAGAAGCTGCTCTTTCCTGCCTGCTTGGTCACCTTCTTCAGTTTCTTCTTCAGCTTCAGCTCTTGACACTCTAATATCCTCCAATAGACACTGAGCAGATGTTCCCACAAAGTGTCCGTAACCCACATCCACTGGGTAACTGATACCCTCTATCCTCTCTCTTGCAAACAGTCACCAGCTCTCTTTCTTTTCATTTTGTACCACCAGTCATTCTCTTGGGATTGTAAGCTCAATGATTATAACTTTCTCAACTATTACAGTCTATACCACAAAGTCAGGCCTTAAGGAGGTTATTGCTGATTTCAGTGAGGAAACGCAGCTTCTGGCTAAAGTCTACTCTCATTCTCCTATCATTTCAGGTAGTCAGTTTTGTTCCTGCTCCCCTCAGCATGGCATCCTTTCCAACACCTGTTTGCTTCACAATGTGAATTAGATGTTCTTGCAGGAGGTGATAATCTTTGTTTGCCTTGACTCTGCACATCTCCAGGACCACCACCAGCTTGCATAGGACCTGGTCATGACGCCATCTGTACCACCTTTGAGCTAAGGAATTCTAACAACCTGACAAAATATGCTGCAGGCTTGCTCTTGGGGCATTGGTAGGGGAGCATTTATCTTCACTGACATTCCACTGAAGCCTGGTGTCAGTGCTTGGGGGGGGGATCTGAAACTTAACCTTCCCCGTGGTCTTTTCTACGGGTCAGCTCACCCCATTGTTCTGCCAAATGTGCCTAGATGAGGTATCACTATCGAAATCCAAGGCCAGTTGAGTTCCACTTACAATTTTTTGCTATCTCAGCCTAGCAAAATCCTGGATAACCACTGCCTCTTTTCCAGGTTCCAACTTCTTCAACCAGGGTATCGACAGTCCCTACAGACTGATCTGTTGATTCCTGTAGCTCTAAAACCGGTCCACTTGTCTCTTGCTTGTAGCCCAGGGAGATTTATGTAATGCATTCCTCCCAAACAGTTCTGCATCTAAACGACGTCGAGGCAAGCCCAGCCATCTAATTATGTAATCGTTGGTGTTGGCATCCACCTTTGCAACTGTTGACGAGGTAATTTCACACATCTCCAGGGGCCGCATCAGGCGTTGGTACATATTTTACAAGAGCACAGATACTGTGCAATGTAAAATTAGGAGTCATTTAACGTATCGGTATCAGTGAAACCATTGTATCATCCATTAGCTTACGGATGCTAAAATTCACTCCCAACAAAAAGGAGATGACAATGAAATGTTGTGACAGGCTATGAAGATTATGAATAGAAAAAGAATGTTACTCATAACTCTTCCTGTGATTGGTCCTGTAAATGCTCCTTTTGGTGTCTTAGTTTTTCATTCAGAGTCTGTTTAAGGCAAACCAAAATCAGATACCATCAATGCTAACAAGAGAAAGAACATTTCAATATGGAACAGATGGCAGTTCCATTATTCTCCATAATGTGAGTGAGGCCTGCATCCCCAACTCTGATCGCAGATGCAGGGCGCATACCAACAGACCCCCCCCAGTCTGTGTCACCAGGTGAAATAGCAGAAGAATGACCAGAAACACCCCCCAACTAATTGAATCTGCAAGCGAACTTTTCAGACAGTCCCTTCACGTCCATGGAGTATAAACATAGCTTTACTTACCATTTATACTAACATATCAGAATGCTTTTTCTGCATACTCCATCTTGCTCTACTTTGAGACATACACAGAGGTGAGAGTATGGTTTGGGGTCTAAACTCGAGATCAGCTTATCCGGTACTCCTAGAGCAATCAAAGGTTAGGGGCCTGGCTTTAGTGCCCAATGTCAGCTTCAGTCTGTCAACTCCGGAATTTGAGCCAACAACCTTCCTATCACAAGCATAGAGTACAAACCTGTTGAGCCACACACCTCCCGCAATGGGGGCCGGCCAGTGAACACAATGCATGCATGTGGATCTTAAGAATCTTCTCTTCACAGGGAACTAGTGGACGGCATATGTAAAAATGAAAACATTCCTTTTAGCAGGGACAGAAAAGGAAAAAGAAACATTTGACACAGGGACACGAAAACCTCCACAGACGCCATCAGACCAGAAACTGCATAAGGACTTTTATATGCACCATTTACCGCATTTGAGTTCCTTTATCTCACTGGCAATCACAGGCAATTTTTTTGGATTGTATAATGTGTCATGTCCACAGGTGTCCGAGCATCCCGAAACATTTCTAACTTTTTACTGTCTTGTATAAAGTTAGCATTCCCACTGCGAGCTAAGGATTCATATATATATATATAGGTGTGTGTGTGTGTGTGTAAAACTGTACATTGCATTTTCAATTTACCAGACTATTTGTTAAAGCAATACAACCATAATACCTTGCACTCTACCCATAAATCAGTTATTATGCTTATTGTTGTAAAGTTGCTCTTAATTTGTTTCCACATCTATTAACGAGCACTTCTGTTGAAGTGTGCTGGGAAGGGTACCATCCAGCAACAAAAATAACCTAGTAAATCGAACCACATTAATGTCAGTGATTATAATAATCATCCGTGCTTGCAACTATGTAGCAAAACTGTTCTGCTTTAAATACAACTCTTTGTGTTTTTCATCTTCCGGTTATATGGAAACATGTTCAATGTTCAATATGTTCAATGGCCCAAAGTGTCAGTAAAATAAGTGAATCAGCTTTTTTTCCCATCTATATAGTCCTTATATTTAAGGTTTGCACATTAAGCACATTAAGGTCTATACATTAATAACAGTGCATACAAAATGGAAATAACAAGACAAAAAATTTGCACATCTCCTTCTTCCTCTAATGTTGGTGCTAAAACACTTATATGAAAAAGGGTCAAGCTCTGTTTTCGCCGTGACTTAAAGCTGATATTACTGATGAGTCACATATACTAATTTGTTTTTAAAAAAGTAGACTAACAGATGGTACATAAGGGCCTGAAACTTTATTAACAATTTAACATTTCCCAAACACCCCCATTAACTAAGACATGTCACACAACTATGAAACAGGTCCTTGTTCCCTTTTTAGTAATACATCACTACATTACTTAATACCATATGATTTGAAATGTACATTGCTTGATTCTAATTGAAGTATGAAGGATGTACTTGTTGTCCCATAAATCTGCTGGACGAAATATCAATTGTATTTTTTTGTTGTTTGTTTTTTAAGTCAGGAGAAATGTAGAAGTCAAGATTATGTGCAATTTGTGTCCAAAGTAAAATAAAATTTTAAAATTATATAACCCAATTACTGTTGCCAGTAAGGCATAGGTCTGGTGGGAAATTCTTCGTCTCTGAAGATTTGGTAAATGTGATGACAGTTCCAAGGGCAGGAAGTTGTGCTGCAGGTAGGGGAAACGCCAAGTGTCTTTAAAAGCGAAGGATTCTCATTCTGCAATGAAGGGGAAACGCAAATCATCAGCAGTCAGAGCAAAAAGTGCTGCAAAACGACTAGGAAGACTATGGAGACTTTTGTCTTTCTATTTCCTCAATTGAATTTTTCTGCCCTGAAGGAGGAAGCGTATTTCAAAATCCTCGGTCCGAAGGATCTACCAGTCGCCAGAATGCAAGACAGCAGATTGAGGTAGGTCGGAATAAATCACACTGGCACCCCTTAAAAGAACATAAAGCAGCAGATCGACCGGTGTGTATGTTTGCCAGATGAGTTGCTGTTTGTGCACTGTTCTGCTGCGCTAGGCGTCGGAGAAACTTCCTATCTTCGGTGCTGCACAATGCACTTTGAAGCCGATGAGGTGCACGCCATGTTTGCTTCATGATTTCACAGATGCGTTTCTGTTAGTTTTGCTTATTGCGTCTTTGTTGTAAGTTTCTAAGGCAGAACTGTTGAGTTGTTGGAGCACGGACTTTGCAAGAAAAGAGCAAAGTGAGACAGATAAATGAAAATATTCAATATGATGCAATGAAGGAATGTGTTGGGGGCCACCTCTTCTGTATACTATCTCAAGTGGACTTTGGAAGAATATGTGTATTTATTAAAGACCGTAAAAATGCCAATTAAATTATTGTAAAGTGTTTAAGCTGTGAATGCATACTCCATGTCTGAATGTTTATGTGTGTGATGGTTTTCAAAATTTTGCAGTCTTCCAAGCATGTCTCTGTGTCCATATCTATAAGGGGTTCGTTAGGAATTCCTATCTGATTTAAGGAAATGAGCTTTTGTTTATGTTAATGTGGAATCTCCATGGTCCACTGTGAAGCAGACTGATGAATTTTCTATAATCTCCTTCTATTTTACTTTTGTCCAACTTGAAAAAGTCTACATATGTTTTAATTGCTTCTATAAGGAAAGTGGCATGAGTGCAGTTTATAAAAAGCTATGAATTTGCTCATTTTCTTTTTTTTTCGCACTTGTAGGAAAGACGACAAGGACAAAAAAAGCAGAATGAGCCGCCTACTCACGAAGTCGGGTTCTCATGAAAATGTCAGCCCTGAAAAAAAGACAACCACAAAGAGCAGAGAGTAAGCCTCCCTCCGTGGCGGAAAGCGTGCAGGTCCTATGCATGAAAGTCGCTTCGCCCTGCACACCGAAGCTTTCTCGGTGATTCCGAGGCACATAATCGCCTGCGAAAACCACATGGCACGAGTGGCCCCGTACATCTTATGCATCAGTACTATTGCAGAAAATGCCCTCACCAAACTGTTGCCTTATAATGACAGCTGAAATTTTCGGTCTATAATCATTTGCACCAGGACACCTCAGAGCAGAAAATAAAATACAAGCAAACATATCAAGAGGTTCAGCCTGTAAACAGAAAAGCAATCCTGTAGTCAACATCTGCGCAGTCCGCGCAGTGAAATGCACAATGTGAAATGTGTGTGCATGCTGGAGTGGTTTCTCCTGCGCAGGCATTAAAGGTCCGACCTACATAAGTGCATAAGAAGTGTCACGCATGAGAAGAGGCCGATCGTTTTCTCGTTGCCCGGATTTTGGATGTTTTAGGATTTAACATGTGTTTATGATGCTGACCTAAATTAATTAGCTAGGAAGGTTGTTCCAAATCTCCCATCAGCCTTAATATAAATCAGTGTTTTGTGTTTTTGATATCATCCAAACTGGCCCTGTGAATCTGTGGCCCTGTCAATGTCAAATGTTATCATTGGTCTTATTTTGATAATAAGATTCATTCAATAACGTGCCGACATGATCTGATTTAATACTGACTCTACATACTCTGTTATTATACATTCTTGTTACCATAGGCAACTGCCTCTTTTTTGTTTTCTTTGCTAAATGACAGAATGTGTCTTGATATGACACAGAGGGCGACAGAATTCAATGCTTCCTGATGCCATTGGCTGAACATCATTATTAAGTGGAAAGCGCTTTACCTCAGAATCACAGGAAATGCCGTTTATCAGGATGAGGGCCATTTAAGTGGAAAGTCTGAGTGTTCATGAGCATAACACTCACCATTTTATCCATCTGCTTTTTTTTTTTACAGTGTCTCCACAGAAGAAGCCTTAAAATGGGGTGAATCCTTCGAAGAACTGCTAAGACATTCAGGTTATTTTGCTTTTTCTCTTAAACCCGTACAGTAAAAGTCACAGTTACTACATTCACAACCATTATGTAATTGACAAGTAATGTAAATACAGTTAATATGCTGACAATTTCATAGCAGAACCCAAAGTGCAATCCGACGTGAGCATGGTACATTATACCCAGTGTTAGGAGATACATCCAAATACTTACTATCGCAAACCTTTTATTTTCTGACTAATAAAGGACCAAGAAGTACAGCTGAAGCAGTATTGTATTCTGTAAAGAATACAATAAACAATCTGAAAGTAATGTTTTTAAAAGAAATCTTAGCTCAAGTGATACTTTGAGGCTTCATAAAGTTCCCCCTTCATACAGCTGATTCACTGCACTGCTTACAGATCCAGGAAAATAGACATAATACATCATTGTAAATTCAATTTGTCTCTTATTCGCTCCAAATTGTTCAGTACGAACTGTAAACATTAACCTCAAAACGGGGGTTCGCAAGACATCCTCTGCCAGTCTTCTGTGGATCTATTTGTTGCACAGTTTGCAAGGAAATCTATGGAAATTTAAACAGCGTTGACGGTAAGGTCACACCAAATCTTGCCCTTTGCAATGCAGATGGAGTGGAAATGTTCAGCCAGTTCCTGAGGTCAGAATTTAGCGAAGAGAACATTGAGTTCTGGTTGGCATGTAATGACTACAAGAGTACCCGCTCTGATAGTAAGCGCTTCAACAAAGCCAAGACAATATACACTTTGTACATTGAGGCAGATGCCCCAAAAGAGGTAAGACTTTCCATTACTAGTTCTCTCTTTCAGAAACGCTCATTCTATTAATAACCTGCCTGTGCAATCATCTCTCTGAAACTGCCTAGTCTTAAAAGTTAATGCATTTGCATTAGTCCTCAACAAAAGCAAGGCTGTTTCATTGACAGCATTCAGTGTGAACAAACAGTGAATTACTCTGCCGAATTGCTTCAACTCTACTCTAACAGAATGTCACAGATGTGTCTTACATACGTCTTCTGCACACATAATTGCAACATTAAAACATAACCTATGCTAATGACGGGATGGCTCAAACAAAAAGATTTTGCTCTTTCAAAACTTTCAAAACAATTTCCATGCTCCAGATAAGAGATAAACCCTTATTCCACATGCAGTTTGGGCTTTCTGAATGATATGAGAATGATCATGATAATTATTATATTGTAATATTATATTATTATGTAATGATAATAAAAAGGGGGCAGAGTGCGGCTCAGTGGGCTAAGCCTCTGTGCTTGTAAACGGACGGCCGTCGGTTTGCGCCCAGCCTCAGCACATCTGCAGGTCCTTGAGCAAGGCCCTTAAATCGCTGCTCTGTGGGTGGCTGCCCCTCACGGCCAGCTTGCGCTCACCTACAGAGAGCAAGTTGGGGAGACATGGAGAGAATTTTCCCATTTGGATCAATAAAGTATCAATTATTATTATTAATGCCAACTGTAAAGCTCATCTGCAATAGACTCTACTTGCTGAATCATACTTCAGGGTTTTGGGCATATAGCAGGTCTCTGAAGTTCCCCTCTACCCCATCTCACAGATAAATATCGACCACCCCACGAAGGTGACGATCCAGCAAAACATCCGTCGCCCGACGCTGTCCTGCTTTGACGTGGCACAGAGTAAAGTCTACAGCCTAATGAAAAAGGACTCTTACCCCAGGTTTCTTCAGTCTAACATCTACCAGCAACTCACCAAGAGAAAGAATCCCGGGGCCACCATGTTCAGGCGGAGGTCCAGATCCTGCGTTTTTAGCGATCATGGCGAAGCCGCCAGCAACGCTGACGTATGGTTATAGCTCCTCACAGACGTGTCATGTCGTTTGTCATCATAACGGAATTTTCTGGAATCTTCACTGTTGTCATGACTTATATGTATTATATGAGCATATAAGCATTTCAGTTATTTATTAACACATGCAGGTGTCACAGATACTACAACAATATATTAATCTTGTAATAATTAACACTGCTTGGAATGAATAAATTATTTTAAGTAGCCTATCAGCACATTAGTCATGAATCTCTTCTGATTTGTACATTATATTTATTCTATGAGTAATTTACTACAAACATATTTAATCTCTGCCAGGATGCTTGAAAATAAAATGCAGAAGGGCAATAGAGTGTCTGTGTTGGTGTGTTTGTGTGGGTTTACAGCCATGGTGGGTACAGGTTTCCGGGCTAACTAAGCATTTAGGGTGTCAAAATGAGCTATTTCCCCAATTTCACTAAGTTGGCCAATTCTTTTAGAACATTTTCTATTAGTTGTTTTAAAATGGATGGAAAACATGCAGTGAAACTCCATTACAGAAGACTTGCATTATATATAATATTAGCCTAGACTCAAAGAAAAAAATTACATCAAAAAATGGACAAATTTTTCTAAAAGAACTATGAGAACTGCATTTTGGAAACTCCCACAGAGTAGGTGCCCAGTAATGTGCCAGTGAATTTACCTTAGTATTTCAAACTCACTTTGAGTGAGAGTCTAAAATTACAGCTTTCTGATTGATTGGTTCTCCTCGTCCAAGGACCCAAGGAGCAGGCTCGCACACTGCGTACCTTCAGAGATCGATAACTGACACTAGTCTTCACCTTGACATAGTAACTCCCTGGCAAATTCTTGTCTGAAATAATTTTCTCCATTTGGAACATGAGCCCTACAGAATACGCAGCAGATAAGGAAAAGGACTGTTTCTCATCACATTTGTTTGGCATCTTTGCAGGGAAAAAAAAAACTGAAACAAATAGCCTCCAAGGAGAATTGACATTATGTTTTGCTACACAAACAAACAATTCAAATATGCATACGTAAACAAATCCCTCTAAATATTAGGACTGTGTTAATTTTATCAGCAGAATTGTGTTTTTTTGTTTGGAATTTCTGTATTTGTGTCAGCAAAACAGCCACTTGGATGCAAACAGGAATCTCTGCAGATATATTGTGGATGACCATCCTTTCTACAGCTTATTACACAGCAGAGGGCAAAGTCAAGTCAAGCATCTATTCCTTGTACATTCTGCTGAAATTAAGTGATCACCATCTGCCACTCAGAGAGGGACTGCACATACTCCTTTTGCCAGTATCTAAAGAACTGTTCTATAAATGAACATGAAAAGCAAACATATTTAAAAGACCAGACACATTTCTATAGGTCCGCCTGAAATAGCTATGATAGGAAAAAAACACATGCTGCCAATCTGGATTTTTCGTTTCCATCCATTCTGTCTGTGTCCCTCCTCTCACTCTGGCCCTGCCACTCACTATAGGTTCATCAACCTGCAAATCAAACTCAGTAATTGTTCCTTTCTCTTGTTCATCACAGTCATCCATAAATTACTATAAAATAACCTCCTTGACAATAAATGTGGCAATAAGCAGGTACAAGAACATAAAACCCGTAGGTGATAATGCACATATTAGCTGAAACAAATGAAGTAGAATTTATGGAAGGGAGGTCAAAATTGAAGGTGGTGATTATTTAGTTCCTCTTATATCAGTGATTCCCAATCTGGTTCTTGGGGACCCACAGACAGTCCACGTTTTTGCTCCCTCCCAGCTCCCAGTAGAGGGAGCATTAATGTGGACTGTCTGAAAGGGAGCTGGGAGGGAAAAAAAATGTCGACTATTTGACAGAGGGCTGGGTGGGAGCAAAAATGTGGACTGGCTGGGGGTCCCCGAGGACCGGACTGGCAAATACTGTTTTATAACTAATCATCTGGTATAGGTTCATAGTAAGTTTGGCCCAGGAAGAAATGAGCATGAGGCAGGGGACATTAAAAGACAGGATGCCAGTCCATCACAGCGCAAACAAAGTCCATCCAAAGAGTTGCACTATGGACAATTTTGAAAAACCAAATCATGTGCATTTTTTGGACTAGAGGAGCAGACTGGAGATGTGGGTGAACACACGGAGAACGTGAACACTACACACACAGACTCAACAGTGTCAGACATCCCCAAAATAAAAATGAATCTTAATGCACCAAAATAGATGCTAGTTCAACACATGCTGCATTATCACATTAACCCATGCCATTAAACAGACAAACTAGATATGTATAGTGACTCATCCATATTCAGTAAAAAATCTGTCTGCACATTTGTCGTCCTTTCCGACATTACTGACTGCAGCCGTCTGAGGCCTGAGTTTTGACCAGACAGCTTTTCTCGTTATATGACACCAGATTCAACTGTAAGTCGCAGCCTGAAGAAAACGCCTGGAAACACCTTTAGATGGTTTTTCCACCCCTAAGTGGAAGATGACAGTAAAGGCAAACGGGCTGATGTCCAGCTTTCTTCACCAAGCAACACCTCGTCCATTATCATCTAGCTGATGACAGCTAGGGCGTACAGACAAAATGGCCCCATCAGCTTGCCCAAACCGCACAGTGTGTACAAAGCAACCGATGACTTTGCGACCTTCTATTAAAGCAGCAGGTTCCGGAATCCAGTTTTCCCCGTATTTTTAAAAGGCAGACTTCCATTTCTTTTTTATATATATTCGGGCATGAATACCACTTGTCACAGAAAAACTCTGCGTCAACAATCCCATAGGGACCGGCAGGCTGTTCCTTAGAAGGATGGGAATACATTTGCCATTAGCTGTAACACACTAGGCTTCAAAAGCAAAGCTATGCACACATGGCAGCTTGTCTCAAAAGTAAACCCTACCCTAGCTGTCTTTCTCACACTTTACGCCATAATCAGGTCTTTTTGAATTCTCCTATTCTGCCATGAGATGTCAATTCTCGATAAAACAGCTGAACATAATGTAATTTCTTTTTTTAATCAAAAAATCATGTGCATTTCATGTGCATGGCTGTTAAGTGTTTTGCCACAGAAACCAGATTTTCAGGCATTGAATTTATGTTATTACAAAAAACCTCTGAGTGAATCGAAATAGCAAATGCTGAGCAAGGCCAGCCCATTGACATCGGGGAGCACATTCCTCATCACTATATAAAATTAGAATCGGAATTACAATCATTACAACATTACAATCAGAATGAGTTCAAGGAATTTCCGTTGGTTCAGGTGTCAACATAATATCAAGCCAATACAAAGTTACAGAAAAAAATAAACCATATAAAAACATAAGACAGGCAAAATGTGACAAGTCGAAGTGCATATGTGCACTGACTACAATAGCAGAAAGTGGGAAAAGTTCAGGTGGATTATGGCATGGGACAGACAGCAGTTATGTGCAATACAATGTTACATATATTACTAACTTTTCATAATAATGAAGGTTTAAATCGGGGTTGCCCAGTTCCGGTCCTGGAGGGCCAGAATCCAACACAGTTTGCAAATTTCCCGCTCAAACACAACTACTAACCTTGGTAATTAGCTGATGAAGATGTGTTTGAGCAGGGAAATCTGCAAACTATGTTGGATTCTGGCCCTCCAGGACCGGAACTGGGCTGCTCTGGTCTAAATATTTATTTCAGTTATTTTTTTTCATGGTCTGTCTTGTAAAACTCAGGCTGACGTAATTCATTTTAAGTATTATTACTTTGAACAAAATTTTTACTTGGAAATAAATATTCAAGCATTTTGGCTTCTGGTAAAATGTGTGATTTTGTAAAGGGTCTGGATACTTTCACAACCCACTGCATGTTCTGTGTATGACAATGCTACATTTATCTTGCTATCAGTGAACAGCTGTGTTTTTACCTAGATGTCATACAACTGCCACCCCTGCCTTAATCATTGGGATGAAGAGTGGACAATATGTCATCTGTTTTCATTTTGTGGCACGCATATTAATTTGGCTGCACCACCAATGCATGTATTTTAAAATATACATTATGCATGTCAGGTATGCCGAAAATATAAGGAAGTGAAGGTCGTTTAAGCTTGATCGTTTTTAATAATGCTCTCCTACTCAATCAGAAAGCAGAACAACATGTAATGAGTAATCATCATACGTTTGCCACAGAAAAAAGAAATATATATTTAATTTTAAGAGCTGTTGGCTTCTTCATTTGTCTCCACTAATGATCATTAATCTCTTGAGACTTAAATGTGATTTGTGTGGGTTTATTCCTTGGAGAATACAATGGAATGCAATTACCCTTCTCCACCGATCATACTGATTGCAATCAAACTGCATGTAAAGTTATTAATTATAAAATAGTATCAGGGCTTACAAAAAAAATAGCTACTATGTTGTTATCGTTTTAGAACTACCCATTCCATTCTCTGAGAGCGTGAAAATGGCATTCAGTTGGGGGGGTGAGCTTGGTTCATCTCAGGTGGGCGAGTCAGGTTCTCCTCCCTGCCTTCGCTGATTTCTCTCACTGGTACTTACTGGTGAGACTCATGGGTCTATCGCATTCCTGCTTTCCTTTCTCCACTGTCACGCACACCCTCAAGCATGGACGTATCCCATTTCTAAATTCATCATGTCACACCGTCTCAGACAATGCCAGCTTTCTAATATGGGCTTCAGTAGAAAATTACAATTTTTGAGCTTGTTGGGGTGGCACGGTGGTGCAGTGGTTAGTACTGTTGCTTCACACCTCTGGGACCAGGATTCGAGTCTCCGCCCGGGTTCCGTGTGTGGAGTTTGTGTGTCGTCACGGGGTTCCCTCCGGGTAATCTGGTTTCCCCCCACAGTTGCTGTGACGATTTATAAGTGTGCTGAGGCTGATTGGAGTTACCAAATTGCCCGTAGGTATGCATGTGTGTGTGAATGTGCCCAGCGATGGGTTGGCGCCCCATCCCAGGTTGTTCCCTGCCTTGCACCTGCAGCCTCTGGGATAGGCTCCAGACTCCCCGTGACCCATATGGAATAAGCGGTTATAGAAAATGGATGGATGGAGTTTGTTTCACCTGCTCAGAGTCAAGCAAAACATTCATACATCCTTGTTCTAATGACTTACGTCTGTCAAGATCACAGGGGCAGAACATTTATGCAGGTTTTGAATAATTTTGTATTATGATTGAGATCAGAGATCCAAATGCATCATTATTATTCGAAGAATCAAGGTGTAGAAGCACAGGTACAGAGTGTGATCCAAGTATTGTGGTCAAGGGATAGATACAGGTCAGCAATAATCAATAGTAATACATAAGCTTGGTCTGGTTCGGCATGCCCACTAGAGATGCTGACTGGACTCAGACATGATGCAGGTCACATTATGTTGTATAACAATCGTCACATTAAGAACATTCTTATATAGGAGGAAAAAATATTTTTGCAAAGGGATCAATGTGTTTGGAACAAGCATCGTGCTAATATACAGGACATTTCCTGACAGTGAGAAAGCTATGTTGGGAAAGATTATAGTATGTTGTGAGATATGATTGGGGATTTAGATGGTGTTCTCTGTGACAAGAATGGGTCTTTGCTCTTCTGCTGGGGGGGGGGGGGGTTATATCTATTTTCCACACAGACAGGGTGACTGGTGACGCCAAGCCCTCTGTGTTTTGCATGTCACAGTCACTGCAAGGTTTCAATTTACTTCACTTGCTTTGACGGAGGAGGCCGTGAGGCCTGCCTAGAATTGACAAGCAGCTGCATCCCTTGCTTATGTGTGTATGTCATGTTTTTAACAGTATAATCCGAGGGGAACGCAGCCTATATGCCCATTTATGATACTGGTGCGACCCGCCACACATTAACTGGATGGCATCGACGGCATCTGACAAAGGAGGCCATCGTATTTACGGGAAGCACATTTAGCTTTTTAAACTACACTTCATCTTAGTGCAGAAAGGCAGATAAAGCAGCTTGTATGCAGTAAGAGATGGGAAATGGTGCATTGTATTCGTGCCTAATTGCAGTGATCAGATGCTGGGTTTCTGTCTGAAAGTGTCCACTGCGCTTTTGTTTTACCCAGACTTCCCTACAGTGTACATTTCAAGTGGCTTCCTTTCTCACATTCCATAGAAATGCCAGTTGGGGAAGCCTTTAATGAATAGGTTACACGCCAGCACCTTCAGGGCCTGGAAGTCTTCAGAATGTATTCCTGATACCGGGAAGAGAAATCGCAGTTTGCTTTTTACTCGCCTCGTTTCCGAGGGCAGCTGTGAAACGCTCCACTCAGATCCGAATTTACTGAAGGGCTAATGCTGTTATGAATATCCTGAATGTTAGAGGGATTTCTTTTTTTTTTCCCCAAAAAACCTGTGAACTTCTTTGCAACGTAGTCTAGGGTGCCCCTGGAAACATCAATAAAATAGGCTAAGATTTAAAGTAATTTTTTTAAAGCAATTATGTTATACACTTTCCGAATTCACTTGCTTTTCCTTCATAAACCATACCAATGTAACACAAATGAAGGTTTTAAAGGCATTAAAGTTTTGAGTCGCTCAGATAACATGCCACAGATGTAAATGCCTAGGCAGCCTTCTGCTTACACAAGCAAAACGCCGCGTGTCTCATAATATTTCTTGGGGGGGGATTTTAAAGATAGCTATGATGGTCGTTTTTTTTCTTATTTCTTATTAACATCTAACTGAAATAAATTAAATTGGGTTACCGTGGGGAGAGAAGCAATTAGAGAAATCCAAGTGTTTTTGGAAACGGGAGCCCTCCAGCGCTTCAGTTTTGTTAAGCGAAATACCAGCGGGGGAAAACGCACGATATAAGACACCATTAGTCATTTTTATTATAAAAATGTGAGCATGTTCTTTTTCTCAGTTTTTATCATCTTTTTCATGTCAGAAGGTCTGACACATACTGACCATCCTCACGCTTACGGTGCACTTCTGCTTTGCCAACGTGCCTGATCACTTTCTGTAACACTTGCGCCAATAAAGCAGGTCCATCTGCCTCTTATCTTTTGCGGCTAATCTCATTTTTCTGCCTCTGTCGCCAGTCCACGGAAATTAATCAAAAGATCACTAGGATCTAGGAAGAACTTGTCCACTTCCTCGTCTGTGTATCTCGGTGAGACGGCATTTACGCCCAGCGCTGCCGCACTACACGTACGCAGCATCTACCTGCTTCACAGTGTCCCTGCGTTTGAAAGCATGTGGTAAAATGAAGTTAAGAGCACTTAGTGCCACCTAAATCAATGCGGAGCCACGTAGGAATCATCCTCACAGGAAACGGGGAAATCATTCCGAGCCCCACAGCAGTACGACGAGGTGACAAGGTGCAATGAAGAGACACAGCGTCACCCGGTGGCTGTTGTCAGTACTGAGCGCTGAACTTAAGCGTTACAGTGACACTATGCGCCCCTCTGTCTGTGTTAGGGGAGCTGAAACAAAGACGATACCAGCTTTAGGGTAAAATAAACATCTACTTCACGGAATGCATTGGGGAGGGGATTCATTAAAGCTGTGATGTAATAGAATCTGACCGTGTTTATAATGGTCATAATGAATTATGTAAATCTTAAATCTCTGCTGTTTTATTGAGGCAGTAAAAATGCTAATGAGGTCTAGAAACCTGTTTACCATTCTGCTCAAAAGGAAAGTCGATTAAAAAAGTAATCATCCTATCCTATCACTGTATCAGTCATGCATTCATACAGAACTCTCCTGCCCTCCTATTAATAACCCCCCAGCTCAGGCCTCAGACCGCCTTTACACACACTTATAAATCGTCACGGCAACGGCACATAATGTGTGTCAGCCGGCCAGGCAACATTTTAAAATGGAATCTCGATGAAGGGTTGACAATATGCATGGTGCATCAGCTACACCTACCCCTATGTATGCCAATTAGTGTGTTCTTCAGATTACAATAACAGCCTGGTGGCAGGTGCTATTAAATGCCACAGAGATAGAGATGCTTATTACCCATGTAAATATATAGTGATTAGCCTACAGTCTGTCACTGTATAAATCATGCCTTGTTTTGTTATTGAACAGAATTAGACCTTGAGTTTGCACACACGACATGATTCTGAACCAGGTCTAAATTTATCTTTTATGTGTATTTTATGTTTTTTTTTTCTTTTTTATATAGATAAAAGATAATCACCTTGTGAACATGGACCCGACTGGATATTACCAGCTAGAAAATCAACTGCAAACATTTATCGTTATACGAGCATAATCAAGTCTGCGATACAATGAGTTCATGTTGAGATCACGCATATTTTAGCATTACTGCATCCAAGGGTAAATTCAGAGACAGTAACCTCACTGGCCTTCAAAGAAAGACTAGCTTCATGTTGATAGTGAAAAACACAGCAAACTACGATCAATGAACTATGAACAATTCAGCATACGACAAAAAACGAAATCTAACAGCAGCAATTACGAGTTAATAATATTGTAATTTTATGTAGCTTTATATGACTATCCAAAATAATCATATGGAAAGAGCTTTTTAAATCATGTTTTGCCTGCTTGAGTTGGACTCACATGCATCTTGATTTCAATACTGTAGATTGTAAATCTGAATACTGACTGGAAATATTGCTTCAGTTATTTCAGGACAATTTATACGGTTGTTAAAATGAATGGATGTGATTTTTATTTCATTATAGTGTTATTTGGTGCATAAGCACACACTCCAGTTAACAGAATAAAAATTCATATTTTCAGGATCTAACTTGAAATTTAGAACATTTGAAATCATCACCATGAACTATGTTTTAAGATAATAATAATTTTTAGCATTGGGCAATGATTTACACTATTTTAATTATTATTATGGTGTTCAGCTATTACCATTTCCCAGTTTAATTGCATATGAAATTTCTGTCTTTAGAGTATCACAGCTAATTTTGAAAGCAATAAATCTTTTTTAATGTTCTTTTTATAATATATCTTTTCATGGCAGGAGAGTGGTTGCCACTTCAGTTTTTTAAATTTTTATTCTGCAAAATGCAGTCCTGTCTTTGCAGAGCAGATCTTCCTGCTATCCAGTTAATTTAATAACATGGGGAAACATTTGAAAACCGGCTTTTGAGATTGCACGTTTGCTGTTTTATTTTTATTTTCCCCCCATGTTTCTGCTGTCTGTTTCCTGTGTGACTGGGCCCAATTCAGTTTCAGTCCCTTTTAACTGGTCGTCACCCATGTGTTCACTTCAAGATATGTCACACACAGTCATACCATTAAGCTTGCTTACTTGTACCAAACTTTTCAGCAAAACTATATAGACTGGGTTACTTTAGAATGTGCCGGCAGCTATGAGTGTAAACCCCGGCTGGCCAAAATTAATTTTGTCCTGTAATTTCTATCTGGTTGTGAATAGTAGGAAAACAGTATATGAAATATGTGCTTCAGTTTGTATTTGGCTTGTAAAACTGGAGTTAGCAACATTTACTTCACATTTATAAGGAGCATTGATAGGTCTGTTATTTCTTTGTTTGCTTAACTGAATCTAACAAGAATGTTTGTCAACTTGCCATTCATTGGCAGCAATGTACGCCAAACAATGACAAAAACCGAGCGAAAGAAAGGAATGAGTTTAAATATAGAGACAGACAAATGTGAGTGGAAAACCTTAACAGTATAAACATATTTTGTGGCATTCTGGGAACAGGGCTGGGAGAGGGGTTAGACAAAGGCATAAATAAGGATTCGTACACCATGAAAATGTGTGACAGAATCTCTTTGAAAATCAAATCGCCTGCCTTGTTTTTCATTACCGATGCAAATGGGGACCACCGCGACGTTTTACATCACCTGCTGCCATTTCCATTTTCCATTTGTGCTCCTGGCTGCATGCATCTAAATGGGAAAGTGGGGATGGGCTTTAGCGTGATCGGTACGGACAGGTGGCCCCTCCGGCGGCTTCCGCAGCAGAATGAGGCCTTTTGTCCTGTCCTCAGTCATTTTCTTAAGCACTTCACGGTTTCCTCTTAAGCAAAACTGAAAAAAAAACGACTTCCTTTCCATCCAGGGAAAATATTTATCACCGTCAAATTGAAAAGCATCCTGATTGAAATACTATTAAAAAATTGCACTTCCTACCTTTAAAATGGACGTCCCTTAAATGGAAAACTCAAATTTATAACAATCATATGCATATATGTCTTTCGATTACAAATTGTGTATATCAAGAAAATAGGATACTACAGTTTGGGTATTCTTCTTTAGTATCGTGAAATTGAAACAAGACAAAAATGTCAATGGTATCAACAATACTTTGCTTTCACTATCTACTGGAAGAGCACTAAACAGGAAATTTTGATGAAAAATAAGAAAAAAAAATGGATTAGCTATTAATAACTAGAAATTTGCATATTTGCGGATGTCAAAAATGCACGTTAAAATACTTAGATATTAAATGTATTTTGGGATTATATGTTGCAATTAACCTCCCCCTGCATGATGAGATTAACTCGAAATGTGGCATTTATACAGAACGATACCCCTGCATTATACCATATTAAAGAGTGTGACTGGTTGTTTAAGGACAGGGAAAGCTAATGTATTTCGATCCCACAACGTAGGACTGGCTGTCTGTAAACACTATGTGTTGACAGACTGATTATCATTTAATGAGACATATTCATTAAGAACTCAGCTTCCCATTCCACTGGAGTGTTTCATTACTTTATTCCAATTTTTGTTGAACTTGTTCCTGTTGAATATTGTTTAATATCAGTGCCTTTCAATTGGCCAACCTTCTTCGACCTTTCCATTTTCAAAAAACATGGTCCAAACACTGAAGGCTTGCTCTTGCCAGATATAAGCATGTTTCAGTTTTTCAAGAGTTTTATTCTGCTTTTGTCAAAAAAAGTTCTATCACTTCTACAAAAACAACCAATAAGAGATATAGGCTTTTGTTCATCGTATATTTTCACTTTTATTTATGTTAACAGATGTCGCATGAAGTGTCTGTTACTTCCAGATGTAAAGTAGTTATTTAGTAGTTAAACCTCCACCATTTTGTGCGCCTGAAGCATAATTATATTCATTCTGTATTCCACTGAAGAAACCGTTCTCCAGCTGAGCTAATTGAAATTTATTTCTGCATCTGTCAATATCAATTTCACCTGTGAAATATTTTGCTTAGTTAGTGAGATTAATCAATTATGGTGTGCAGAAGCAATTAATTATCCTTGATTCCATATATTTATAACCGTATAGTTTAACTGCTGGTTTATCTTATTTGTGGGTTTATGTTTATCTTCAGTGAAATATGAATGACTCTGGAGTACATTCTATTACTCCCTTGGTGATGAATGCAAATGAAATCACAGCCAAATATTCCTTCAAAGGTTCACGAAAGCTGCCAGAACAGGAAGGGAGGAAAGGTTAGCATGAAGAGCCACTCAATGATATTTTGCATACTAATTTCCATGTGTTGTTTTCACCAAGCAAACAAGCTCAGATCAGTCAGTGCAGTTGATTTCCCAACCCCATAATCAATTTCAATTTTAGATTTACAGGAACAATTGGAAGACAAAGGACACAGGCATGGCAATAAAGTGAGTTTCTTTTTAAATTTCAAATTAAGCAATCTGTTTTGTCTGACTGATCATAGTATTATGTAAGTTACTATTATAATATGAGATTTTACCTGTATAGTTGAGTATAGTCTGTTTCAAATGTGTCATGTCTTCTTTTATGAAAGCGTCGTGAGGCAAGAATCGGTAGGCGATATTCTTTAAATAAATCTTTATAAAGTATATTAAATAGTAGCCTGCTCAGAACATTCTTGATGTTTAGACATTGCTTTGGAATTATAATTCAGGTACCATAAATTCCGACATGGAATGTTTGTCAGCAGCGCCAACTAAATAATGTCATAAAGGCCAATGCAATCAGGAACAGGTACTAGGTACCCAGAAATATCACTGCTGCAGTCACTCGTAAAAGATCTCAATGCTATTTTCAAGGGTAGATTTTGTTGCTTTGCCAGGGAGCCCCTGGAAGACGCTGGCAGCTGGGGAGAGTCCGTGGACAAACTTTTGGAATGTAAATGTAAGGACACCTTTACGAACTTGCCGTTTGGCTACAGTTGCTGTTTTGTGTTATTCATTCTTTGCATGTAACAGATCATCATGAGACAGTCTTAGTTTTAGTGTATACCTTTACTTGGATGGCATTTCATAAATGTATGTGAAATTTGGAACCATGAAGAAGAGGTTGAGAACTCTAACCTGATGTTTGGCTGATTTTCACCATCTCGCTTCAATCTTTGTGCATTTTGGGTTCTTGATCAAATCAGTCTTTTTCCAAGATGAAATATAATCATTTAATTTGTGTTTAAATATATTAGAGACCTACTGAAAAATAATAAATAATGATATTAAAACATTTATATTGATATTGGCCGATATTAAAGATAATACTTCAAATACCAATAATGCATTTAGGTGATAAATTAGGTATAGATTTAAGTTATATATTAAAAGTTTCAAAGACATGGAAAATGATACAGCACTGTCAGATTTTTTAAAGGCCTTCTTCGAAGTCATTTATTATATGCAAATTATAAATCCATTGTTTTGCTGTAGTGGGCCAGATGGCTTTCCGGGAGTTCCTAAAGACTGAATACAGCGAAGAGAATATCTTGTTTTGGTTGGCCTGTGAGGATTATAAGAAAATTAAATCCACTCCTGAGATGATTTCTACTGCGAACAGGATCTACACTGAATATGTACAAACAGAGGCCCCAAGACAGGTAGAAATCCTTTACAATTGTTTTTTATATATGCACATTATTTTTTTCTATCTAAAAATAAGGAAAACTCTGTCATAGATAGATAGATAGATAGATAGATAGATAGATAGATAGATAGTCTCACAGTAAAGAATACAATGCAGTTACATACTAAAGTGAAATGGATATTTCCTCTTTACAGATTAATATTGACTGCGGAACCAGAGAAAATATCACACAAAATATTTCCCAACCGAGCCTCACTTCCTTCGACACTGCACAACGCTTAATATATGGTCTGATGGCGAAGGACTGTTACCCGAGATTCCTGAAATCCGACATATACCAGGCGTACTTGACGCGTTCCAAGAAGAGATGAATTTGAACAACACCGCCGGAGAGATGTGCAGTGATCCTCAGGCTCCTCCTGGCTGTCTTTATTTCACTCCACCTTTACTAAATTACTTGGTATTTACTCTGACCAGCCTATCTATAGTTTTGAGTAATTCATGCCACGAGACAAAATATACAGATAGAGGCAAAGATCCTTATTTTTAGCATAAAAAAAGATTGTGAAACGAATGTAGGCGTTTAAGTCTCCTCTTCAGAGCACTTTTGAAGGTTTACATTAAGCGTGATTAATTCACAGCTGTCTTACATCTGAACCAGATTTCCTCATAAGTTGACGTTTCAATTTCTTTTGATGCCATTTTAAAGAAGAATCATTATATTATCCCTACATACTTATCGCCTGGTGACACAGGAACCCATTTCCATTTCTTACGTCTCTTAGCATATTCAGGTGTGCAGAGCATAGACATTAATGTGTTTTTAATAATTAATCATTATGGTAGTTTTTTTGCTGCCAGCTTGTCTTGATATGGTCATTTTCTTAAAAATTTCTATTCTACATTAAATCTGCATTTTCTTTTTCATTTTTTTTCTCATCAAGATCCTGCTTGGACTGATGTAAATACTCGACTCATTTCTCCACCCTAACCATTTGCCCTGCTCCTTCTGTCTGTGATTTTCCTCCCCTTCAATGGATATTCTCCATCCTCTTCTTCTCATTCTACCTCTTCTTTTTAAATTTTTTTTTTTCATCTTATGGATGGTGCATATGGAGAGGGAGGAGAAGCCACTAAGGGGAAGTTTGTGGAAAGAAAACTGCAGGAGATAAAAAATAAACTTTGCAGTAACTTCTGCAACTTCCTCAAGTGTCACCCCTGCAGGATGCTGAGCAGGGCTGCATAATGGCATGGCTGGGCCCCTGAAAAATTCTACTGAATGCCCTCCCCCGCAAAACCAAAGCTCCCCTTACCCACACTCACACACTCATGGGCTCCCCCTAGTGTCTGGGCCCCTGCAAGTCTTCCCCTTTCTCCACCCTTGCAGGCAGCCCCTAATCACTGTGCTCACCTTGCCCCTGCTCCACTCAGGGTCGACAAAATTAATCAGGCCCACGGTCAACCCTCAAGACACCTTTTAGTTTCCAGCTGATCTGCTTATCCCCAGGGTGAAAACAACAGACCACAGCCTTCCTTCCTCACCATTAGGATCACGTCTGAATTTATGGAATTAAAGAGAAATGAGTTGCAAATGAGTACATTGCCGGACTTTAATTTGCGGATGATAAAATGCATAGACAAGAACTGATGTTGTGTGTTGCCTTGTTTGCTTATAAAATAAAAAGGTAACCTTATTCCACTGTGCCGTGAGATTCATAAAATTTTTTTTTGCATGTGTTTTATTTTATTTATTTATTTTGTTTGTGTGCTCTGGGAAATATTAGGCACACAAAAGTAATACCGTTTTTACGTAAGAAAGGGAGCCGTGTGAGGCCGCAACCCAGTTTCCTGAAGGCACTTTAATCACGCTTTAGTCATATTCACCCTGCATCTGCAACCATACGTATTCCAGCTGTTGCAGGAGATTGCAGGGAGCCGAGTGAAAACGCTCCCAGGGGCTGTGCCTTTGCAGCCATCCCGCAGGCACTGATGCCGTGTGTATTTCTGGCAGCCTCGCCTTCCCCGTTTTCCTCATCTTGGGAATTACAGAAGGAGCATTTTCCGGCATTAGACATACAAATAGAGTCAGGGGAATGTGTGATGTCGCCCATGCGGTAACCTGAAAAAAGCACAGTTATAGTACATTAATAATGAACAGTGTGAATGTACTCAAAGGGGAGGGTTTTTAATTTAAATGCGAGGATGAGGGGCATGAAACAGGAGTAGTGCTGCATCCCGCCTAATCAACAGCTGCATGCACCCCCCCCCCCCCCCAGCTGGGCGCTAAGCGCATAATCCCATGGAATCCAGTAGTACCTCTGATGGTAATCTTTAATATTTTTTTTTAGAGGTGTGAGAGCCGGTGTTGGTTGTTTTAACGGCGCTAAGGTCAGCACAGACGGGGAATGATTTATGGTGCGTGATGCACAGGGGAAAGACCCACGATGCTGGGGCAGACGCACGTACTGAAACCACAGGTGGTGAGGCACAGAAGGGCAGGCATCTGGAGATTCGACCACAGAAACTCAAAATGAAGGAGAGGAAAAAAATAACTCATAGTGCAGTGGGATAACCAGCTTCCTTTTCTTACTAAATATCCCTAAAGCATGAATAAGACAATAAATATTCCATCAAGGAGATTGCAGTGCACAACCGAGGACATATCAATTCAGTATTGTCTATACTAAAACAATCCTTGCAACACTGAGAAAGACACAACAAGGATACAAGCAATTTATATTAATATTAATGCATATGAACATGGCACAACAAGCCCTAGGTGTATAATTTATTCGGTTTATAGAAACTGGAATAATATTGTCACCGAAACAAACTTATCTGCAGTGGTAAGTACAACTTGGAAATCCCCAGAGAGAGTGTAGCAGAGGAAGCATATGTGAATTCTTAATCCAGACTTTTATGGCAAATCTCTTGAACTTCGAGCAGAGAAATGTATAGCTTTTACAGACAAACAAACAAAGACACATGTAGCTTATAAATGCGGTAGTATATATTTAGCATGAATGGGGTTTGAGTCTCAGTTAATGGATGCTTGTTATTGCTGAAAACCTTTGGAAGTATTCTGATGATTGAATGTAAGTCTGGCACTTGCAGGTAACGACAGTATTGAGGATTTATTAAATTCAACACTTTTCCCATGTATAACAAAAACCTATTTGTGGATGTAATTCAATCTCAAAACATACAACCACTTAGCAGTCGAGAACCCAGCGAATAGTTCTATTGTATTCATTTGTTTTGGAGAGCCTGTGCTTTAACACTTAAATATCAGCACTTAAAAACAATGTTAATGGACCATTGCTTTAGAAACCACTGAGAATGTATGTATATATGAAAGTTTAAGGGCATATCCCTAATCCAAACAGATCGCAACCTGTTGTTTAAAAAATGGCTTGGCACACAAAATGGTGCCACTTATATCTTATCATTCCTGAATTTTAATGTGTCATTCGATGTGCCAAAGGCAGAGTTAAAATTACACATGTGATTCTTGCATAATGTCCTGGCCCTACCAGACGCTTGCATAACTTGTGAGGCGAGTCAGTGAGTCACCAACACCGCAGCTGGCCCCGTCGGCAAGCAGCGGACAGAGCAAAGTTATAAAAAATAAATTAAATATGAGTTTTAAAGACTGTGATGTTCTGTAATTACTGAGTGGAAAAAGGCACCAAATGTTGCCGTGCTTACAGAACTGAGATCCTACATTACTGTTCATCGCAGGTTCTCAAGTTGGTTTCAGAGAGAACTTGTTAAATGGTCCTGACTAATTTACATTGTATTGACTATGACTGAAATAGTGAACCAAAAGTGTTGCATGCACAATTATCTTACATTTAAATGGTTCCTAAGACACACCTGCAGGACTATAAGGTTACTCAAGTCATTTTTAGAATGAATAAAGCAAGAAAAGATATGGATAAGCAGAGAAGAATTAGAGATCATCAGAGCTGAATTACTGAATTTTCTGTTTGGAGTTCTGTGGAATCTTACATTAATCCCATAAAACCTAAATTTCTTATTTGTGCACTAAATATCAGTTTTAAAATGTTATACACACGTCAATAATACATCTGTTAACTTCCTGCAGGACAATATTACTGCAGTGTGTTTCTGTGTGTTATATGTGTGAAACAGGAGAAAAATTTCAATGCCACGATATTATGTCATGTTATACATGTGCTCTCTGTTAACAGAACATTTTCATGATGTACAAAAATGTTTTAATTCTTTTTCCTTTTCCATAAACAACTACTTAGCACTTGCAGAAAGTGATATTACACCGTTGGTGATAAAATGCTTGTAACGTATTTTGCCTTAAAGATCTACAATAAAAAAGGCGTTTTAAAATATACACACACACCAGGCATGCCCAAGAATCAAAAAGCTATCATCCATCCATCCATCATCTCCCGCTTAATCCGAGGTCGGGTCACGGGGGCAGCTGTCTCAGCAGGGAAACCCAGAC
>JAAGVU020000043.1:7608171-7647548 GCA_011763525.2 Mormyrus iriodes | reverse complement strand
TAGGCATAACGGGTTAGGAAAACACACTTTGTACCCAGGAACAAAATAAAAATAAAAATTTGTTACATAGTGTTATTCAAAGAACTTCAACCCCTTTAAAAGTGACACCAGCCTAATAAAATCTCTTTGTAATTAATGAATTGTGATGCTGTGTCGCACCTTTCTGTATTTGTTGAACACTGACAGTAGGAAAATGTCTTTGTCATTGATAAATACTTCTGGACCAACACATGTGGAAATGTCCTGATATTTTACATAAGAATGGCAAAGTGTGAGAATCAGGAAAGTTCTCACACAGTAAGGCCCTTGAAATACTGCTTATAAAGAATTCTGGAAGAATTCTGCAACATTTTGAAACATCCTAAGTTTGCAATGTGTATGTGTCCGTTCTCCATCTAATCATTTCAACAGGGTCTTTATTTCCTAACGCTGGAGGTGAGCATGTGTGTGTTTGCGTGTGTGTGTGTGTGTGTGTGTGTGTGTGTGTGTGTGTGTGTGTGTGTGTAAAATCAACAAAGCCTATCATCAGTAAAGGCCACTGATTCATATAATTGTATATTATGAATTTGGTAACATTTTAACTGCACCTTCATTATGTTTTCATAGAAATTTCAGTAACGCAAAACGCATTCATAACGCATTCATAATGCATTCATAGAACATTCATAAGCAGCATGTAAGTACACCTTATCATGTCTTAAAGCATTGCATTCATAATATCTCCAATGAAAAATATATGACAGTAATATACATTAATAACAAACATTATAATCATATATTTGTTATTAATGTATATTAAAGCTGTTAAGGTATGTTATTCGATGAATTGATGAATGTTCTATGAATGTATAATGACTGCATTATGAAGCTACAGTTAACGTAAAGTGTTACTATGAATTTCACAAGGTTCTTAAAAAGCAGCTTAAATAAACAGTAACTTGCCAAAAGTGATTCACATGGCTGTCTTTGCATTTGTTATTGAAGTTCAATAGAATGTTTTGAAAGATACTGAATCGCAAAACTCAGATGTTGCAGGAAAGGTGCTTATTTGCCAGCTTCCAGGCTGCCAGACCTGTTAGATTTGTAACCTAATAGTTTCCGCATCTGCAATCCTGCAAACGTGCATTGCCTGGTGCTCAACCTGCAGGACGCGTTCTTTGAGAACATGCCACTTTATCAAGAATGCGTCCTTCTACGATCTGTCATCCAGCCGATGAGTAAACCAAGCCGGTGATGTCTGTGCTAAAGTGAGTGATCGTGATGCCAATTTTTACCCTAGCTGTGCTACGAAAACAGATTTCAGCTGATTACTCACAAGAAGGTTATTCCTTCCTGCAGTGATTGCACACTGAGCATGATAGCCTATTATAAAATATACATTTATTCACCAAACAGACATCTCAATTCAAGGTAACTTGTGTCATTTGTCTCCCCATTTATTCAGGAGAGTAGCTTATTGGAAAAACCCTTACTCAAGGGTACTTTTTAAATTTACATCAACAAAGTCCTTTTGTATTTCTCAGCATTGACGATTCAAGATCAAGGGAAACGCTAAGGTCTCCTGTTCTTCTCTGAGTTTCTGCCATAAGTTGTCCTCCCATCATAGGATGTCTGCTCATTTTTACAAAAGCTTGTAGAGAAGTTCATGCTCGGGACAAATGAAGGGAACAGTGTCAGTGTAGCTATCAAGTCAAATGATTTAATACTGGCTTCAGTTCATTGTTTTGGTTTCCGGATGTCATGTTTTGGGAAGTTACTTTGGCAATATCCTCTGCAGAGCACCTGAAACACAACCTTTTGTGTGTTATTTGGCTACGTTAATTGATTGCTTTTGCAATTGATTCAACTGAATATGGGGTGAAATGTGGGTCCTCTGAAAACTGGGGGCGCGGGGTTGAAAAGGGGGCCTAAATTAATAAAACAAGCAGCTTGCTTCTGCTGGATATTACGAAATTTAGGGATTGCTCCAGCCACCTTAATTAACGTTAATTATTGTTATGCATTAATTGTATTAAGACATGGGAAGGCAAAGTACATATTTATGCACAAATGCAGTGGAACAATATATGATTATATTTTCATTTCCTTTTTAGGCTCAGTTATAGTATTGCTGCCATGCCTTGATTATATTTATGTAAAACAATTGTGTTCTTGTCCCAAAAGTCATGACTTTGCAATTTATGACAAAAGCTTCTTTGCACTTAGTTACCTTTTATCATAATGATAAAAACAAATTTAGTCTTCTAAAAATAGAATGAAATGCAAACACCATGCATAGTATTCTGTAAACAGCTTTTTCTAACAGCTTAGCAAAATGTATTTCGAGATCAGTGGCTGGATTAATAACTTCGAGCAGCTCTGTTTGTAAGGCACTCAGCGAGAACAAGTGAGTAATTCTTTCCACCAGAAGTCTGCCAGACCAGTTTGTTGAAAGACCAGTTCTCTTATACAGGCACATCTTCTGACTGATGCCGTGCCAATGGAAAGAAAGGGCGTAGCTCAAGTCGGGTTACCTAAGCAGGCCGAATAAAGAGTCTTTAATTTTATGGACCATTTAAAATATGCATGTGTGTGTTTATGTAACAACAAAAACGTCATTTATACCGCGATTGTTTGGTCTTGGGAAATTAATGGGTGCATATCTTTGTCAGCATTAGAGTGAAAAACTAATAGATACTTCAGAGAATTCATGTGATGTAAGAACCTTTTCATTGGTTTTTATGCAAAGGGAAACTTTGCCCAATATTCAGAATAGTATTATATAACACACACCTTGGGCAGAGCCCTTGTCTGTATTACATATTCGTTTTTATATTCATATTGGAAATCTCCGGTGAGTTGAATGTACGCTCCCTCTTTAAAACATGAGAATTGTTCCTGACGGTAAAGTAGGCACCTCACGAATTCCTGTTCGTTTGCTGGGATACCGTGCATTGAACTTGGCTAACAACCTGACACTGTTGCATTTACTTTGAAACAGAAACTTTCCCTGTAAAATTTTAGGTTTCTAATCGTAATTATCATTAATGCTATGTGCTAAAAAGCATGAAGGTGTATCATAGCTAAATACTTACTGGAACAAAACAAATATGAGCGATAATCCTCATACCAGCAAAACAGTCATCCATTCATTGTCTAAACCAGCTTGTCCTATGCAAAAAAGTCAATAAAAAGGAAATTTTTAATACTGACACGACTAGCAAACAAGTAATAAGTAGCCGTCAAAAAACAAGTGGTATTGGGCGATGATATGGTGCCAGACTAATCATAACGTTGTACAAAGTGCCCAAAATAAGGTGGGATTTCCCTTTTGAGGTTTCCCACAGATGTCTTTGCTAGGGTAAAGTCATACTTCCTGGCAAAAAAACAATACTTACACAAGAAAAAAAAGGTACTGATTCATAATCAAGTACGGTTTCACCATAACAGTACATGCTGTAACCCCAAGGCCAGCTGTACATCCCAGCAATTTTGATGTCATTTATATAATTCCGGATAATTAAAACACATTATGACACGCAGTCTCATTATATGTCGGAGTTTCCAGTTAGCTTCATTGATTGTGTGTGAGATCACCAGGAAAATGATATCAAGTCCAGATGAGGCAAATTAAGATCTTCTGAGGTTTTTGGAAAAACGGACCTTTGAGGAATTATTACTAGACGGTTTGTCACAGCATACGAAATCTAAACCCAGGCTTGAGCCCTGCCTGTTACACTCATACCCATTACCATTTATACATACCTGGTGCCAGTTTCCCTGGATGAATGAATAATTATTCATAGCTAGACAGTTTTCTTATTTTTGACTGGTTCACTCAATCCCATTGCAGTACCACAAGGTCAATGCCAGGCTGTTTTTTTTTTTCCTTTCATATCGTTGGGTGTAACAGCTTGAATGCTGGAAGTTTGAGTCTCCAAATATTGCTGCAAGACAACATCCTGCACCAGGTTTACTTCAGGAAGTGTGGTAATTCAGATGTACTGCTTTTTGGAGAACCATGGTTAGCACATGAACATTAAACAAACCTATATTTCCCATTTGCACAAGTGTGAGTAGAGGTTCACTGGAATGCTTTATTTTGCATATCCCACCATGCACTCCTTCATCAAAGGCCCAATGCAGACTTGACTATTTGACTGAGGCTCAAAGCAGCGACCTCCAACTTACAATCTATACAACTCACAACAACTCATACATAGCACCAAAGTAAAAAAAAACTAATAATCAGGTAAATGCATGTAAAAAATACATTTTGGGTGGCAGCCTCGCACTATGCCACCTACTGTGTGTTTCATGCTGCACAATAGTTGCTACAGAAAAGTACTCTACTGTATCCCAGCCTCACATGCATCTCCTAGTCTCATTTTCAAACCTAAAAGTCAGTGCAATCGTCGTATTCTAACACACGTCCATTACGGCCATTGCCCAGCCACATATGGGTTGCTTAAGTAATTAAATGTAAACTACATTCTAAGCAATGTCTTCTGAGCTGACCGTCTTTAGTATTTCCCTATGTGGTGTGCTCTATTTTATTTTATTAATTCCAATCAGTCAATAAATTTTCATTTCAATTAACCATTTCGGTAGCATTTTACTTAAGGCAGTCATCATAACGCATTATAGATACCTTCATAATGAGTTATAATGCATTCATAAAATATTATAAACACAGCTTTGACTATTTTTAAAAAGGCATAGCACATTATAGTCATGTTTACTATGCATTATGAATGCTCTATGAAACTTTCATCTTTAATGCACTATAAATACCTTCATAATGCATTATAATGGTCAATATAATCCAACCATGTATTATTCATGAGTGCTTTAAGTAAAATGCTACGAACAATTCCATCCCACGAGCATGCTTGAGGAGCCTGTACACACATTCAACATCTCAGACATGAGCTCAGAGCCTGGGGTTGGCGGGAACAGTCTAGTGCAGAAGTCCTTCAGACACAGACGCCAGGATGTCACAGTCAGTCAAGAAAGCACCTGCTTCTTTCAGCAAAGCTTTGAGGTTTCCGAGGGTTCTACTCTGGCCTGTGTGAAAAGTACCAAAAACGGGGTGGGAGTGACACATAGCGACACACATTTGCTGTGCATGTAGTGTGGAAAGTTCTAAAGACTCCAGTGAGAAATAGAGGGGGACTGCCCCACCATATTTTTTATGCAAAGGGAATCCATCCAAATGTTTTATGTTTTGCTTGCTCACATGGCACTTTTATTCAGTACTTTTTTAAAGTGTGATCAGCAACGTTGCCGAGTGCAAAAGTACTGCCGTTTCACGCTAAGCGCAACTCAAACGCAGAACTGCTCCTTTCAAAACGCAGTCAAAATAAAACAGAATGTAGTTGTCATTGACCAGACGGAGCAGTTGGAATGGATGACGTTAAACACAACAGGAAAATCAGCACTGCAATTTAATGCAACGTGTTGACAAACTCACTTCCTTCATCCTGAATATACAGCTGTAACACAGAGAGAAGAACTAATCCATAAGATTTCTGAGGAGCGACCATATTCGCAGAGGGATTCTATTTGATTGCATTAGAGATCTGCTTGCAGCTGCTGTTGGTGTAAACTGCACAAACAACACACACAAAAATGCGATGGGTGCATTCCTCAGACCGTCCTCAAAACCTGACAAGCAAATGAATGTTCTCACTTGTCTAGGAATAACAATTAAAAAATACTCTCCACATGACTGACATGAAGGGTGATCGGGGTCAAAGTTGACCATTTTAAATGTGTTTGCTTGTAGTATAATCTTGCGGTAATATTCCCAAGGGTATTTTTAGTTTCTTTTAATGCTGCCAAGAAACTAGCCTTTCAAGCCCACAGTGGTGGGAATTCTGTCAATCAGTTCCTAGCAACCCGACAGATAGGCGCACATGATAAGTACACAAAGATGAAGCAAAGCCAAATGGCTTTTTCCATTGTATGATGATACACGCTCGTACTCACTGTATAATGATATGCAGTCATTCATGTTTAAAAATTCCATAAAGCTGGGTTTCGTAGCTTTGTGAACTGTTCTTCTATGCAAAGTCAATTACATAGCACACAGCTGTATATTTTAACACCCCTTAATATAGCTAAGGCTTTTTCTTACTGAAGTAAATTAGCATAGTAGAAATTGAGGTTAAGTACTTTAATCAAGGGTACAACACCCTCTCCCCCAACAGGCCATCTCTTCATTACAAGTCTAGTTTTTCAACCACTTCACTTCATTATAATTTGGTCTGCTCCGTCCCATTGAGATGTCCTAAATGAGCCTTAAATACTGCTCAATGATTAACGGGGACCTGATTAAGTACAATTGAGCTGTGACTAATCACCCAATTCTCTGTGGTGTCCCATGGCCCTTCACTATCCGTTGGCCGCCACAGCTGAAGAAAGCATGCTGACTTATCACCCAATCTTTCACTGTTTCCTTCAACTAAACCTATTGCCATGGCAGCAAAAGGGAAGTGAGCAATGTCTGGCCACAGACATCTAAAGGGGACTCAGCAGAAACTAGGAGGTTGCCCTTGACCTGGACATGTAGAAACACAGCACACACAGTGGCAGGGTAAATGTCTGTTTTAGCTACCTTGAAGCAATCAAAAGTTGAGGGCGATAAGTAAAAAGTCAATTCAGGAGAATTGCTGTGTAACCTGACAGTGAACCCTGAGAAAACACTCACAGTAGAGTCGCATGAAACAGAACAACATCCTGGACACCAGACTAGACTGTGAAAACAGCGCAGCAACTTCTGCCTTGACAGAAGTGCAGCGGGTAAAAGGTCATCATTTGCGTGCATTTGCTGTGGTTTCCACGGTCACATTTGCATCCACAAGCCTCCATCTGAACATCTAGCGGGGCAGGTAGGCTCACAGGCTGCATAGTTACGTTAGCTCTGACGCAAGGCCGTAGCAGCATCGTCAAAAACATAGAGCAAGAGACATAACTTCACTTCCTCTTTTTTTCTGCGGTTTTCTCTGTATAAAAAGAGACGACTGAGCAGTTGGCCCACAGAAAGAAACAGTGAGGCCACGATAACGGCTCTGGAATAAAAACCTGCCATCCCAGTGCAAACTGAGCCCAAGTTCAGCACAGCTCAAGGACTTAAAGCAATTCAGCATGATTGCAGAAGATCAGAAGAAAACCAGATCTCTGTGAGTTCAGATTACAGAAATTGCATGAAAAATATTGAATGTTTAAGCCACATAATGTACTTTTAAGCAAGTAATGAAGCATTTTTTGCATAGGAATTTGTATGCTATTAGCATTAATGCATCATGTCAATGATAACTGTGTTTGGAAGCTCATCCATTTCACTTACTTTCTCTTAGAGGGAAAAACCTGGTATGTCACCTGCAATGCATGTTCTTCCACAAGCCCACTTCTGAAAAGTAAGTACAGTCTAATTCAACTGTCGGATGAGTGCAGCACTCTTATGACCTTTTAACATCTGCCAGCAGCTACTCTGACTAATTTTTGGTTCTTCGTATCCTAAACAGATTAAACCCAGAGGAAACACACCTGTGGTCTCAGTCATTGGACAAACTTCTTGAGTCAAAATGTAAGCACTTTGATACTGTCAGCGTTCATCCCTTTCAAATATTTTATTTAAGTATCCATTTTCATAAGTGCTTGATATGTATTTATGCTGCAGAAGCCGGCTGCCTTCAATGTGATGATTTTTTATGCCAATTATGTTCTAATGATCTGATGTTCATATGTGTCCTTAGATGGAATGGCTACTTTTCATGCATTTCTGAAGTCAGAATTCAGTGACGAGAACATCGAATTCTGGCTGACATGTGAAGACTACAAAAGAATCAAGTGTTCCTTTAAGTTGAACTCCAGGGCAAAGAAGATATATGAACAGTACATCCAGGCTGAGGCACCGAAAGAGGTAGATCTCAACCTTCAAATGTTTTTTGATGCATGCACCTTCCTTCAGTATAAGAATAAATTAGCTAGAATACTGATGTTCCAATTCTCCTTCCTTGTCCAGATTAATATCGACCATCAGACTCGGGAGTCGATAAAGAGAAACATGAAGACTCCGACCACTTGCTGTTTCGACGAAGCTCAGAAGATAGTGTATGGACTAATGGAGAAAGACTCTTACCCCAGGTTTCTTAAGTCTGATGTCTACAGGACTCTGTTGGAATCTGCAACTGATTCTGTCAAGAGTTGAGAAGGAAGTTCTCGATGCTGGATGGGAACTGGAATACTTGGGAATTCCAACAAAGAAGCAGGGGTGGTGTGACCCACACATGGCAACAGGGACACAACAGCCTCTCCTAGGTCAGGAAAGGAACTCTGAGGCAGCATGGAACTGTTTTCCTCCAAGCTGGAGAATCAGGATGGACATGGATGACCACACACTGGATACCCCACCAAAGGAATTATGAATCTTGAGGACAATTCAACATCATCATCATCTGTTCGTGATTAAAGGTGTCTCCTAGTTCTTTAGAATGGGTGTATATAATTTATATCATCTATCAAACTCATCAAGTTATGGGTCCAATTTCCAACACCAGACTAGTCTGGTCAGTTAACTAGTACTCCCATAACTGACTTGTCATTGATGGCACATCACAAGCCTTGTGCAGTGCAGTATTATAGCTAATATAAGAACGAATAGTGCACTGTTTTTAGCAGTTGGAAGATGGTTGGATGGATCGATGGATGTTATTTTAAATTTTAAATAATTATATTTCTCAAGACTAAACAAACAAAGATATGTGGCATTTCCAGGGAATTTTGTAAAGCACAACTGTTCACCACAGATGCATTGATACCTGATTTCCAGCTATTAAGCAACTGTAAAAATAATGATTTTTTTTTTGCTGGGGGGCTTTTATGTTTTTCATTGTTATATGTCAAATTTATGATCTATTTATTCGTCCTGGATGTACATTGTTCCCTTAAAGGAGCACAGCGCACCAATAAAAATCTCGAATCATAACCATCACAGTTTTGGCTGGATTATTATCTCCTTATTTTTTTCTGTGTTAATGCCAGACTGTAGCCGTACACTGTGGCTTATGTTTGTCTGGTTTCTGTGTTCCTGCTAATGCCACCAGCGCAGTTGCAGTACACACAAAGTTTCCATTATGACTTCCTTATTTTCATCTCACCTTACCATAGTAACCAGATTCATATCACGTATCCAAGTCAAATGACCTTATGGCATGCAAATACGGTGAGCGCACGACCTCACAGACAGTAGGCCTTTATGTCCAGACTTTTTCACCAAAATAATAATCCAAGACAAAAAAAAAATTGTAGTTTGTTGTCTCTCAAATATCTGCTTAAATAAAATCAGGAGAATTTAAAATTCCACATGAAAAATATAGAAATAAGTGCATTCAGGAGCATTAGACAAAATGGTGCAGTTAAAATAAAAAATAATCATCATTCATCAGATCAGTATACACTCACTAAATTCACAAAAACCTATAACCTATAATAACATGTTTTGCTTGTTTAAATGTGTTTGATCTTTACTTTCCAGTGGATTATTATTATTATTATTCTCATTTATTCTATGTCAGATCTTATTAGTGGGCTTCGGACAGGCATGAATACCCTGGCAAGGGGCGCAGCACTTTATGGGGGCCCCTGAATATGAGAAATTATAATTTCTATGCTCGGTAAGCATTCTACCTCTGTTACTGTGGGGGATCTGTATTTCTCTAGATCTCAAGTGGCAAACTTAGTGGGGACCAAATGTGACATTTCGTCAGGAGGCCCTAGAATTTCTAGCTACACCCTTGATCTCACTACAGAAGCAGCAAAGATCTGGGAGGCTCAGCTCTCGCTTTGAGGCTGTGGTTTCCAGTCCAACCCCAGCTCTCTCTCGAAGTGTGCTTGTGCTCCTCCTCGTCTTTGCTACAGTTTTCTCCAGGCTGAGCTGGGGACCATGCAAGCTACGGTCAAGCCACATGGACCAGCATGCTGTCATTGTGCTGCAAGATTCTGAACGCAGGATTTACTGCATGGAATATATAATGACAAATTGGACAAATTGAAATTGGTAATGGACTTTTTGGTAACACGTCACTTGAGGGGGCACAAATACAGTAATTACTACTGGAGAATGAATTACTACCAGGATATTTGGAATGCCTGTGAGCAAGTGTGTGCCACAGAATAAATCCATCCATCCATTTTCTGTAACTGCTGATCCTATTCAGAGTTGCTGGGAGTCCAGAGCCTATGCCAGAGGCTATGGACATAAGGCAGGGAACAACCCATGATAGGACATCAACCTATCGCAGGGCACACTCACACACCATTCACACACACATGCAATTTGGTAACTCCAATTAGCCTCAGCATGTTTTGGGCTCGACACATGGGGAGAACATGCATACTCCACACACGGAGCCAAGGCAGGGACTTGACCCCTGGTCCCAAAGGTATGAGGCAACACAACAGTGCTAACCACTGCACCACAATACAATGTATGTCTATCTCACATACATGTATAATAGGGGTACTTACAACTCACGTATAAAATTTTCTGGCGGGTAGATTTAGGGGGTGATCCATTGAGTGAGGAGCCAATCGATCGATCAGTTCAATTGCATTTCAGTGTGATCCACCGATTGAGTACAGCTGATGTGTACTGTTGATGCCCTTTGCTTTTCATTTTGTTCATCTTTACAATATCAAGATATTTTATTAGTAAAATAATGTGTAACTTTAAAAGATATTCATAATTGAGGTTCTCAGAAGGGGATATGTCAAAAGAAAGGCTGCAGAAGAAGACTGATGTTCACAAGTTATTTTTCAGGTCAATTTACAGAGCACCTTTCAGTTCCAGAAAGCAGTACATTTTATGAGAAATGGCGTATTATTTATGAACCGAGGTTTTGATTCAAAATCATGCACGTTTCTGCTTAAAAAAAATACATGTATCTCGTCAGTAATCTCTGGGGTTTTCTACAGGATGTACAACTAAGAAACAGGAAGTGTCGCGTTTCAGTTTCTTGTACAATTGACAATTATGGTAAAGCTCCCATTTACTAAATAACACCACTTACTGTGATAGTACTGTGATGAAACAAATTTAATAGACTTTGATAATACTCTGAAATGTAACATGGCTGATAAATTCATTAAGCAAGGTCCCACTATAATGGTTTATAATGGCAGTCCAGGAACTAATATCATGTGATGGTTGATATGCATTGCTTGGCTGAAAGTATGTGGACATCCCTTCTAGTTAGGGGATGTATATAATCAAGCATACAGCCATGAACTCTCCATAGACCAGTGTTTCCCAACCCGGTCCGTGGCGACCCCCAGACAGTCCACATTTATGCTCCCTCCCAGCTCCCTACCGGGCAGTGTTTCCCAAACCAGTCCTCGGGAATCCCCAGACATTCCATGTTTTTGCTCCTTCTCAGCTCCCTGCCAGGCAGTCCACATTTTCACCCCCTACCAGGAGCTGGGAGGGAGCAAAACATGTGGACTGTGTAGGGGTCCCCAAGGACCAGGATGGGAATCATTGCCATACACAACCACTGGCAGTAGTATGGGCCACACTGAAGCGCTCAGTGTGTTTGTGGCTCAGTGGGTTAGCCCTTTGCACCTGCGATACGATGGTTTCCAGTTTGAATCATCTCCTTAGCAATATAGTCACATGTCCACTGGGCTGCTGAGCAAAGTCCCTACCCCCCCCCAAAAAATAAATGGCTGATCCCTGCGCCTAGACCCCAAGCTTCACTCTTAACTGTATATATGTGTATGTTTATCTCAAAGAAGAGTTAAAATAAGCGTTCCAATGTACTTCTGTACATAAAGCACCATTTCATTTAGACACTACTGTAGGATGCCAGAGCTGACCCAGTCAACAGCTGTTATTGTAAAGCAGAAACATCAAGGAGTTGAAACAACTCAGGACCATCAAAAGTTTAAGCACGTATTGCATGAAATTCACTCCTGAACTCCAAATTGCCTTTGAAAGCGATCTCAGTGCCAGAACTGGTCTATGTGAGTTTTCCATGGCCAAGAAGCCTCACACAAGCCTATGCTCATGGTGCACAATGCTAAACATTGATTTGAGTACTATAAATATTTCTGGCATTGGACTCCATAGCAGTAGTAACACATTCTGTGGAGTGATGAAGCATGCTTCCACATCTGGCAGTCTGATGGACATATGCGGGTTTGATGGGTGACAGGACAGCGCTGCCTGCCTTAATGCGTAGCGGCAACTGTAGAGGGCTTCTCAGAAGGATGGGATTTGACCTTTCTCGCTCTGTCGTCCCCGGCTTGTCACACGGTAGGTCATTACACAACACTAAAGAACATCAGGATTATACGTACAACACAGATAAGGGTACCGCGATACTCGGGAGCACAACAGGTATTTACACTAAACGCAGACAGTTACTTATGACGAGACTTACACAGGGGCCATGTACACACCCACGACCATGCTGGGATACGCTAGTCCCACTGGCGCCTCACTACTCACAATCTTCCATGTGCTGCTTACGTAACACATAAAAGTGTCCATAAGAAGACTCACTATGATGCTACACAACGTAAGAAAACATTGGGAGTGCATAGATGGATAATGGATGCATAATGGATGCTTGGAAACTATTACTTTTTATTACTAGATGGTCACAACTGACATGCATAATGATCAATTGCTTGATTACCTTTCCTATGGCATTTACTACATGGAAATGTTTGCAAATTGTATTTTTAAGACTATACTTGCATCTAGTCTCTACATGACTTGTCTTTTTTAACAATGGCATCACTTGATGATTATAAAGCTGTTTCTTTAGTAAAAATTTACCTTGTTAAGCAGGAACAAATTTCGTCTTAAAAAATGACATTTATACACAGATAAGAAGAAAACCAGTGGAACATCAGGTCCTAGGTTCAGAAAGTCCCTGTAATTGTATTTTTTCATTACAGCTTATCCAAATATTATTATTTTTTATTGTAGTGAAGAAGTTGGACAGGAAGCACCCTCACCCTACATAACATTTCAGGTTATCTACTGACCCAAATAATCACACGCTCCTGTAAATGCACTGATTTTGTTAGATATCATTTGAGTTATATGCTCATGATAAAATGGCTGGGGTTGACTTTATAGCAACAGCATTTTTCTTTTTATTAACAAAGAAATACTGTTTTTATCTGGTCAGAAATAATGTATCAGTACACACTAACTTAATGCATTAATTAACCACTAACTAAATGTTAGTTACATACTGATCCCATCTTCATTCATCATTAATCAGTCATGATGGTTCATGTATTCAATCAGTATATTAGTTATCAGTTAACTAATTAGTTAATAATTAACTAATATAGTTCCTGTATGGAATGCATAAACTGTATAATAATACTATATTATTTGTGCTCCCTTGCTTCCATAGGCTCTGGGATAGACTCTAGTCCTGCTGCTACCCTGAATAGGACAAGCGGGTACAGAAAACAGGTGGATGGATACATTATTTGTGTCCCCCTCAAGTAAAATGTTACCAACTTTTTGTGTTAGCATTCAGGCTAGCAGACTGTTATGAGCAGAGGATTAGGGGTGCAGAAATGTTATTCCTGAACTTTCACATTTGTGGTGATCTTCTGCCCCTAACCCTCACGAATGTGAAGGGGTTACGATACACATTCCATAGTCAATACTACAACCTTGACAATTCTTTAAACATAGATTTTGTGATGTGCGTTAAATCCCAGGAAGAAAGCTAGTGTAATACTTGTCATAGTAAACTTAAATTATGCCAGAAATAAAGTTCATGAGGTGTCCCCCTCGGTAGATGCCTCCGACTGGGGGGTGGGGGGTTAAAACCTGTAATTTTACTACCTGTCTAGGCATCTGGTTGGGAAGGCCCTACACGCTGACAGAAAGCGATCAGCACCATGCAGGCTGGGAGTAACTGTGGTGTTCTCAATGGCAACCTCAACAAATGCTGATGGGACGGGGCTTTCAAGTGATCATTACTCCACGTAAGTGGCATGTAAACAAACAAACAAATAAATAAACATCAAAGATAAATGATGACTGTGATGGGTTGGTACCCCATGCTGGGATATTCCCTGCCTTGTGCCCATAGCTTCTGGGATAGGCTCCAGATCCCCGCAACATTGCATAGTACAAGTGGATATGGATGGATGGATGGATGGATAAATAATAGTAAATAATTAGTATGGTAGCAGCGGCAATACCAGTGCAAATGGCAATAAAGTGACAAAGTGCTGGTAGACAGCAGAGTTAGGGTAGACGTCTCCTCATATTCTACAATTAACCTTCTGGGGTCTTTGTCTGTGCCTAATGTCTACCGGGTCTCCTTGTGGCACAACATTACACCGTACATGTAAAAAACATTCCTGCGTACATTGAACTGAAACATTTTCGAAGCAGCAGGAATCTTGTCCTGCTGGCATATTCAAATCCGCACTGTGCTTCCTCGTAGATTACAAGCCTACATGCAAATTTTTTATTTTATTTTGGAAACCGGACAACCAGTGGATTTGGGTTTATGGGAAAAGTTTATATTTCAAAATTCAGTCGGTGCATCATCTAGTCTTAAAATTTTGAGGCTTGTTCATTTCATACCAACTCAAATAAATGACAAAAGCATGTGCTAAAAATAGCAGGAGTGATGTCAAGCAATGTTACACGGTCCATCCCAGAATAAATGTAGATGGGACCAGTTTAACTAGACTAGATTGTAAACTGCTCTAACCCCTGCCTTATATTTGGGACTATGGACCCGTTTTCAAGGTTTGTAAAAAGAAAATCTGTACAATTACTTAACATCTGATACATTTTTTTTGTTTATTTGTTTTTAATAAATTACTAATTTATCGTTATTTTATTGTTGCTGAGATATTTGAAAATCCAGTTGATGTTCTTGGTCCACCAGACCTGCAACAGTATAAATGTGGCAAAAATGTGAACATAATATCTCCTTAGTTGATCTGATGTCATTGTTCACAGTGTCATCGAGGGATAAAGAACCCTACAGGATCTCATTCACAGTAAGAACATATGACTCAGTGCTTTGCAACATACACCCAGGACATGTGACCGGGCACAGCCAATACACAGAGGCCCTGATCTGGAACTAGCTGTAGGGTGTGGCACATTAAACAAAGAAAGCTCGCAAAGTCAGGTCTGTACACCAACCCAAAGTTTGCAAGAAACATTTTCACTTTCATTGACACTTTTCCAACATGTCATTCTCTGTTAAAAGAGACACTTTTCCTAAAGACAGCAGGTGCAGTGTCCCTGGTTTCCACAGAGCCTCACAGCATCAGTGAATTGAATATGAATTTCTAATAAATGTCAAAAAATGCATCCATTCAGTGTTTTTTAGCACGATGTATTATTGCCTTATTTTAATTTTCATCAGGATGTGCCTGCAGAGCATTTGCAATAAAGGTGAGATGAGAAAGGCAGAAATAGAAAAATGGCAGCATTTCGGGAACAGAATAAACAATCCGGTCATCTGATTGGTGCAGTGATCAGTCATGTGACTGTCAATATGACTGCAGAGAAAGCTACAGCATCAGAGATCTCTCGCACAGTCGATCTTTTACTGAATGCACATGCTGTTGTATTCTCTGATGTAACCTGGCTTGCTCATACATAATTTGCCTCTCAGCCTAGTAACCAGGTTACAGGTGTGATAAAAGATTTGATTTGCCTTTTTTCAACCACAAACAGACCTTTTATCTCCGTGATGCTTACATGTGCGACTCTGCAGACTGGATAGGAGTCGAGGATGTGATCACATAAAACTAGGGTAGGAGTATCTGTAGCCCAAATAGTAGGAGGTGTAGTCAGTGCATGGAAAGACAAACAGCCAATAACCCTTCTCTCCAGCCATACTTTTCATGAGTTTGCTCAGTTGTTTATCTGTTGTTGCAGCAGCAATAAGTCAGTTCAATTACTGCAGGGCCAGTAAATTCTCAAATAATTGAGTTAATAAAGTATTTGTTAATCTGTCGTCACCTTCCCATCTATAAAGACCCCTTTATATGCCACATGGATTTTAATCAAATTCCAACTAACCATAAATTATTAAGATGCCATTTAAAGCCCATTGAAAGGAGTGACTACTTGCTTGTTTTTAACCTCATCAAGTATCTAATGCGCATCTCCTCTCTCTATTGTTTGGGACAAAGGGAAGCACATTCCGCATTTTCCTGTCTGCTAAACTGCCTGTGCTATATTTAGCTGCACCTATTGCAACATGAGCTATTTATAAACTGATGCCAATCAGAGGGAACCGTGCAGGACGTGACACTCATTCGTTTCTCAGGCAGAATCTGTTTTAGCATCTGTAGCTAATGTTCATTCAGGGAAAGTGTCCACACAAAAAGTGCCAAATAAATGAGTTGTCCATTTAACATTTGGAGTTTAAGGCCTGAACACTTCATGTTTAACATTTCATAGCTGTAAATTTGAAACAAGCTGTCATTCTTTTCCCGAAGCTTACAAATTTGACAGAAAATTAAAACTGGTTTGACCTAATATCACAGGCTGCAGTCCAGGTAAAAATAGCTTGTATCATGCCAAAAATAGTATTTATATTTAGAAAATGAAGGAAGTCCTTTGTTCTTTGCTATGTCCAAACAGGTAAGACATTCTTCCATCTTTGCCCTGCCTTAGGCAGGGTTTTGTGCTTTGTCATCAGCCAAACTTACGTAACATACACTCTTGTTCTCCTGAACAACGTGCTGACACATGGCAACCAATCGGATTTGAAAGCGAACTGGAAAGGACCGCCTATAAAGTGCCAGTCATACAAGAGTACATAAAAGGCCTAGGAAAACAGGTTTAATTCTCACTAGAAAAGGTACAAAATATGCAGACTCCTCTCAGTCTGGATCAGGTGCACAGATCAGCAAAGATGGACACATGGTGTGTACACTGTGAGAAGGTTGTGTCGGAATCTCGCAATGAAAAAAAGTAAGTTGAAATATTTGGTAACTCACTAATGATCATGCTGTTTAGTCATGTAAAGCCACACTAGTGTAGCTGGAGACCAAGTTTAACTCTATTTGCTGTTGCAATAATTAGGTGTGTTGTTAACAGACAGAATACTGACAAATGACATTTTCAAATATCCAGACCAAAAACCTGGAGGTCCAGACTACACGTCTTTTTGCGGAGTTATTCTGAGGCAAAGACAGGTTCACGATCTTACAGGTACACACAATGTTGTCATCATTTTTAAAGCAAGTGTATTTAAACTAAGCATGCCTCATTTTATATTGTCAACCTTCTATCATCTACCAGTTTTGCATGTTTTTATGTTTGGCATGTTAGAAATGCAATAATTGTTGGTCTTTTTTATTGTAGGCCAACTGTTGAAGAAGTAAACCAATGGTCTGTGTCACTTGAAAATTTGATTTCTCATAATTGTGAGTATGAGTACTCATGCAGTGTTGTTCAAGTCAATAAAAATTATATCTGAAACAATGCTTCAGATTGAATGTTCAGCCAGGGTTAGGTAGGACTGACAATGGCTTGCATTGTGCGGTGTCAAAGAAAAGGTCGGTCTACAAAGCTACAATACACAAAGATGACCAGATTTTCTGTCTTGGATCTTGCAGATGGACTAGCAGCATTTCGGATCTTCTTGAAGTCAGAGTTCTGTGAGGAGAACCTTGAATTCTGGCTTGCATGTGAAGAGTTTAAAAGGATACAGTGCCCTTCCAAACTTGCCTCCAGAGCCAGAAAAATCTATGAAGAATTCATTAAGACTGAGTCTCCTAAGGAGGTACATTTATGCTTTACTACCTCCAGCATAATCGATACCAAAAGCATTCATAAAGAATGTGATAGAAGAAAAATCCCCATAGGCATATATCTGTTTTCTTATCATCAACATGATTAATTTTTCCTTGTTTCATTCTTTGTGAATCGATTCCACACCATTTCCATCATTTTGTTATTTGACCCTAACATTGCTTATCATTGGGTCGATCATGTGCTCTCAATGGATTATTTTTTTATCCACATATCTGCTAGTAATTCCCTTACTAGATGAGAGAAAATTCTTAAAGAAATTTTAAAGATCGCAGTATGGATTACTTGAAGTTCAGCTGTTAACTGGTTAGCCATGATCTTGTTTTATGTGAAGGTTTCATATCATGATTAAAAGTGATTAATGAAATGATATTTAAATCATGACACTATCATTCCAAACTTGTATACTTTATGGTTACAATGATTCCTACAGCATCTCTACAGATCCATTCATTCTCATTAATTATAACTTCGTTGTACTTGACTTCAGATCAACGTGGAATTTCACACTAAGGATGCGATTGCTAGGAGTCTTCACACGCCGACGCCCACCTGTTTCCTCAAAGCACAGAGGAAAGTCTTCAGTCTGATGGAAAACAGCTCATACCCTCGATTCAAAGAGTCAGAAATTTACAAGCAACTGTATGAACTGGCAAGGAGAAAGAGCTAAGCTTTGGCCTACCTGGATTGTGGCTTAAGCACCTTACATTACATTGACGAAGGACTCGTATGGTGTATGGTGACTTTCATGCTGTGGCTCCAATTGTTTACACTGGGCATTTTTGGCCAAATGCTGGACATATTGCTGTTAACAGTTACCTGGCTAAGATATCTTAATAATCTCTCTAATAGTCATTCCACTGAATATCAGATTAACTAAGATATGATTTCTATGACGTTCTTTCAGGGAAATGAAACAGGTGATTCCTAAACACTTTACTGCAAAAAAAGACAACTTGCCACTCAAAAAACATAATTGTATAAACCAATGAAATCCTTCATTCCATTGGTTCATTCCAATTGGCCACTTTATGTTGTAGGCAGGCTCAGAGATATACAGGCAGCAATTATGGTGATCTGAGGCTGTTTAACAGAGACCAGCCCAAAGCCATTTCCCAGCTGAAGAGGAGTTAACACAAGAAATGCAAATATGCCTTATGTGGACTTATACAGACTTTAACAAATATGAGAATAGTGTTGTGGTTCTCTCATTTGCCTCCCTGGTAACTTTGCGATGGGTTGGTGCCCCATCCTGGGTATTCCCTGCCTTGCCCCCATTGCTTCCGGGATAGGCTCCGGACCCCGATGACCCTGCATAGGATAAGCAGGTATGGACGATGGGGACAATGGATAGGTGGATGAATGAACAATAATACAGTCAGTCTTAATGTCTTAATCAGATGAGTTTACACATGCGGGATTTATTCGCGGCTGGACTGCAGTTGCTTTTTTCTTTTTTTTTTACTGCTTTTCATGTTTTTGTAAGGCTAATGCAGGCAGGGCCTCCCCCCACCAAAAAAAAAAAATGGATTGTACCACATAGGAGGAGAGGACTGAGCCCAGCCCAAGCGCCTCAGTCAAATTCTGAGAAAATGAAAATGTGAACGTGTAAAATAAATACATTGTATTTGTTTCATTTAACAATGTGGAACCTTAAAACAACTCTTGTGTATCTTATTTATATACATACATATATACATACATATATATCTCTCACACACACAGTCCTGGGGAGCAGTTAACTAAAATTAGCGAGGCTATTAACTTGACTGCTTTTTCAGCAGTCTATCAGTAGTGCAGCCACTGCAGCTTTTCCAGTAACTTTTTCACAAACAGCGATGCAGCGATTACTATATGCATTACTTAATGCAGCGATTACTATATGCATTACTTAATGCAGCGAGCTATAACAGTATACATTAGTAAACAGTGTGTATAAGTGAAAAGTTAAGTCAAAATAAAACACATTGTTTCATTTATAACATTTAGAGAGTATGTAACAGTGCATGTCGGACATCCTGTTAACTGATAGTGTGGTGATGGCGTAGTCAAAGCCTAGGCTGTTCTTTAAATGCACTAGTTAACGGTTTCATCCCATTTGCTGTCACTTAATACCTAAGAGTTGTCAGGCGATCCACATTATATTAGGAGACTTTTTGTGTGTCTGAAACATTGATTATGGGTGGCAGATGTCACCTAACAAAGAAAAGACAAGCAATTGTCAGACTGAGAAGAGAAGGCTATAGTCACTACTATAGTTAATCTGGACAGGAAGACGACTGGTAGGTCTTGATCCACTTCTAAGGCACAAGACAAGTTCAGAAGTGTCACCAGTTTATGCAACACAAGTTTCAGTGCACCAGAACTTAAAGCACAGCTGAATGAATGCCATGGCACCAAAACGTCAGCTTCAATGGTGCACAGAAGACTGAGGGAGGGAGGTAGGGGCTAAAAGGTTGTTTCAGCCAGAAAGCCACTTTTGAGGGTTCCTAACAAGAGGAATAGGTGATCTAAGGTGCTGTGGACCGATCAATAGAAGCCTGAAATCTATGGTTCCTCAAGGTGGTATGTGCACCATTACACTGGAGAGAGGATGCTGCCACAGTGTATAACGTCCACTGTTAAGCATGGAGGAGGCAGCATAATGGTTTGGGGGTACTTTGCTCGATCTAAAGAAATCTGTATAGTGACTGGAATTTTGAATCAGAAAGGCTACCACAGCATCCTACAGCGACGTGCCATTCCATCAGGCAACAGACTCATTGGTCAGCCATTCTTTAACAGCAACAGACAACAGCAACAGGACAATAACCCCAAACATACCTTTAAATTGTGTCACGACTATTAGAAAAGGAATGGGAAAGTAAGGGAAGCTGAACCTCATAGCCTGGCCACCACAGGCACCTGACCTGAACCCAAAAGAACTAATTTGGGAGGAACTGGACAGAAAGGTCAGGGTGACCTTGTGCATCACACATGTGGACAATACTCCAGGAGTGCTGTATTGAGCTTAGAGAGCAGAATTTAATATCCCTCGTAGAAAGAATGCCTTGAATTTGCTCTGCTGTCATAACTGCTAGAGGTTACTTTGGGGATGTGCTATTTTCTTGCTAATAAAAGGTACTCAAATGGTAAACGTACTGTAAATACTAGCAAAAAATACTGGGTGCATTTTTAGTAAACATTGAGTATCATGCAAATGTAAAAAATCTGTGTGTGCAAAAACTTTTGACTATGTATATATACATACACACACACACACATACAAATATGAGTGCAGGAAGCAGCATCTGACATTTGGTTGCGAGCAGATCAGGCTGGTTTACATCCGGTTTGTTGTATTTGCTGAGATGGGGAACTCCATCGCAGGCTGACCAGACAGCACTGTCCTGATCACACCAGCAAGCAGAGACAGGAACCCACACAGTGGACGAATAAATAAAACCACATAAAACCAGCTTATGGATGATTTCCCACAGTGAGCATCACTGTCCTCAATTTCCAATCGTTCCCTATACTTTACTTAGCAATTGCTTTTATCCAAAGCGATGTACAAGGCAAATAGTACATTACAAACATGACTCACGGGGAGTCAACAAGAAGTGCAGCTAGGCTGAGCTTCCAATGAATATCCAGTTACAAGTGTCAGCAGTATCAGAGCAAGAGGTTGCCAGTGAATATTTCCACTGAACAGTCTAGACTGCCATTACCTAGTCAGAGAGCTTCAAAAAGTCCCTTTCTGTTAATGAAATATGATCGCATAGAGGTCTCCAATTTTAAGGAGAACATCAGCTGACAAACTCTGTACTCAGGAAAAAGACTTTTGCAGATTTTGCACAGTCTGCTATTATGTGAAGAGCACATGATGATGCAAACAAGGAATACCCAGGTCCGGGCGTTAGGATGCGCATTAAACTGATTATGGTCTGAAAAGGCATTTTCTTCAGTCGGAATTCCCCCTTGGTTTGGCCCACTATGGCTTACAGATGATGTGCACACTGCAGTTTCTGCAACCAGTTCTAGGGCATGTGATAGCATTTTGCTGTGTGAACTCTCTTTCCACATTACCTTCAGTTTTCAGTCATACCTCTTCCACTCAGAGTATTCTCCCTATTCATAGCCACAGCAGGAAATGACAACAGTAAAACAGCTAGCTGTAACTCACTCTATTACAAAAAAAACTCACCTTCAAAACTCACAAAAAATACAATTACTAAGCATGTATACCTAGGCCGTTATATAGAACGAATAAATGAACATAAATATTAAGCTAATGCCTAGATGTCTAACATTGGCTAACTGCAAAACATGGGAAAAGTAATTCAGATAACTAATCAATGAAGGCTTGCTAAAATTCTTGTTGTGAAAATGAATCTTTCACAGCTTGTCTCGATGCTTAGTGACGTTGATGTGGTCACAGAAACAACTGAGGTGGTATAAAAGAAATCCAGAAATGACAGCAACAAAAAAATGTTTTTGGTAAGGATGCCAAACTACAGCACAGAGGAAGTGATCTCAGCGTTACTCAGGTTGATTGTGTCACCACCTCAGAACAGAAGGCAAGTTATCTAGACCCACGTTTCCGAACGCGGTCCTCGGGAAACCCCAAACAGTCGCCGTTTTTGCTCTCTCCCAGCTCCCTGCTGGGTTGGGAAACACTGATCTAGACCAAATGACATAAGTCTGTGTCAATAAAACACAGGTGTAAGATTCAGAAAATGTACCCTCCTGTGACCCTGCTCAGGATAAGTATTTGGAAGATGGGTGGACAATTTATTAATGATTATAAATTTCAGTCTCATATGAAATCAGAAAAGGTACATAAGCAAAAAAAAAAATTAAAATTAAGTGACTGGCCATAATTATCAAAAAAGTGCCACTCCCACTGGTATGTTGGGAGATTATCCGAGTACATTCCAGATGAAATATACATGCTCCGAGTACATTCCAGATGAAATATACATGCTCGTGAAACTACTTTTTGAGGTATGTAGGAATGCAACTGACCACCGGCACTTTTCGTGCGTGACATAAGCAAGTCAGATTTCAGCAGAGTGGCACATGCTCATGCAGGCAGTACATGCGGTAGAGCAGAGCCTTGACTATAACCAGCGGGCACTTCTATTTCCACAGGTGGCTTCCCTGATCTACTAGGCAGAGAATCTAAAGCACTGGTGCGAAAGTCTAGGCCACAGAGACAGCTGTGAAAGCTAGCTACCGTGCATTTTACCACAAGGATGAATTTGTGATGACGAGTAGGCAAGAAGCGTCAGCCTTTTGCCAACATAAGTCTGACCAGAAATGCAGGATTTCATTTCTCACAGACTTTCCTTATTCATCCATACTTGGTAAATAACTATGGTGATCTGAACTGGAATGGCAGCTACCTTTAGTGTCACACTGGTACAGAAACTATTAACGCCCTAAAATTATATTTACTTAGCTGACACCTTGGTCCGAAAGTGACATCCATAAAGGCCTTGCTCAAGCGCCTGATGGTAAATTCACTCTGCCAGTCATTGAAGAACCAGTGACGACCTGATCACAGGCAGAAATTCCTAAACCACAAAACCACACACTGCCCTATTAAAAAAAAAACACACACAAAGGTATACTGTAAACCTGCCTTATTGCAATATTATGTTAATATAGACTTCTGCATAGCATAGACACTTTTATTGTAAAACGAATCAGATTATCATTGAAATGCTGGAAATGCACGTCAGAGCAGATCGCGTTTCAATATCACATTCATTCGCCAAACTCAGTTAACTGACGCACAAGGAACATCTCAGCTGTGAAGTCACCCGTTGAGAACACAAAGATGATGTCTGTCTATTCAAAAATTTCAACCAGATAAAGAACTGTTCATTATCAAATAAAGAAAAATGATATATATGAACCTGTTTGACACTATTTGGGAGCAGATGAGATAGAGGGAGCACAGATTCCATGCAACAGCACTCACTCATTATTCACACTTTCCACAGGAAGAGCTTATTGTAAGCAATAGTCCAGTACAGAAACCTGTCTAGAGTATCTGGTTACCTTTGCTTGCTGTGCACTCAATGTACTGACACCAGATACTATGCAAACATCATGCATTCAAATATTACACAAAACAGGCACAAAACATGTTCTTCACGGATAACTGCCAATTTTTGTGTTTTCTTTTAACAGATATAGGAAATGCAATAGGGTTGTGTCCCCTCAGGTATCAATAATTAACAAAACATAAAACTTCCTTTTAAATATAAAACTATTATAACTTGGTTCACTTCAACTGTTGGTGTATCTAAAACACTGAGGGGGAAAAAAAAAAAAGAAAGGCTAATTTTCAGCTTTCACTCGTGCCTGACGGTAAACATGAATAAATACTAACCCTGTTTTTGTATCAATGAGTAACTAACAGAGAGAGAAGTGGCACTCTTTACTTTTGCCCGATTGAACAATTTTTTTTGCCATTAGTGGAATTCATTTTTCATGAGTTGAGACCCTAAAACTCATGTAACTACAACATTAGCAATAGGCTATTAGCAGGCTTGGGCAGCACTACGTTAAGATGCTATATTTCTTCATTTGGAGATCCACCCCAGCGGATATTGATGCTTTTGAAAATGTTGCCAAAATACTGTATACCACAGGACAATATCTTAGAAGATATGACAGTATGATACACTAGATACCGCCAAAACCTACTCATTGGTTTATATAACAGACCTATAAAATCGCATTAACAGATCTGTTCTGTTTTAATGAATGGTTTCCAGGGTCAGGAGGTCAATGTCCTTAGACGAAAGTCTTCGGAACTACTGATCGTCATTAACAGTCGAAATGACGCATTCAAAAGGATAAGGCAGGCAGTGACCGGGGGGGGGGGGGGACTAAGGAAAGTGTCATCACCGGTAGAGAGGAAGGTACACAATTTCACATCCCATTTCAGTTACGTATGTGCAGGATCTGGAATATGGACCAGCCAATCGGTTTTGAAATAGGCACAATATTTAATATTCTGAAGTGTGCAAGAATTACAAATATAAATCAAACCTAACTGAAAGTGACTACATTTCAAGAGTTTCATGGATTCATTGCAATCTGAAAATACGTCAGGGTACTTTGGAAATGGGATCAATACAATTTATGCCTCAAATAAGCATGTATTTTACTTAGAATTTATGTTGGAACATAATTACACCTAATGTACTTTTCAAAAATAAAAAATGACACTTGTCCCAAAGCCACAAACATGTCAATGAAGGTTTCCTTGCAAGCTGGTCCTAAAACATAAGCGCTACGACAGAACCCCCTCACACAAGTCAGACAGCAACCCGCTGATCAGCCTAAAAAAGCAGTCACCCGGGCTGCAAGGAACCCATCGCTCAGAGCCACCTAGCTGAGCTCACTTCCTTGCTAATCATTCAGAGATGATCACACTTGCATCAGCAAGCCTTAGAGGGGCCATCTGACAGGAACAGAGATAATCTAGGGCGAGCGCAAAGCCCTATCAGCAGGGGCCTGCGTGTCGCTTACCGACGCCTGCCTATTTATGCGTCACTGATGAGTTGCAGCTGACTCACCACTGGCAGAAGCAGGAGTGTCAACGTATCTTCCCAGTGTGCCCACCTTTACAAAAGGGCAGCTCATTCAGCATCAGTTTATTTAATAAAGAAGCAAAAAAAAAAAATTTTTTTAAAATTCCCAATTACAATCACAAAACGTCACTGGTACAGAACCCACATCTTAACCCTTGTGTAGTCTACTTCTTCTGTTCTAAAGTCTAGATTCTATAGAATTTATTCTCATTTTGGAAATGGATTGGGGTAACTTCAACCCCAGAAATAACACAGAGGTTAAAGGTAGATTAATTTGGAACTGAATAGCCACGTCAGATGTGGGAATTCTTCCCAAAAGCTACTTCTTATTAAAACATACCCCTTTGGCGCAAGTCCAGGTAGACAAGCTTCTATACAAACAAATTTAGGAACCGCAGCAGCACCATCTGCTTTTATTCTGCACAATCAAGACAGTAACTTGAGCCAAAGGATCTTTTCTTTATCATAAGATGACTTTTATTTGCCCATTTATGGACTTAATGCCATGAGGGAAACAACTAACAAGGCAGCACGCCCTGTTTGTGCGATATACACAGTAACTTGTGTGGCCATATTTGGAAAAATAGCTCCACCTACTGACACTTTAAATAAACAGCATCTATATTAAAAAAAAAAAAGTCAACAAAGTCCATTGTGTTTAAGATGCTGCCATCACAATTCAAATAGGCAAATTTGACAAGTCAATCATTTACAACTTATACAAAAGGGGGGGGGTAATGGAGGAGAAATGTTCATTTATTTCAAGCTTGATTTTTCTAACGCAATTCAACAGATTTAGAGACTTAATTAACATATCTGTGACAGGAGAACAGATGGTATACTCCAACATTTCACTGCATGCATGGATTTTCAGACACTGGACTGGACAGCTTAAGTCACCTGTGGTTTTTGTGCACGTTTTGTGACGCTATGATGAGCCACGGTACAATGCCTTAGCACCGTCATTTAGCCTCCTGGACATTTTTAGCATTTTGCTTTTCTTTCGCCTAGGTGGGAAGAAAACACACAATGAAGCAATAATTACATGATGGGAAAGGTTAGCTAGGGGCCATTATCACTATAGCTATAATAAGACCAGTTACAACTTTAACAATTCTTATTCTCAATGACAACATAAAAAAATGATTCTTACATAGCACATATCCTGGCATATAACAAGAGTGCTACAGAATTGTCAAAGTAAAATCCTTACTGGTCAATTTTGTGACTGATATATGCTATTAGGTCAATCTACGGCATCTACAACTACGCAGTTAATTAAATTCCTTAGAAAAACGCAGCTACAGGTATGTTTCAACAATCCAACAGTACCATCTAGTGGCACGGTCACTTACTGCATTATACAATGGAAGAATTTTAATGGTAAAATGTAGATCACCCAGAAATTTCTAACAGCAAATGTCATTAAATGAATCTAAGATGGGGAATTTGAACTGAATCAAATCTTACTGATATTGATGTTCAAAGCATATTAAAATGCCACATTCTGGACTGACAGACATCGACTATCAACAGAACTGCCTTTCAATTTCTGTTTCTGCATGAATATTAAGGCACTTTCTGAGGGCCACTGAAACTGCTACAACAGACGGTGGTAATGCAGTGTTTTTTTTTTTTTCCCCCCGCATCTTTTGCTGGACTGCCCCATTAATTATATTTGGGGCCGACTAACAGTTTCAATATTCACATAATTTAAGGTAGCCAGCTATTTTTGAACACATTCAATTCAACTTATAAAGCAATCAGATCTCACCTTTTCAACCAATGGTATCAACTGTTGGTACTCAGCTAATGTTTTTAGCAGTTCCATAATGAACGGCAGGTAATTATGCTTTCGCCGGATGTTTTCCATCTAAAACGCAAATATTAAATGTGATTGAGACGCTCAGCGTGCATGGCCATTCAACATTAAACCAAACACGTTTAGCAAATTTACTTTATATCGCTGCAACTTCTGATTCTCTTCATCTATGAGAAGCTGATATTTTGCAATTTCTGACTGGATGGAGCAAAGCAGATTGTTACTTTGATCGGTATCCATTGGCTCCTCCTGGAACAAAAAATAAAATAAAATAAAATAAATGGACAGGTTGCAGCAGCAAGCCAGCAAAACATTCGACAATTTTAGACATGTTGGGTAAAGTCCCTCACTGAGAGCACCTCAAATGAAATGGTGTTTTTTACCTCGGAAAAACTAAAAAGGTAATACCCCAAAATGTCAGAATATACGTAAAAATGCCCGGAAGATAAATGCAGAATACCAAAGGGAAGAACAGAAAGAACAAATAAATGTCACAACAGATAACTTCCACGAACTCACAGGAGTTTTATACCTCAGCAAGCCGACTCTGGAGTTCGGCAATCTTTCGATTATAAATCATCTTTCGGTCTGACACTATCGCCATTAGGTTAAACCGTATCTCTCCTTCGCTGTACCTGGAAAGACGACAACTGTAAGCATAAACCACAGACAATACACATATACATGTAAAATGATGGGATGCTTATTTAGAAAGTGACCACTGCATTTACTTGAGAATTCTTTTCTCAATAACGGGCCTGACTGCGCTGACCCACTCATCTTGGTTACAAACTCCTGAAAAGAGCAACCAGAGAGAAATATACGGTGAACAATGGCAACGCTGGCTTAGATTTCTTACAAACTGCATACATCCAGCAGCTATTCATTTAACTGGAAAGACAGGTGTGCTGCCTTACCAAGGTCAATTGGTCCCTCACGCAGTCCATCCAGCTCGTACAGCCTGCCTTTGACTGGAACGTAACTCACGAAGTGGAAAGCATCTTCATCCTTTGCAGATGACTTTGCGTCAAACTCAAACATCTGTTGTCTGACAGGTAAAGAGGGGGAAACAAAAATCCTTGTGCTCAACATCTCTGGTTTTGTTCCGGGCGGAAGAGAATGTGTGGCTCTACACGGATCGCTGATTTTGACAGAAGTACAGAGGCTCCTTGACTTGAGGTTACGTTCCGAAGAGCCCATCGTAAATTGAAAATATCGTAAGTCGGGTATGCAGAGCTGTCACGAGTACTCAATTAAATTTGAGAACTCTATTAATAGGCATTGATTAAACATTTTCCTTCTCTTAAATATCAGCACAGCACGACTGCAATGCAAATACATCTTAAAGAACACATTCAGATTTGTTAGCCATAGATACATGCCATTTAGCCGAGTAGCCTAGCCTGTCGCTGTCCTCACTTTAACTTTAAATCATTTTGCTTAATTTACTTTCTACAATTCTTCTATGTCAAAATAATTGTTGCTAAAATAAAGGTTATCCTGTCATCTTACATAATACGGTACATAGATGTTATTTTTGTGAACATAGTGTATTTTGAGTAGGGCTGAAAGAAATTTGAAGTTTCTGCAATACTTAAGAGTTGAAAATTATCTACCAACAAAGTCTATCAAACAAGTTGGTGATTCCCATTAGCTGTGCCAACAGATAAGAAGCCAAATTGCTTGCCTTTGCTCAATATCATCTCTATCAAATACAAAATATTTCCATACAGTGGAAGATGAATGTCTTTTCATTGCCACTTCTAATTCGCTTTTGTCCTCTTTGCTCATTTTAATTCCTCACGAACGCGCTGCACGGTCTCTCAGTAAATCAAACAGCAAGGATGAGAATGATTATAATTGTCTCGGAGAGCGCATGCAGAGCTCATGCAAAAGCGGTAAACTTTAGACTGATTTTTTTTTTTTTTTTTTTTTTTTAAAACACATACTAGATAATTCTGAAAAAGAACCATCATTAAAATTGCAAAGCTTGTTAAATTTTGTTTCCTGTGACCGACCAAAACTGTTTTAGCACATGTTTTGTAGCTGGGTGGGTTTTGGCTTTATCTGACCTCAGCGGAAAGTATCATATGGAATATTGCTAGCCTGGAAACTTTCCAGGGGAATTAATAGGAAAATTCCCAGAATTTTGCAAGCTAGTCACAATTGTCCTTCAAAGTGCCTTCTCATTTTCAGCTTTGAATCAGCTTGATAAAACTACTTAACTCAGTACCTCATTAATTGGAACGACAACTTTTGGACATCCGTACATTTAATACATATAACAATAAGTGTTTATGTGTAGGACAATAACAGCCACAGGGAAATGAACAATTTAACAAGTATATTGAGCAGACATTACCTGGCAAAACCATTATGAACTTGTCGTATCACCTCAGAGTTACTCAGTGCCAGACCTTTCATCTAAAGACAGAGTATAAACAGGCCAAAATTAAGACATTTATGTACTTAAATGCATCTTGTAATATGCCCCCTGTGGTATTTTTGGGGTCGAAATTGCAAGTGACCCCAGTCCATTTTCAAAATAAAGTTAAATTCTATAGATTCTAGAATTTAGAGCAGAAGAAGTAAAATACACAAGGGATACAGACGCTAAGCATATATTGAACATATGAACAATTTGAATCTCTCGTGTCAAAACAATGTGGCAAACTGCCCTGCTCAAATAGGAGCAGCTTTCAATTTAAAATAAGCAGCTCTCAAAATGTGTCTCACACCCCACATACATCTCTTACCAAAACAATTACATTACAAACCAACAAAAAACATAAAATACAATTAAAAAAGGTAACTTACGGCTGCATCGAAACTCTGCGAGAATTCCCTGAACTCAGTCAACGTGTCCCCAAGCTGCACGTCCGTGTGAGAACAGTTCAGCAGCACGCTGATAATTGCCTGGGTGGCACACGCATTGTTAATGACCTGTGACATCAAAACAAGGCAGGAAAGCATTCAGCAAAGGGCCACGCTTACTCTGGCTGTCTCCCACAGTCATGCGACCTACAAATATCCACATCCCCCATGACCTTGCATAGGATAAGTGGCAGGAAGACTCATGGGTAGATTATTGGACAGATGTTCATTTGATGTTCTGGGTGGTATGTGCAAACAGCAATAGCATTAAACCGTTAGAGAGAACAAACACAATTGCATAATATCACGGATATTATTACTCCACAGGCAGTAAGGCACCATCTGTTCACACCACTCTTATGTGTTATGGTAACCGTTCCTTGATTACTACCTGCTTGGCAAAGAAAATGTGGTCCAGCCGTGAGTCCTGGACGATGGAGCCTGCAGGCTCCTCTCCAGGCTGCCACTTGAAAAGGAAAATCAGCCCATGAACTGGTCTGCAAAGAAATGAAGTGCTATATAATTACAGTACAATTCTCTACTAGCCAAAGGAAAGTTACCCGCTTTAACAAGGTACATGGATCTGATCCAGCACAGCAAAGCACTAACCCAACATTGGAAAGAGACAATTTCTGCAACCCCCCCCCCCGGTTAAATATGTACACCATTTCATTGTTTTTGACCTACTTCAGTTTTTCAAAGTTTTCCGGTTCCATGCTCCATATCTCTTCGACTTGTGCGCCTTTGCATCCTAAGGACAGTATATCAGAGGGTGCTTATGGGAGCCAGGCGACATTAATATTACACTCATAAAAAGGAAATGCCAAATTGTTAAATAAAAAGCATCCAGCGTAAGCTACTTGTATGGCAGTTTTCCAAAACCCATCAGTACTGAAATAACACTGCAATCACCACTGACAAAATGAAGAGAAGAGAAATTATATAGACTGAAAGAAATTAATTCATATAAAATCAAGTGGACTTTCTTGCCCCTTGACCTCAAATCTGGATGTGTCATGAAATTGCATTTATACATTTTTAATTGTACTAAAACATCTTTTATAGCATAAATATATTGGTAAATAACTATGGATATTATTTGCCCATAAAAATGCACGTAAATCACAGCAGAACGGAAACTAATTTAAGGGCACTAGAGCGGACTTAAACAAGTCGTTGTTTAAAATAAGTTGGCTGTATTTAAAGCATTATCATACATGGGACATTGTAATCCTGCGTCTTGATCCTTGTCGTTCTTAATTTTATTCGCTAACAGCACAGCTCTGGCATACAGAAGCTATACTGCTAAATGAATGCTAACTGCTAGCTGCTAACCAGTCAGACACAGTAAAGCAACGCGCTAGCTAACCATCCTTTTACAGTGGAGTAAAGCGCAAGGATTTCCACCAGCGGCTTTACCTGACCGTTATAATATTCGGCTGTCCCATTAACGTGTAATTCAACTTACACCAGTCGTACGGATAACGGCAGAAGCCATAAAGCTTCCCAGCGTTCGGCCTTGTGTTCATCAAGCGTGTTATGTAGCCCGTTAGCTTAGCCTGTGACCCAGCGAACCACATAACAAAACGCCTCACCGAAGCCTTTAATCAGTTCCGTGAAGACCCCCGGGTCGCTCTCCATCAGACACCATTCGCCTGCACTCCCCGTCATCCTAAAGGCTTTTCCCCAAACGTAGATAAAATGTAAAGGAACGCAGCAGTTAAAACCGCGCCACCGACGTACGCTAGGCTCACCGCGACCACTAGACGCTCCTATTTCCCGGCAGCCTTTTGAACGTGACCCAGAGGGCAGTTTGATTTCTATGGTAACGGTAAAGACGTGAAACGGCAAAGACCCCCATCCTGACAAAGCCATTCACCGAACAAGACCCACAAATGTTTGGTGGAGGGTGGAAGCTTGTTTTATGGGTTACCAACGGAGACCGTCTCTTCTTGTCACATTAAGAAAATATATCGTATTTATGTGGAAAAACCAGGAGAGTGGGTCCTTTAGAAATACAAATAAATTCTTACAACTTGTTTACAAATTGGAGAATATATGCGAATGAACCGTTCATAAAGAAGTGAAACAAACGCATTAGAAAGAACTTCTGTTAGCAGTGTGTGAGTGTGCACTGTGATGGGTTGGCACCCCATCCTGGGTTGTTCCCTGCCTTGTGATCGTAGTCTCTGGGATAGGCTCCAGACAACCCGTGACACTGAAGAGGAAAAGCGGTTTCAGAAAATGGATGGATGGCTGAACTTCTATGAGGCAGAAAAAAAGATTAAGATAACCTCTAAAAGCAGAGTCGGGGACGTAAGATACAGGACAACACGGCAGCCGATTATTTGTGCGTGCTGAGACTTAATCTAGATTAGTAGCGATGCTGTTGATGACTCATACAAGTCTAAATACAAGTTTGTAAATCAGTGCCAGACAGTCCATCTGCTCTGTTTATAAGTCAGAAATGTTTATTTATACACTACACCCCTTGAACCTAAGAAAACTTTTCAAGAGCTCATCTTATTGCACTTATTTGTGATATCGCCATAGGTAACGTGTATCACTGCAAAGGCGTCATTGTAATGTAACACTCATAAATACCATAAAAGAATTTTGCACGAGGGAGACTAAGATGACTTAAATGTTATCATTTGAGTAAAACGTCCTTCAACCGACTGGATTTTATATATGGGAATTCAGGGAACTGATTTCTTTATGCAAGAAAACCCAAATGTATAAAACACGTACTGAACTTAATAGTACTTAATATTATTAGTAGGTTAAACAGCTGTCTGAGAACTGATAACCTCACAGAAATTAGGCTGTTAAATGCGCTGTAGAAGATAGATGATTGTTTTCCAGACAAAAAATGAAGAGTTGGGTAATCCTTTCAAGATTATGTGATGATTTTTTTTAGGTTAGCTACGTAATATGTTGACAGGCTAGTTGTTATAAATGGTTACTAATGAAACTGCTATTTAAATGGAAACTAGGCATAATAAAAATGATACGCATTATATTTGATTTTAGTTACCGCGTTCATATATACCACATACGTTAACACTTTGTCTGAGGTGCTCCACCCACTAATTGTATGGCACTTCATAGTAGACAAACAGGATTAACATAGTTTCCAGTGATTTTAAAAATTATTTATCCCCAAACGTACAATCCTTCCACCTTTATTTGAACAAACTTGTGAACTTGGAAGAGCACATCTGAAATGCGTGAAAATGCATAGCGAGAGTAAATTTCTCGGCTGAGGAATGTGCAGAATGCCCGGCGCGCTCGTGCATGGCCGGCAGCCGCGCGGCCATCCCCTCCCAGCCGCCACCGCGGCTCCTTTTAGAGATTCCCCGAAAGGAGGGCCTTTTGCTGTCTGAGTACCGGGCTGCTCCGCAAAGCTCCAGTACCCTGCCAGCTGTCACTTCAACGGGAATCGGATGAATAGGGACTGCCGTCGGCGTTTTTGGTTTTAGCTGGCCCAAGCGCAGTGTCCATCTCCATCAAGGCCGCCGCAAGTATTCATTCTCCGGTACTATTTGTTTTCTCAAAAGCAGGCATCGCAACGAAATGTCCGTCTGAAATAGTTATCTAGGGCTGCTTGTAATCAGCGTCCTCATAGCACTCATATAAGCTTGATGTTTGTGCACTGATAAAGAAAATCGAATTGCTTTCTATGAGGCTGGGCATCTTTTTGGCTTCTCCTAGACTGGCTGTTCACCCATCGTTAACCGGCTTGTTAGCCGGACCTCTAGCTACATAAAAACAACAGGACTTCCACTGTATGGGACAACAAAAATAGGCAGCTTGTCAGCGATCGCTGTCTTGCTGGCATGTAAAGATTCCGTGCTGTTTCTCTGCATGTATCTCTCAGCAGCTACTTACTTGCAAAGGCAGAAAACAACAAACAAGGTGCGCGTTAGCTTGATCTGCAGCGTTTATGATAAACGTGTTTATTTGTGTAGATGTACACGCTTTTAAATCAACGTGTCACAGTCACGGGATACTGCCGTGTTATTGTAGACAACTGAGGCTTTTTCTGATTGGGGAAAAATGTTTATCCCCTTGTACGGATCATATAGTGCGATGAGGAATCCCCCCCCCCCCCGCCCCGTGCTGACAGTAGTCTAAACGTTATTATCCGGCTCTGAATTTGACAGCGGTCAACTTATCTAGAGCATTACATTAAGTAAAATTATGTTTTCCTATACTTTCGATATGTTACCTCTTAGCATCAGCCCATACACATTGATACATTATTCATACATACTATCAGTATGCATTATGCATATAAATTGCTTATCATTGATATGCATTGTGCGTATTAATGGTACGCATTGACAATTCGGTGCAAACACACCAGGGTAAATGCGATGTCACGCCTATATCGGAGTCACAGTACACTCTTCTCGATTTCTCTCCAGCACAAAAGGCCGTACAGCGATGGATCCGGCGGAAGGCACGGCTATACCGGCAGAAACCCTGCGAGTGACCGACATGACCCGGCTGCGACGCTTCTTGTGCTTTGGATCGGAGGGCAGCATATACGGCACCAAAGGCCAGCCGGGCCTGGAGAACACGCAGATGCTAATGCGGCTCATAGAGGACGGCCGAGGGTGCGAGGTGGTGGAGGAGATCCGCAAATTCAGCCGGGATGGCGCGTCGGTCGCTCCGAGCCCCGCGCTCTTCGCCCTGGCTGTCTGCTCGCAGCAACCGGACGCCAAAACCAAGCAGGCGGCCTACGAGGCGCTCAGGGACGTGTGCCGCCTCCCGACCCACCTCTTCTCCTTCGTGCAGTTCAAGAAGGAGCTCAAGGATGGCATGCATTGCGGCATATGGGGCCGAGCGCTGCGGAAAGCAGTCTCGGACTGGTATAACCAGAAGGACGCTATGAGCCTGGCGGTGGCGGTCACCAAGTACAAGCAGAGGACCGGGTGGTCGCATAAAGACTTGCTGAGACTGTCACACATGAAGCCTGCAAATGCAGGTGGGGATAAATCCTGGCCAAAAAATAGTTCTGCAACTTATTATTATTGTCATTGTACAGTGCTGTTTGAAACCATCTAAATTCACGCAAAGCCTCTATGAGGCTTAAACAAATGACATTTATATATTTTCCTACTAGCACTATATTCCGGATTCGTTGTGTTCATTCATTTTGTAGATCTACAGGGGTTAAGCATGATCACCTGGAGTCCCATGTTATTTAGTTTATGCCTTTTTTGTGGACTTTCAATTAGCCTTGATCTTGCTGATAAAACCATTAACGGGATGCAAATTAATTAAAACTGGGGGGCCTGGATATCCAACTTGAATTGCAGTTAATTGCAAAAGAATTTGTAATAGCCAGGGATTGTCTTATTTAACGAAAGATGCAAGTCCCTTCGTGCCAATAGAACAAGAAAAGTCATTAAATTGAACCAAACAAAACACAGAAATTACGTATCAGCATTAAATAGGCAGTTCTTATAATTACTCATGGCAGTAGTATTAACTTTATGAGGTAGACCCTGTAAAAAGCTACTTATCATTTTGCCATTATTGCTTATATAACATTGGGAGTTTTTTTTAATTATAATTATTATGATTTATTATAATATTTTTTACCATTTCTTTTTCCATTAATAATAATGCGGTTAAATCAATTAAGGGTAATTAATAAAGATATTTTTAGTGAATAAATCCATTTACTCTGCGATTTGCCATCATCATATTTGAAATCCCCTGTTTTAAAATATGAACATTGAAATTCATGGGTGAAGTTTAGCGCTAATTCAAAGTCAAAGAACAGACAATGTGAAGCTTTTATGGACCAGGATTAGACAGTCCTGTAATAGCACAATTAGTAAATGATGATGTAAGCACATTGTTTATTATAAGTATAATAAGTATCTGCTGCGTTTTTAGGAATTTCCGTGATCAATAAATACATCACAAAAGGATGGAAGGAGGTCCAGGTGGCATACAGCAATACGGAGCACTCTGAGGAGATTGCTGAAGTTCTGAAGTATCTTGAAGCCGTGGAGAAAGTGAAGCACTCCATGGATGAGGAGGAGGTGGTTTATTTAATAGAGGAGTATGGATTAGAGCCAGAACAGTTACTGACAAACCACCTGAAGTCAAAAGAGGTTAGCAACACCCTTTTCTGTCTTTTAATTTTCTTTAATTATGGTTTCGCAATTTTATGGTTTTGTGTTTGTTGACAAGTTGTAGGTAGTTTCGGTAAGTGGTGTTAATAGGCCAATATCTGGACCATTCTATACAGTTTCTGCTTGTGTTACTATGCTCTAGGTGTGCAAGACTTTACTTAAGGAAATGCCCATAGCTACGTTGCTGCGGAGCCTGGGAAAGATGACCGCTGATGACATTCTGCAGCCGGGTAGTTCGGATGTTGCGCTGGTCTGCGAGAGACTTCAGAATGAATCTGCTCTGAAAAAGGTCAGGATATGAAGTCTTGCATGTTGCTAGAAATCCTTGGATTTTGGCTACCACTCATCGTGATTTTTCCTATTTGATTGTTTTCAGGACAAAGTCCACCCCTTTCATATTTTACTGGCTCTGCAAACTTACAAAAAAGGCCAAGCGAGCAGAGGAAAAGTGAAGTGGGAGGCGGACGACGCGGTTGTCCAGGCGCTGGATGCTGCATTTAACAAGTGTTTCATGGTAGGAATTAGTAACATATCTATGTCTAATTAGTCCACATCAATTGATCCTGGCTCATACGCCAACTTGCGAAAGTACGTAATAACTCAAATAGTATTTTTTTTTTTTTGCTCAATATGTTTATTGACTTTTCCTTTACAAACATTACAAACAAACCAAAACCATAAAAGGAAACTAAACCTACAAAAACTCAATACACAAACTGACAAACACACGCGCTCACATCCGTTAAACTTGTATGGATTCCTGTTAGAACAGAATACAATTACGATAAAATGACAAAAATATAATTAAAACGCCCCGTATTTTTACCATTTTTTTCTCAATTGAAGCCTGTATTCCTGGTTTCTATTATGGTCATGTACAGTTCCCACAGCTGATCAAAGTCTTTCCGTTTTCCCCTAACAATATAGGTCAGTCTTTCCAGTCCGATACATTCTGAAAGTTCTTTTATCCACAATGTCAAAGAAGGGGCATGCAAATTCTTTCAACATAGTGCAATAGTTCTTCTGGCTTGAAGAAGTCCAAAATCCAACACCTTTGTCTGTGCCTGTATTTGTTTACTCAAATACTATTAAATCTTTCTGTTCCTCTCACTCCCCAGAATGTTGAACCCACTGGGAAGCGTTTTGTGTTGGCTGTGGATGTCTGTATGTCGGCAAACAGCATGGTTCTGGGGAGTTACGTCAGTGCGAACACAGCAGCTGCAGCAATAACTATGGTAAGACCGTATTTCTGCAGCTCGACCTGTGGTAACGGCAACAGCTGCACTAAATGGGAGATAAAACTGCATATATCGTCAAAAGTTACAGAGAACACCCTCTAGTTATTAATGTACTATATTCTGAGTTTGACTTTTTATAATGTATGACCAGTGTTTCCCAGTCTGGTACTCAGGGATCCACAGGCAGTCCATGTGGACTATCTGGCAGGGAGCTGGGAGGGAGCAAAAATGGGGACCATCTGTGGGTCCCCGAGGCCCGGATTGGAAACACTGCTCTTGACCGTTGAGATTATGTGCTTGGAGTTATGATTACATAGCCAGCAATACAGCTCAAATAAATACTTCTGATTCCTTGTACTCAAAGGTAATGCATTTTGATGACAGCATGTATATTTACAGAGAGTTTTTCTTGATTTTAAGGGTATTATACGAACAGAGATAGAGCCTCAGATTTTGGTGTTCTCTGAAGGAGCTGTCATTCCCAGCACTGTCACCAATGACATGTCTCTGGCACAAGTAACCGCAGAGCTAGCAAAGGTGGGCCAAAGCCAGAATTTCTAAAAGTAGCAGCTGAATACAAAATATGGAATTTTGCATTTTGCATTTGGCATTTGCTGTTTTCTTGTCAAGCTGTAGTATTGTGTTCTGAACCTCTCCTGTAGAGTACCGGCAGGGCCACGGACTGCGCCCTACCAATCCTGTGGGCCACAGAGAACCAGAAACCAATGGACATCTTCATCGTCCTGACCAGCAACAACACCAGCTTGGGCAGGGTTCACGCAGCAGAAGCGCTCAGGATGTACAGATATGTGTGTATTAATACTGCAATCAATCATTATATCGCAATTCATTTTGTCATGATTTTTTATCAGTATCGTGAACCTTTGCGTAGATCTATTTTGATGCATTTCCACTGGCATACAGGAACCGAGCCATACTGCGAAGAGGGACTAGTTACAGCACAGTTCCAGCTCCCTTTGGTTTTCCACTGCAGATGGGTCGGCTTGGTAAAGGCGTTTCCGGGTTTGGAGAGTGACAGCGACGTAAAACCGAAGAGACGCTTATTTACTGTTGACACGGTGTACATCATGATTTACTGTGTGCTAATTTCCGCTAGCAAGTCTGAGAATCGGTGTCTTATTTGAGCGTCATTCGCTAGCAGAATTAGCCTTCGCTCGTGTGAATTTGCATTACGAATCCATTCTGTTCAGATGTTCTTAGTAATTTTTTAAGGTGGAGGTTGGACGTTCTCATGTTCTGAGTTTTCGGGAATGCACCGGTACATCGCAACGTGCGATACTACTAATAATGGATAGAATATGCCCATTTTTCCTTCAGATAATCTATGCATATCAACGCAGATAACCAGAATCTCTGTGCATTTTGACCAATCAGATAGTGGTGACACAGCCAGCGTGGTATGGTCACACTAGTTAACAGGTCCACATCGTGCGGTTATGGCTTGGGTACGACTCGGATAATTTACAGTGGAAAACCCGTCAGTTCGTGGTACAGGTCGGTTATGGCTCGGTTCTTGGTGGCAGTGGAAAAAATGCTTGTATTTGATCGCAGTCCCATTTAACACTGGAAGTAAAATTGAATGTTTTATTTTACAAAGATTTTTTCAACATTGGCTGATTAAAAATGTGCCGTTCGTGTTGATCATGCTAAGTGCACCGCAATGCAGAAATTCTGTGAAATGTCGGAAATGTTAAAGTACAAGCCAGAAGTTTAATTTTGTATGTTCTGTTTTAAAACAGAATTGTGCACTTTATGAACACACAAAGTAATGCATAGTTTATGCAACAACTTTATTCAAGATAATGACTCACCCTTGGCCGTTAATGCCTGTTAATTAAATTCGGCCTGCTTTAATTT
>JAAGVU020000043.1:7595952-7608071 GCA_011763525.2 Mormyrus iriodes | reverse complement strand
TGCAACAACTTTATTCAAGATAATGACTCACCCTTGGCCGTTAATGCCTGTTAATTAAATTCGGCCTGCTTTAATTTTTAATAGTTCCTTTTCAATATTTGAGCGTTAACAATAAGGATACAATGGTAATATCTTGATGCATCATTATGCATTTATTGGTGGCACTGGTATCATGATGAGTATTACATCATGGGCTAACTGGCAGTAGTGTGGATGGCCAGTACGTCTGTTCCATTTATGAGGGATCAATCACCAAAGGCAGGTTGTAGCTTAGTGGGTGGAAATCAGGTGAGTCCAGGCAGACCTAATTTGCATGCTGTAATAGCTGTGTATTGCTAGATATTTACAAACCAAGGTGCTTGCTTCTTTCCTGTCATTACAGTTAAGTTGTGTTGGTATTATTGTGAGTAATTGTAGTGCTCATCTGTTTTGTTTCATTTGTTTTGCAGAAAATGGGATTGTCCTCCAAATTAATAGTTTGTGGCTTGACCTCAAACAGGTTCTCCATCGCAGATCCAGAGGACCAAGGCATGATTGATATTTGTGGCTTTGATTCTGGAGCCCTACAAGTCATCCAGAATTTTGTTTTGGATCAAATTTGAGAGGAAGGTGTTCAGGGAAGGAATGGACAAAACATTTCAAAATATTAGCAATTAGGACTTAAAAGCCCTCATGGGTCCAGTGGAATGTTAAATCATAAGAGAACACAGAAATTACATTCTTAAAGGGTGGATCTGTTTTCTTTCCCCTAGTTTAGTCATTGGAAAGTAATTCTGATGTTAAAAATTTGTCCAGCAGGCTGGACGATTGTGTATTGGAATACCAGACAATGTCACACATTGCTGCAGAACCTTCTTTTGGTATGAAATTGCATTTTAATATAACATTAAAAGACCCAGCAACATTATCAAAGTTCTAACATAGTATCAAAAGTATAGTGTAATGAACACAGTGGTGTGGACAGAAGCTACTTCCTGATAAGTAGGAATTTCTTAGCAAAAAGTTAAGTCTGCTGCTAGCAACTAACACTTGATAGAAAAGTTTTCTGTGACAAAGATCACACTTTTGAAAGACACAAAATGTTATTTTTTCTTTAGTGTCATGATAGCCATCTATATTGTAATGTACATGGTTCATTACGGCAGTGTTTCTCAACCCAGTCTGTGGGGACCCCCAGGTAGTTCTACAGGAGCTGAGAGGGAGCAAAAATGTGGACTGTCTGGCAGGGGGCTGGGAGGGAGCAAAAAAACATGGACTGTCGGGGGGGGGGGTCCTGACGACCAGGCTGAGAAACACTGCATTGTGAGACAATTTAACCTCTTCCTTGCTCTTTTCATTCAGACAAAAGAAGTGGGTACAACTTTTTTAATAAATAATGAGTAGGTCGTATAATTTTTTTTTTAATCTTTACATTAGTTACATAGTTAGACTCACGCCTGGAGTGGAAGGATCTATTTTATCTATATTTTTATTTCACTTTAATTTGTTTACAGTCTTTACCACCATTTATGTAATGCTAACTGTGCATTACCGGAAAAGTTTGCCAACGCTGTATCGCGCTGGCAAAGATGAATCCACCTAATTATCGTTTGGCAAAAATATTACCTGCTAGGTAACAGAAAAAAAAATGCTGTCAGAAGTCATAACACTTAAGCGTCAGAATGTTAGATACGCAGAACACTGATTCAAACTAATGTAACAATGTTTCACTATTTTTTAGATGTGAAAGCTGCAACTGAATGTACTTTTTATATTGTGTAACACTTTAGATCTGTATTTTAAATGAATTTGAAACACTTTATACTTCAAACCAGAATGAAATAAACACAAAAATGAATGACAGTGAGGGGTGATTTCATTCTGAAGATGAAACTGAAACTGATGCAGTTACCTAACATGTAACTACCGTGAGTTGTCCCATATTCCATGAGTTTTACCGACTACAACACTTAAAAGTCTTGGCTATCACTCTTTAGTTTAATTGGCCCCTCAGTAGAAAACATACCATTTAACAGATTCATTACAATATGGCTTCCTTTGACAAATGTTAACGTTAGATGTCGATTTTATCTTTTTCTTACTATTTCACAATACCAATAATAATATTAATAATTGAAATTAAAGAAAAAACTTAACTTGAAACGTATAGTTTGGAATACTGTGTTATATACCCCCCCCCCCAACATCTATGTGGTTGTGAATAGAAATTAATAGCGTGTTTATGTATTTTGACCTTTTTTTTAAAAAGATGCTCTTTCTGTTTTGAGAAGTGGTGTTATTTGATTGCACTGGAATCCTCCAGCATCTCCGTACTTTTAAAATGAACAGTGGTTAGACCTGGTTTGATTTGCAAATTGCAAATCATTGCACTTACAGTTATCCCAATCAGTAAGATGTGTATATGATGGTTTGTAAACAAGCTGTTAAAATACATATATTATGGACAGGTACAGTGATCCCTCGTCTATCGCGGGGGTTGCATTCCAGAACCCCGCGAAAGGTGAAAATTCGCAAAGTAAAAACCATATGTTTATATGGTTATTTTTGTATATTTTAAGCCCCTATAAACCCTTTATATTCTCTCCGATATTAGGTAAGATTAGTTGAAATTATCTATGTAAACACACTGTTTATATACTACACACAAATATACGTATGATATATCATTGAGGAGTTTTATTTAATACGTAATACAGTTGTAAAAACATTGTAATAATACATATTTTAACAAAAATAATTTTATATTTACTATAATATACAGTAATGCACTCGTTTTACTTACTTACCCAGTAATATTAGACATATTATGATTATTCCTTTAATATTAGTATCATATTTCTAAAATAACTTACACAGACCAATATCCTGAAACACACTTATTTAAACAGGTTGAATAATGACTAAAGCAACCTTTACAAATCTGGAATCCTGAAACACTATGATCATCACTTTCTTACTTTAGGTTGATTAAAAAGTTGGGAAACAGTATCTTTGGTAGGATCATAGATATGTCAACAGAGCAAGGTAGGTCCAAAAGTGACATGCCCACACAAAATTATTTAAAATGTGCATTTAACTAAGTAAAAAAAAAAACCTACTTATTGCTCAGCTTGCTATTTTACCTAAATGCTCACAATTTTATCCATTTATAGCATGGCAAATTTAGCAGTGTATCTATCTTCAGTCTTTCAGTTAATTAATATTGTAGAGTTGGGAGGAGTCAATCACCATAATTTACTTTATTAAATAATTTCTTTATTGATAAACTTTATTAAATGCAGAAATAGACATCCAGCAGTTTTTAATAACTGTCAAAACTTTAAAATCACAATGAAATGAACCATTTTAACATATTGAGGTATTTAGAAAACCTCAGCCATAACTGAAAAAAAACGCATTTCATAGCTGGGACCTAGATTCAGAATCATAGTACAAAAGCACTGAGATGCATTTCAACATTTACAATAAAACGGAGATAGAGTGAGTGGTGGCCTCACACCTTTCAGGCTATTCATTGAAATACAGCCACAGCTCTGTGTGTGTTCTGCCTGTATCTGAAGCCTTTCCCAACCTGGTCCTTGGGGACCCCCAGATGGTCCCTGTTTTTGCTACCCCCCAGCTGCCTGCCAGACAGTCCACGTTTTTGCTCCTACTGGGAGCTAGCAGGGAACAAAAACATGGACTGTCTGGGGGTCCTCAAGGACCATGCTGGGAAACAGTGCTCTAGGTAATTAAATTTCCATGGTACAAAGCCTGGTTGACTTGGTGAACTTCTGACTGTGAATTGCTGTTTACGTGGATATTTGTATATGCACCGTATGATTGACATCTTTTAACCTGTAAATCCTGGAATAAGCCCTTGGTCACCACGACTCAAACTTGATAGGTGATCTTAAGGTAATGTGGTATTTATGGACCTGAACCTATAATAAAATGGTCTTCAAAATGGTGTCTTGCTTTCTTTAAAACCATGCCAAATATGGAACCAGAGAAAAATTTGTGAAACCTACGAAAATGAGCAATAGTGTAAATACATCAATATGATGGATAAGTCTCCATATTTAAGAATGTAAGTGCATTTTAGACATGACCTGAAGGTTTCTCATTAAGACTTGCTTACTTTCAAAAGTGATGATGAATTATACAACATGACTTTAAAAACAATAGTTTGCAACTATGAATCTAGGATCACAAAAGGAATGATTTGAAATAGCTACCACTGTAACTCACTGTAGTTATAATAATATGGCCACCTAATAAATATCCTATATATTTTCCATACATATATGTCTGTGTGTGTGTGTATATATATATATATATATACACACACACACACATATATGTATGGAAAATATGTAGGATATTTGGGATATTTTTAGGATAAAATGTCTTCTACTTGGATTTTCTAAATACACAGACAGTACATGATTTAATGTGTCAGTTCCAAAGCTGCTGCGCTAATCAAGTTTGTTTTTCTAAAAGAATTTAGCTTATGCGCAACATGGCTGCTCTGACAGCAAACAACATCATTCACAGAAACTGGTGCGCACTAGTTGCAGCTAATAAAGTATCGCCTGCTGTTTTAAAGGAGTACCTGCTCTTTTATTCTTCTCTATGTCGACAACTTTAGAGAGTGGATCCAAAACAGTCTGTTCTCAGCATGCCTGAAAAATATATTATATTTGTTTTTCTTTCAGAAGTTCTACTAAAGGACATAAAGAAATAAGTATGTTTTCTATACATGTATATTTTTCTTATTTACGTGTGTTATAGCTTTTGTACTATTTTGGTGAACTATTATAATAGCAAGCAGAGTGGCGAAATAATTTAAATCAGGCGCGTTATGAGACTACTCACAATTGAAAACCGCTTGGGGGCCTACCAAATTCACTCTGTGAAGACAAGTGAAGATGGCGGACGTATTGAGTGTTCTTCGTCAGTACAACATCCAGAAAAAAGAAATCGTCGCAAAGGGAGATGAAGTTATATTTGGAGAGTTTTCTTGGCCGAAAAATGTCAAAACTAACTACGTCATTTGGGGGTATGTCGACGAACCGTTCGAGCCATTAAGAGGCTGGCTGCTTTCTCGTTAGCTGCCTACAGTTTTTGGTAAACTTTTCCTGCGTACAAGGCAGCATGTTCGATAAAACAAGCTATTATGACACAGTTATGGAGTTGGACCGCTTTATTAAGCGCATATATTATTGGTACTAGTCATTGGGTTTTTTAACATTTGTGTATAGTTGCGCTCTTAGTCTCTTGTAACTATTAGCCGTGCCAGTAGGTGGTTCTATTTATTTTTAGCGTAGCAGCTGTAGCTTTTTACCTGGTCTGTCAAGTTCTGCTATATAGACACACAAACCTACGTGTCAGGCCAACCGTTCGACTCAGTATTGTGTATAAACTCGATTGTCTGCTGTGGAAAGTGCAAGAATAACCTTTTGAGACAAAATGTGACATTACTTTAGTGAAGTTCCTGGCATGCTCGTTAGGTGTATTCGCTTGACTACGTCACTACATCGCATCTTTGAAGTCACCATGGTACCGGAACGGTACCGATAGATCCAAAACCACTCATTCATCCTTGGTGTTTCCAGGGAAAATTGATTATGCGAGTAATTTCGTAATTAGATTTTGGTTTCCGTGGATCAGGAACTACATTCACAAGTAGCGTTTCATAGCACGGCTGCACCTTTGAAAGATATTGTATCGCGTTGTCTTTTTCTTTTGTTTGATTGATATGTATGATCAATTGCAGAACTGGGAAAGAAGGCCAACCCAAGGAATACTATACTTTGGATTCTATTCTGTTCCTGCTTAACAATGTGCACCTTCCTCATCCATCTTATGTGCGAAGGGCTGCAGTAAGTCTGCCTTTTTTGTGCTGGTCTTATCAGATTGCTATCATCGCAAGTTATTTTTGCTAAAATTCTATTGCTGTTTTTGTTGCATTTTTCTTTTATAATTGTTGTAATATGTTATTGGTTTTGCCATTTAACTGGAATTTGCTACTCTTAATTAAACTTCATATTGTCTTTACAGACAGAAAACATACCCGTAGTAACAAGACCTGACCGAAAGGATTTGCTGTCTTATCTCAATGGGGAAAGTTGTAAGTAAAAATTCAAAATCCATGTGTGTGCATAATGTCAGCGCTTAGCCTTTTCTGAAATGTGAGCCTTGCAACTGCACGCAGTTTATATTTCACCTTTTCTTTACAGCCACCTCTGCAAGTATTGACAGAAGTGCGCCTATAGAAATCGGATTACAAAGACCCACGCAAGGTTTGTGAACTTTCATTTCTAACTTGTGCTGTCAGTTCAGTTGACTTTATTATATATTATACACAGTATTTCAATTTTGAATTTTTTTCCCTTTAGGTTGAATAAAACCATACATTTACCTCTACTAGCCTGACGCATCTCCATGATCCATGAATGTTCTTAATGTTGCGCCTCTCGTCATTGAATTCTTTTATTTGTACCTCAGCATTCACTGGAAGCTCAGCCCTGGCAAACTTATGCCTAGTCAACTTCTCAGCAGTCTGTATGTTTGTGATGTGCTATTTGCCTCAGTTGTTCATCACTTTGGATGAAAGCATCTGCTAAATAAAAGTAAATAAATTTAAATCAGGGCTGTACGATACATCATTTCAGCATCGTGTGTGCACGTACAATAATCACGTTGAATTTGCCTGCATTGCTTTGTGTCTGACAACTCGTAGCAACTCTACAAACTATTTTGCGCGCACACTATTGATAGATCAAAAGTTCTGTTTGGCTGTAGTTTATTTCGGGTAATTTAATCTTGTTTTTTGTTTTCTAAATATCACAATATTACGCGTGAGAATTTCACATACTGCGATGTGATATCGTGCAGCTCTAATTTAAAAGAAATGAAATTGCGCACGTCGACGGTGAAAGTGGATGTCGATCATACCTGACTGCGATGACCATTTTGTCTTCTCGTGAACAGTTAAGAGAGCAGCTGACGAAGTTTCTTCAGAAGCAAAGAAGCCGAGGATAGAGGTAAGGAGTAATGTCATGCAGTACGCCAGGTTATGGAGTATTGTTCTGTGTGTAGAATGGCAAGTGCAAGGCTTTATCATTCAAAGCCAGACTAGTGACTGGGAAACCAAAGCAGACAAGCAGCAGTAATGATTGTACAACTCAGTATGTTTGTGGCACAACTTCATCTTGCATTAAGCATGAGTTTGGTTTCTCTGTCAGGATGAAGAACGGGTACGTTTGGATAAGGAGCGTTTGGCTGCCCGACTCGAGGGACACAAAGAAGGCATTGTGCAGACCGATCAGATCAGGTTTGAATCTTATCATTCAGCATGCATTTGTAAGCTTTTATTTGATGCCTGCTTCAAGCTGCTCCGTTTGTCTTGGCACTAGCAGGAACTTTTTAGTGCTTGGTATTAATTCTTGAAATGTGCAAAGAAAAATATTGAATACATCTGAACCATAAACTATCCTCTCTATTACTAATAATATAAACAGAACTTGTAGATTTAATATAATGATGTAACCAGAAGGGAATGCTTTCAATCTGTCATGGACAACTCAAAGGATTGTTTCTTCCTTGACTAGTTTTCTGACTTTGAAGCAGCTCAACACATCAGACACCGTCAAATTGAAGTTATAGTCCAAGTGGTTATTTTTAAGCAGTCCAAGTGGTTTGCATCGCATGCTTATGTCATGCTACTTAAGTGCACGTGCAAGCATTAAGACGAGATCCATTCAACACAGCAATAAATCCATGTTTTGTGAAGCATACTGTGTCGTACATTTAGAATCAGAATCAGGTTTATTGGCCAAGCATGTTCTCAGACGCAGCAAATTTGTTTCTGGTTGTCAGTGGTTCTCATACATGCAGTAGATACGTGCAGAGTTAAGACAAAGGTCACATACAATTCAGTTGATATACAAAAATGTGTATGTTGATAAATATGTATAAAAGTGCAGGAGGGCATGTCTGCATGGAATGCTTTAATTACAGTATGTAGATTACAGTAAGTATAGTAAGTCAGTTTGAATTTGTGCTTTTGGAAATATTATTTTTGGTTGTGCGAGATTGGCTGTTTTGTTTCTTATGGAGGCTTTACAATTGGCTAAAATCAGTGAGGAAAGTGCCTATCCTGCAGCTACCGTGAAGAGGCTGACAAGGGCAGGTCACATCTCAACGCTTTTTCAATGACCGTTCCTGTGGTTTTAGGTCCCTGTCGGACACGATGTCTGTGGAAAAAATCGCCGCCATCAAGGCAAAGATCATGGCGAAGAAACGGTCAACGATCAAGACGGACTTCGATGATGACATCGCCCTCAAGCAGAGGAGTTTCGTTGACGCAGAGGTTGATGTCACCAGGGACATCGTGAGCAGGGAGCGAGTGTGGAGGACAAGGACCACAATTCTACAGAGCAGTGGAAAGGTAGGAGGAAGGAATGGGTTTGTCCCCCTTTTCTTGTGTCAGAACTTTGCTGTTGGTATGGCAGTTTCCTTTTTGGATTCTAAACGTACAACAAAATTCATACAGTGTGTAGCTCCCAGACATCTGAAGCATGATTGTTAAATGATTATTGTGGACATGCAAAATGGTTTTCATAAAACACTGTCCTGTATAGGCATGTATTTTCCAAAAACATGAGCTCCAGCTGATTTACGGGCATTTGTTCTCAAACATAGTTTTACTTAATATTTTGGCCTAGAAGGATGTTTCAGGACATCCAGTCTATGCTGTAGAGCATTGGTGTCCTGCCGTGAACTTACTAATAAAGAAAAATCGATAAAGGTTTAATCCAGCCTGCCTGATGATTTTTTAGAATATGGACCCATTGGCTTGAAAAAGCCCAAATTACAATTTTTAAAGTTAGAGAGAGAATAACCCTATTATTCTTAGGTTTTTGCACTTGGGGAGACTAGAGTGTTAAAGGATGGAGGAATTGGCACCGCTATCAGACTGACCAGGCTGAAAAATACAACGGCTGGTGGGGGAAGCAAAATAAATGACTTGCTGGCAGGACCGAAGAAACAGGCAGAACGTTTTTAATCGTGGCCGGAAGGCCAGTAATGTTGCTGTGAATGCCAGCTGCCGTAGGCCGCACTCTGATGCTGATTGTGTGAAGACATGCAGGCTCAAAGCTGCAAAAATCATATGTCCCGACCAGCATCAGCCTTTTGCCAGCAATTCTGAGGAAAATGCAGCAGCATGCAGAATTTTACGGATTTTCTGCAGCAGCACTCTGTCAATAAACTGGAAGATGATTAATTATTATGCAAGCTATAGGGCTACCTTACTGATACAGATCACAGGCAGGTGAAGTTGTCTTTACTTAGTGTCGCAGTTTGTTACCAGATATTCATGCATTATACCGGTAATCACGGGTTGATAAGCATTGAAGTCTTTCGTAATTTTTTGTGACAGTAGCTCATATGGAGGTGACCACTGAACGGAATTTAAAAATATCTAAGGCGAACCCCTTCTGGAGTCGAAACGGTCTGTGATGCGATTTCCCCAACTGACTTTTTTTGTTACTAGTCCAAATGTGAATGGTACTAATGTTTAATTATTGCCCTATTATGCATAGATTTGCCCATGTGGGACTGAGTCCACTGTGGCCCGTTAAGTGGGTCTGAAAGCTCTGCTGTAAAGGATCTTGTTCTTTGTCATCAGAAGTCCCACAGTTTGCAATATTATGCACATTATGGAGCAGCAATAAGTTAAAAGCTTCTGTACTTTGACATGTAAAGTGATGAAATTTGACTATGTAATGTGTCTGAACATGTATTTGTTTGCGATGCGCAGTTGATTCTGCTTAGGTAGCAGTGAGAGGCACTGAAAAGGATACAGTTTGTTAAAGAAGAGGAGTGGGATTGTCATGCGGAGGACTTGCTTGTCTGTTTTGTTTTTGGTGTGTTGCTGTGCTCAGACTGGGTTTTCTGATAGGATGACCTGCATTTTTTCCAGTACTCGTGTTTTATGATGGTCTGCAGTGCAGGGGATGCTTTAGTGTAATTGCTATTGATCAAAAACGGTGGCTTAGGCTCCCCTGTTGATTAGGGGCTCTTGTGATTGCTCTCCACAGACACTTCGGCTGGCTGGAAGGAACTCTTATTGTTGGCTGTATCCAGAATCGCCGCTTGTAAATATTTCAATCTGACCAGTGTGGCCACTTGGTTATTGGCTTGGGTTTTAAGTGCAATCGTGGACTGCGTGACTTTCCCCCTGTTATTATCCCTGAATCCCTGACACGCCTGTGGAACTGGAGGTAGACTACTTACAGAGTGCAGTAGCTGAATATAGGCAAGGTTACATTTTTGCTTGTTCAGTCCCCCCCCCATGAAAGCTGATGGTTTCTACATGGCCCGTCACACTTGTTGATTTATTTTCAGCTTATAGTTTTAGCACCAAAGACATCGATTTGTCTTCTCATGGACCATATCTCTCCAGAGTGAGAACGTCTTGCTGTTAGCCCATAATTATCATAACGGAGTGAATGAAGAGTGTACCTGTTTATGAAAATGGGCAGTCTGTCTTCACAGCCTCCTCATAACCAAAAATGTAGTACAGTAGTAGTAGTAGAAGTGAACTGAATGAGACAGAGTAAAGTGTGAGTACTAGAGCTGAAGGCTTTGCCGTTGCCCTTCTGTCAGAGATGATTTAAATGAATGTAACAGCAGTGGATACATTATTTTACTAGGCCAGTCAGCTGTTTGGTTTTCATTTCATCTTGCACAAGTGTACAATAAACGGGGAAGTTTTTACCTGGCAGGGTTCGTAATGATCATGGATATCCTGGAAAAATCATGGAATTAAGAAATAACATTTTCCAGACCAGGAAAAGTTATGGGAAATTAAAAAAAATCAGAAAGTTTTGGAATAGTCATGGGATTTTTGGAAACTCCATTTATTTAAAATCAACATTCGCAATATAATCCAATCTCTCCTGAGCATTGTCTTGATTTTACTTTATGCATTTGTGCAGGGTGTGAGTATGGAAGGCTGTTGAGGGGGAAATGAGAGAAAATATCTCGACAGCACTTTCCCCCTCTAGTCATGGTACTTTTCCCCATTTGGCAAATTTGGCATTAAATTGTAAAAGTTTGTGCTGAAAGACAAATTTATGCATGCCATTACAATTGACCTGACGTGACATAAGCACAATATATGCATTATAAATGTTAAAAAAGAACACTGTTATCCTGAAGTGTGCCCAACATATTAAAGAATGTGTAAAGTTGAAATATTAATTGCTATAAAAAATGGTGTGTATTGTCATTGTCATACATTTCATGTGGTCTTGTGGACACTGCTGAAAGAGAAATTCTTTTTATATATAATGTTAACTTGAAGAGTGGAATGTTTAAAGACCATATGAAGTCCAAATATCAGACAGTGCTGAAGAAAGATGTGAGCTGCATGTGTGTGCAGTTGCCTGTGGTGCTTTGAGACGCCACAGTGCACTTTGCATATAAACACTTACTGTGGCACCTGTGAAAAAGATGCTCTGCTATGAGTGCAAGCTAGCAGAGACATTTAGATACTGAATGCGTAAAGCTCCACTTCGAGTATCAGACAGTGTAAAAATAGACGTGTGTGTGACAGCGAGAGAGCGTCATTTTAAGTGGTTACTGGAAGGAACACATTTTAATATATAAAATAAACACCTTCACAATAGGTATAAAGTCATTTTTAGCTTATAATCCCACATAGATACTAGCAGTTGCCACTCACCCAAAGACTGATCTTCCTTAATTTTTCCATGTGAAGTGTAAAAAAAAAATTGCATTTATTTATTTATGACATAATCATTATTACTTTTTTTATAACATCTGATATTTCAACTTTACACAATCTGTAACGTTGAGTACACTTCAAGTTTACATTTTTTTGCTCTTAATTTTGTGAAATGTATATCACACTCACGTCATGTTAGGGTAATTATAGCAGCACTCGTAAATAATTTGTCTTTTAGCACTAACTTTTACAGCTCAGCAATTATTGTTTGTTATTGCAAATGTAAGTAATAAATTGATCTGGTAATAGCTAGAACAGATAAGTGTGATTAATAATTGTTCAGCTAATCATTATTAGACTAGTCAACTTTACTATGGAA
>JAAGVU020000043.1:7550616-7572411 GCA_011763525.2 Mormyrus iriodes | reverse complement strand
AATATCCCACATGCTGACTGACCTGCAAAATGAAAGACACACATCCACGAAATATATGGAAACAAGTCTGTTTTATTGTAAAAATAGACTGAAAATAGAGTGAAAATAGAATGAAAAGTTGCTAATAGAATGAAATTAATAGAATGAAACCATGCTAAAACCTCAGTCGCCAATGGATGTTTGTACACAAGTTCTAGGAGTTCTAGGTATTTTTCACCAGAAAATAAAAAGATCAGTAGTTCTAGTGTTAATGCTTCGACCCCTGGGTACTCAAATCACATGCCACAGATTCTCTGAATTCCCCCCAGAGAATGGCTTGGCCTGGTGGACATGTGGCCCCATCCATATACTTGAATGTTACTAATTCACAGGCATAGTCAGTTGGAGACTAGGAGAATGCAAGAATTTACAGAGAATTAAGAGAAGCAACACATTCCCTGCTACATTGCTGACTTAGCTGTTCATTTACATTAGTTGTGCATTTTGATATTTTGATTTTCATTCACTTCTTACAGAAACCTCTATTCATTTGAGGGGGGGGTATCCCTTCTTGGGTGTGCTTTATCTTGACTGTGTACCTATCCAGCCCTGATTCTTAATGAATTTTCTTTGTTGCATAAAACAAACATGCCCTGATTTGCCATGACAACAAAATACAATTTACACCGTAAGCACATGCCGTGCTGCTGTGTTCACTGTGTGGGCGCATTAAACCTTTTGTGGTTAATTTAACTTTCTTTTTCAGTGTCTCAAGCCAGACCACCACCTAACCAAAAGAAGGGTATGTATGGAAAGAGCCAATTACGTATGTTAAAGGGTTAAAATATCATGTTCAAGTTTGGGTATTTTATTACAAGCTAAATGCTGAATTGCATGTCAGCTAATGCTGGTTGCTTATATTGCAGTTCTCGATTCATAGTGGTTGCTGGCAAAAAAAATGTAGTTTTTGAAGGTCACTTTGGTGTTCGATAGCTTGTCTCTGTGAGGGAAATGGAGGCATGAGATTCTAGTTTGTAAGATTGGTGCATTTTATTGTTTGGACTGTGCCAGAGTCCAATGTTCCTTCAGCTTAATCACCGATACGTTCATTATATGTGTAGCATTTATGCTATGCAATATTTTGTTTAATTGCTTAAGAAATCAGTTGTATGTTAGAAGGTGGCACTGTGTCTGAAAGTGTTCCTGGTTATAAATGAGTCATGTCTCAGTAGGCTTTAATTATGATTTCATCATTATTGTAGGGGCTGCATGTGCACCCACAAAAATGCAATCTTTCCCTGTTTTTTTTTCTCCCCTCTTGTTAAGGGTCTCGAACTCCAATCATCATCATACCCGCTGCCACAACGTCATTGATCACCATGCTTAACGCCAAGGATCTTTTGCAAGATCTAAAGTAAGTGTTTTGATGGTAGTATATTTCTGCCATATGAAATTGCCTTGAAATATGTGTCCTCAGGCAGAGTTATTTGTGGCACAGTTGACAAATCTCTAACTAATGAGAAGTTGCATCCCTCTTCAGGTTGCCATTAGACGGCGTTGCTGAACACTTAAAGCTACACGCAGCCTTTAAAATACCATAGGCATCATTTAATGCACAATACAATATGATTATATCATTTATCTCAGTCACTGAAGGAGATACTCTATATGAATGGTAAGATCAATGTGCAGTAAAGTCTGCATGTTACCTTAAAACCATCTGCGCTACATGCAAATCCAAGGATGACTTCTCCCTGAAGTCCATCTCACGGATGTTGTTGTTGCTGCATGGCTGCTCACTCCGGGAACAGACTTGATGCCTTTGAATCACAGCCTTTTACTTCCTAGCAGAAAATGTTTTGCATTTAAAGTGTGCAATTAGTTGGTTATTCCTGCTGGGCTCATATAGCACAGCCTCTTGAGGAAATTAATAGGAAACAGGGGGTCAACTAAATTGATTAAGGGGTATTTTGTTAATAATTGCCTTGTCCACAGAGCCACGTCAGCTTCAGGGTTTGTGACATAGTGTTTTAATTCCAGCAGTCATTGTCCAAGCGGCTGGCAACTGTGTAACGCGTGGGGAGTTGAAAAAGTCAAGCATCGCAGGCGGTTCTGATTATTAGATCGCCGTGACTCGGCATGCTGTCAGACTCTGATCTGGATGAATATCTTTGCACCTGCTGGCACCGTTTTTGCCTGCCGTCCATCTCCATGCGTAGCCAGCGAAAACGATAATGGTGAAGTCTGTTGGAAGGGGTTTTTCACCTTGCTAAGTGTTCCACTGATATATAACTTTTAAAATAGCTTTGTGTAGCACGGTTTGAGCCGCTATATAAGTGATAAATGAACCCCCCACCACTCGGTCACCTTATTTGATTGTCATTCATCAAAATCATATCAGTCACATGTGGCCCGGAAATGTCAAATGTTGGGCATGGTCATTGTGCTGTTCAGGATGGCAACCTTTCTGCCCCTTCTGTTTTTTTTCATGCCCTCCAGCTCATAATTGTATGATGATGGCTGGTCCGGCGCAGTGTGAGCTGTACGTTACAATGGGGCATCGGCTCTTGTTTACACGACCCACGGCTCGCACGACTGAGACATGCTGGCTCACGCTCAGGAGGCCAAGAGTGTTTGTCTGTGCGTCAACCTCTGCAGTGGTGTTCTGTAATTTATGTGCGAGGGGGTGATCTGAATTATTCAGTTGATCATTGAAATGCCTTTGAACATAGCTAGTGGCAAGCTCTGATTGGCCTTGTAATTACCACGGCGTTCAATTAAAAAAAAAAAAACCTTTGGAAAATCACACTTGTCCCATTGAACTCGAGTAATGTGCTTGCCGCTGAGCGTTAGCGTTAAACTTCTTGTATTTTAGTCGATTTTCTTTAGTGCCTGCCATTTTTACTGTGTTTGTTTCCAAAGTAATGCCAGCCAGACTACCATGGAGGTCTGGCTTTAGTAGATCATTTTCACCTGTGAAAATTTACAGCAAGCGCAGTCATTTCAGATACTCGCCGCAGGACTTTGTTGCAGTTGCAACATCTTATTGACTGCATAAATCAGTTAAACTTAATGTGTCAGCACAGCAAACTGCTTCTCCCTTCTACGAAATTTAAGGTGTTTAACCTGAGGCATGTGAACTATTGTCCTTTTATGCCAAATGAAGCCCCCCACTCACCTTTGTTAATTTATTACACGACTTTCTCATTGAATGGATTAGTTGCATGTTTTAGGGTTTTATTTAACTGGCCGCTAGTAGGTGTGGTTAATGTTTGAATGTCAAATAGTGCTGAGCACACCTTTACTACCACAGGAAGTAACCAGATTTTAAAAAGATTCTCTTTCGGTATGTTTATATCCCTCAGGTTAATAGCCTCCTTTTAGTACACGTATGGCAAATGCACATATCCACAAATCATCTAGGAAGCCCTCATTAAGACGAGTCGTATGCCGCAAGTATGATTTAAGCCGGTTTTGTGTTCATAACATTTTGGGTTCCTGCGCACTTGCATCCAGATTGGCATTTTCGATATGTTTGAGTGTCTCATGCGCTTAACACACCCGGTGTGTCCTCTCACCAGGAAGGCCTTTTGATGTGCGTCTAATTGACTTGCTGAAAAAGACGCTGTCTCCCTTCTCCCAGCTTCTCGCATGAGCAGCTTCCTGGCTCCCTGGCAGCAGGCAGCGGGAATTTATAATTAGCGGGAGCCTGAAAGGCAGCGCCCTTTGAAGTTGGCGCACACAGTGCGGCGCGTTAAGTTGGAAGAGCAAGTTTAAGCTGCGTTTCTAATGGTCGCTGTAAGGAGGCCTCTTCGTGGGTTTGAGCGTCCGTTCATCCAAGTCACATCACCTGCCTTGCCAGCTAGCCAGTATTGTTTTTTTTAAGTCCTGTGGTTTCGCAGCCATTGTCATTCCATCATGGGAGCCTACTGTGTCACTGTTTATTTTATATAACCAATGGCGTATGACCTTGTAGTATCATATAGGCGAAGGCTCTGATATAGATGCATTTTTATCACAGACACATTATAAATGTTCCTGTTCTGACACCGTACCCATACAATGTTTTTAATCCCCCCCCACACACCTCTTTAAATTCATAATTCAAATACCTTTCATCTGTATAGTCAATTGCTTAGGCCACCACCCCAAAGCTTATTTTTCGTTATAAGGTCTCCCAACACAAAAAGACATTTCTCCAAATATGGGTCTTTTGTTGCATTGTAGGATAATTGTTTAGGGCAAATGGTGCACATTGGGGCCAAATGCCGCCAGATTCTGTGCCGGTCACTTTGTGTAACACTTCTGCTGAGATGCAGCTAAAGTATTGCTAATAGCATCTATCCATCCATCTTCCAGCCACTTATCCAGTACAGGGCTCCCTGGGGGGGGGGGCTGGAGCCTGTCCCAGGCAGCATAGAGCGCAAGGCAGGGCTATGTCTTGGTTAAACTCGGATGACAGTCTATTGAAGGACACGCGCAGTCATGCACTAGCAAATTTAAAGAGCCAGTTCATCTGTGGGAGGAAGCGGCAGCCCCTGGGGGAGGTGTGAAGCAGCGCTGCTACCTGCTGCTCTTGCCCCCCCCCCCCCCCAACACCGTCATACTCTTAATTTTTGCGACTGACTCGTATCTGTGATCATCGCTAGTCCGTCAAAACCGCACGTCTGCTGCGTCTTACTGACAAAGTCGACGTTCAAAAATGTTATTGGATATTTTGTCAGGCAAACTTTTTATTCTGGGAAGAAGCATCGCCTCAGACAGCGCTGCCTCTCGCGGCCCTGTGATCGCGTTGAGAGGGCGCCGGTGCCGCCGACGGCCCGCGGCTCTGCAGCCGCGGAGCGGCCCGAGGGGCTATCCCGGCCTGTCGATTTGATGCGCCTGCCTGTGACAGGCCGGGGATTCTGCCTCCCTCCAGCTGCTCTCGCCCCGTTGCCGGAAGATTGACTGTTCTGACAGCCGTGCCGTTCGGAAGATCTGTCCCAGATTGCAGCAGCTCCATTCGGCTTGTTTTGTGGGCTTTTTCGCATGAGGTTTTTGTTGCTGTTTTTAGAAAGAATTCACGGGGCTGTCTTGACTTTGAAAAGTTGCACCCGCCGCCCCCGGATTGGTTTAAAAAGTGGCAGCTTGTGCTGTAAATGACGAGAATAATTTGTGTACAAGGAGGATCTTTAAGCTATGACCTTAAAGGCATTGCCCCCATCTTTAAAGGAATTAAACTCTTAAATGGCTGTGGGTGCAGCACACTGAAACTGGCCATTGTTACTTCTTTAATACCCCCCCACGCACTCTCGCACACACATTTCGTTGTCTCTGTAATCTGTCAGTCCCCGACGTCCGGATGCCTTCCACACCCCTAACTCTCCCTCTGATGTTAGTCTTCATGTATAAAGTCGGTCCCCAGCATGCTGCCCAGGATAAGTGATTGGAAAATGGTGAAACGGATGGATAGACAGCTGGTGGTAGAAAAGCCTTCACGAAGCGTGACCTCACTTATGGCTGACTCTTCGTTCAGCAAGATAACAGGCTCCTCAAAGAAATATGCAGAAAGTCAGATTCGGTGGTTTTCTAGAGTGCTCATTTTAAAGGGAACGAAAACATGTTTACTTGATACTCTTCTGATTTCAGAAAGTCGTCTTCGGAGGGCCCGTTGATGATGGGTGACTATCCAGAGCTGTCAGTCTCTCCCTCGTTTACCTTTTTTAAAAAAAAAAAAAAAAAAATGAGTGAGATGCTTTTTGGATACGTCAAATTGGCAAGACAAAAACTCTTCTCAGCAGAAGGACTTGCTTACCATTTTATGTTTAATACGTTCAGACAGTGCAATTGTTACTAGATGAGCTGATGTGTACATTTTTTTTAAATAGCACAAGAGATGGCTTGGCTGTGGCCCTATGAGTTTCTGAACATGACGTGCTGAAATTCCCTGGTGTTGTGTGAATGGTTGCAAAATGTTTTCAGGGATCACTGCATGTAATTACGCCGCTTTGATTCAGCCTGTGCCTAGATGAAGCTTCTGTGAGTTTTTGCCAACTGTAGAGTTGTTATGCATTCCTGTTTTCAGTGCAGGAATTGCGTACATTAAGCCTAATTGTTCCACCAGTCATTTTTCTCCATGGTGAGTCTCTTCAGATCAGAGAGAGCTGGGTGTAGCTAAAATATTGAGTGGTAAAAGTTTTTTAAATTCGGGCTGCCTTTACACTCAGTTGACTGTTTTGATTTAGTCTGAATACAGGTTCCAGTGGTGCTCTTTTTTTTTTTTTTTTTTATCCCAGAGTCGCATAATAAGGAAATCTTAGCTGAACAAGAGAAGAAACCTTTTATCCATTGTTATATATCTGTATAATACAGTTCAGTGTTTAACTGCAACAATAAAACCTTGTTCAACTTTCAGCAGCAGGAACAGAAGTTGATTTTCTGTAGTCCATTTTCAGGGGTGGCTGACTGCCTTGATGTCCCCACTCCTCGTTTTCTGTGCTAGCCAAGTGACTGCCACTTATGGCGAATTGTTACCACGGGAACGCTTGCACGGACAGCCCAGCATCTATTTCTCTGAATGTCAGCCGCTTAAACCTGAAGGCCCTGTTTTTTTTTGTTTTTTAAATCGTGTTTTGTTTACAAGATTTGTAACGTCTGAAGACAAGAAGAAACAGGGTATCCAGCGAGACAACGAGGTCCTGCTCCAAAGGCGGAAGGATCAGGTTCAGCCGGGAGGGACAACGATCAGCGTGACCGTACCCTACAGGGTCATCGACCAGCCTCTTAAGCTGGCCCCTCAGGACTGGTGCGTGTACAGATTACCCACAATTCAATACCCAACAGCCCGTGCATACTGTGTCATTGGAGTCTGTGAAGTTACTAGAATGTCCCTTTTTGAAAGTCATTTTAACCGGCATGTCTGTTTTGGGAAATGTGCAGTGCATTTAAAATGCACCTTAATCTAATGTCCCCTTTTTGTCTCTTTGAAAAACTTAAGGCACTTAGCCGATGCACTTATCTGTAATGATTATGAAAAATGGTGATTCATGAAAAAGACAAATCCAGCATTCTGTGGCCTGTTCTGCCGATAAGTCCGTAAAAATCGAAATGCAAATGTATTCTTTTATTCCACTGCGCCTTGCCTCTCTTGTCATAGTGTGCACACATTTGTCTGTCAGAAAAATTGAGCAAGGCTAATTTACTAGTTGACTAATAAATTGCCGGCTCTTTTATGTAATTGCGTATTTTCTGCGTGTGTGGTCTGGTGCGTCAGTGTGCACAGCTTTGTCAAATGTACGTTTCGAAATTGCCCAGTAGGAGAGAAGACTTTAAACAAGATAAGGCAGATGCTCTGTACTCCCGCATCCTACAAAATGGGAGATGGAACTATCTAATTATTACACACCGGTGTTAGCTTTTTTTTTTAGTTTGATTTCTTTTGCTTCCTCTTCTAGGGATCGTGTGGTGGCTGTTTTCGTTCAGGGTCCTGCCTGGCAGTTCAAGGGCTGGCCGTGGCTACTCGCCGACGGGTCCCCTGTTGACATTTTTGCTAAAAGTAAGCTGAAACCGGAAGGTCTGCTTGAGCAGGACACCGGTTGGGCAGATAAAGCAAGTGTTTTGCCTGTCAGGATGGGAGGGGGGCTTTCCTTTCCTTTCCTTTCCTTTCTGTCCATTTGCCATGAATCTGGAGCAGATAACATTAGAGCGTATTGTGAACGTATACATTTTATAAATCACTTTCACATGCTCTGGCGCAATGGCTCAGGTGAGGCTCAGTGTATTTTGCTATTTACCGGGTTTGTTCAAAACCGTCTAATCAATCTATATAAACTTATCTTTAGCCGGATTGCCTTAGAATTGCATCATTTTTTTGAATAAAATTTTAAGTAAAATGGGCATCATTAACTGTAGTATATGTTAGATTGTCTTGTTAAAAGCCACAGAATACCCAGCCTGCCAAATTTTGGTCAACAGGCTTCTTGTCCCCCCCACCCCCCCAACCACAGTTAGAGCCTTCCATCTGAAATACGATGAGCAGAAAATGGACCCGAACGTGCAGAAGTGGGATGTCACAGTGTTGGAGCTGAGCCACCACAAGAGACACTTGGACCGGCCCGTTTTCCTGCGGTTCTGGGAGACGCTTGACAGGTAAGCCGCAGCACCAGCCGGCCTGCTTGTAGCGGGGCGGCCTGCAGGCCTGCTGAAGTCTCTCTCGATGATGCGTGCTGTGGATTCTACGTCATTCCTTTTCACGAGAGCAAAGCGAAACCTAATCTTTCTCCCGTGGCCCACGCAGTCAGAGGCCCGTCCCTCACTCCTTTCTCCTCCCCCGGCTCTGACCTCCTTTCTGATCCGCAGGTACATGGTGAAACACAAATCCCACCTGAGATTCTGAGCATGGGCCCTCCTCTGGCTTTCGGTGATGGGAAGAACAAGAAGAGTGTTGTTCTTTTTGATTCGTGGTTGGGGGGGGGCAGACTGTTTTTCCCACATGTCTGAATCCTCTCCAGAGCTCCATCTGCCAAAAGAAGTTGCCTTCCTTAATCACCTGCTTCTGGAATCTTCTGTCCATTATCAAGAATATCGTCTCCCTAGCTAGAAGCGTTCTCGCTGGTATGTTGATTTGGCCATGAGGCGTTGGTCTGAGCAGGCCGAAGATGTTTTTGAAGGGTAGGGATGACACAATTCCATTTTTTATTGCCCTACCCCTCACTTTGTCACATAGTAGACATACCAAAACTATATTTTTCAATATGTTGTATGTTCATGCTCATGACCGAGGAAACAAGATCTTTCCTAGGCATTTTTTTTTTGTTATTCTATGTGTAAAATAAATGGAATGAAAAAATGAAAGATCAAATTATGATATAAATGTGTTGAATAAAGTTACTCCTGAGGATAAGGACAGTACGTCTTTGGTCGCGTGTGTGTGTGTGTGTGTGTTCCCCCCCCCCCACCCTTGCTCCAAACTCCATTTATCTACTGCTTATGATTTTTATGATGTTATGATTGTATGTCAGTAGCAGGCGATGCTCATTGCCGTGCGTCTCCCTTGATTTTCTTCAAGTTAAGACTGAAAGGGAGAAATTTTGAAAGATTTTTGAAAGGGTCTGTTGTGAAGAGCCGTTTTCGCAGATATGGGCTGTGTGATGCAGGTGAGAAAAGCCTTTGTCCTCAAGACAGCTTTTTAAGTTCAGGAGCAAGATTAGATGGCACCTTATTTTCGGCAAGTAGGTGTTTGTGACTGGCATTTCTGAACATTCAATATTTTTTTTTGTAATAAAATGAGGTAGTGGCTGCTTGTTACACTGAAGAGCTTTTTTTTTTTAAAAAACACAAAAAACAAACAATGGTTCCTTAAATTGTGTCTTTGTACTGGCAACGTATGAAGATAATAAACTTCAATGATGTAAAAATAAGAGGCCTGTATATTTTTTCCCCCCACACCCTACACCCTTCCTTGGCACTTGGCATAGTCGTCTCCAAATGTTACTTTTGGTCAATCCAAATGCCCTGCATTTTGTAGTCAAGTTAGCTAATTAGGTAGATGCCATGAATTTGAATTTGCTGTGTCGTCGATCATTGGCTGGATGTCTTTGTGCCTGTGGAATTAGACCTGGTGTTTAAATTTTCAGGGTTAAGCAATTTCTTAGAGTGGTGACTAATTTTGTATTCCAAATAACATCGTCCAACTCCCTGGGACTCTTGTGGGATTTTTTTTCCCCATCTGTTTTTGTCATGTGCTGTACCCTGTATTCGGTGACCAAGAACAGAAGCCAAAGATATGAAACATTCCTTTTAAAAATAGGAAAAGTTGATTAGATATGTAATTAACTTTAATTGTATGTATTCAGTAATTAGCAACTGGACACAAACAAAACATGCAATTATGAATATTGACAGTGAATTTCTAGGTTGAATTTTGAAGAGCCTGGTGGTTGTACATCATTGTACAAGTATTGCAGTTTGTCAATATTTCATCTGCTTCCTTTAGACTATGTAAATGGATCAGTGCATCTGTTTCATGGTGTATTTTTCCTGTTCTGAAATAACACAGGAAGAAAAATTAGCCTACAGTAGGTAGGAATTCTACCTTTTCCTTCTCTCCCCTTTTCCCCCTAAACCTTGAGTTGTGGCCCAAGGGAAATTGTGATCTGGCCTAGTTATGTAAAACCTCTGAGGCTTTGGGATTCTGCAGCTGACTCATAAAAATGACTTAAAGGCCCCGACAAGGCGATTGCTGACGTTGCACTTATAAAATCATATTAATCCACTGATTTCATTCCTGGTTTTCATTATGACTTCAATCGTTTCTCGATGGTTCTGCCTTTATCTTTGTGTCGTTTCTGAAAATTAGCAGTCTAGCCAGCCAACTGTTTTTTTTTTCTTTTTTCTGGACTGATGAGCAGTGGCCTGTTATATTTAACACCGTGGGAGCCGAGATCTAGAATCTGGAGTCTTGTGTTGTGTTTCTGCAGAATTTGAGGTCAGCCAGTCTCCTTTGATCTTATTAACAGTCAGTGAATTTGAGCTGTTTATTGTTACCAGGAACCTGTTTGTTACCAAAATGTTACTGGTGTTCGAATCTATCTGGGGGAAAAGACTGGACTGTTTAATTGTAGTGTTTTGGATTTGTGTCCTAAAAAATTAATCCAGAGCAGATATTATCCTCTGAGGTTATAGCAAGATTATTTTTAAAACATTCGTTACATAAAAAACTGACCTCTATATCTAACACGTTTACATTATTCTCTCAGAAAGGATTGTAAAAATCATGTAACTCATGGCATTGACTGTATTTTGACAGCTCCCTGCTGAAATTCGCCCTAGAGTCCTGCCTTAGTCTTTTTTTATCATAGTGAATGGGCTTGCAGTACAGCTTCTTCTGTTGCTGGTCTAGTGGAATACCAGTGTGAATGCTAAACGTATGGAGCATGGTGGCCCCTTGTCACATGGCACGCCTCCTCTTCAGTTTCTCCTTTAGTCTGTATGAAGAGTTGAAGGAGCCGGTTGCCCTTTACCTTCCCAGGGTTATGGCCCAGACCTCTGCGTTTGTCAGGCAGGGCTGTTTATAGCCAGCACTGAGTTATTGATCACTTTACATGCAGGCTGACATGAAGGCACTTTGCATCTTTGTTGCCTAGTTACCGAGCTAAGGTGCTGAAGTAGCCTTCATCTCTATACCCCCGGAGCTGCCGATAAACACCTCTCCTTTGAGCGGTTGTGCTTCTGAAATCCGCCTTTTCCTTAATAAGTTAATTACTGACCCTTAATGTCATTATCCTTCAGATGCAGGTGAAAGAGACGGAGAGGTTATATGATCTTCATTGGTCTCTAAACAAAATATAGTACTTACTGCTTTAATGGGTAAGTGTATTGCCATTGAAAGCCTCTAACAGTAATGTTATATTGTTGCAATAATATTACAGCAGCCTGTCACACTTTACTAAACTATCAGTATCTTCAGTGGTACCTTAGACATTGACTTTAAATTCTCACCCATTACCTAACAGTCTGTCTATTGAGTCTGGAGTGCATGTGATGCAAGATCAATATAAATGATGTATCCAATGCACAAAGACCGAGATGCATAGTCAGGCTGAGTGTTTAAATCTAAGCCCCATCAAAGAGCACTAACATACTGTATAAGGATAGCCAAAATAAGGAGATATAAGTGGAAAATGTATAGAAGGGATGGGTCAGTGATACTGGAAGGCCTTTGGAAATGATTGATGACCTACAATGAGCCTCATTGTGATTCATTAGTAAAACTATTTGTTTATATACCCAAAAGAAATGCTGAAATACAAAACTAGAAATGAGACTCACTTCCAAATAAAAAGAATTACATAGGAGATGGGTTGGATTGGAGACACAGGAAGACTTTTATTATTATCGATTTACTTGGATGTTGTAGCCATTTGTCATGACTGCAGGTTTTGCATGTTAGATTGTCTGGCTGTAAAGTCCTTACTTGCGAATGAGATTGCTGCATTGTTTTATAATGTGCTTTTCCCCGAAGCACATCTGTGGTCTCTCCTCTACCGCTTCTGCTGCTTCTTGGCTGTCCCACGTCATTAACCGGGGCAAAATTCAGGTTAATGTAAGACACTGATTTCACTGCATAAGCTTCCCATAATGAATGAGCAGAATAAGGTATAGAGAATAACTCAAAGTGAGGCTACGGGGCTGGATGAGACAAGCTGTCAAAAGTGAGGGATTTGTAATCCTTCTTTGCCTGGGAAAATTAGATAAATTTCTTTGAGACATTATTTTCCCGATTTGAAATTAAAAATGTGCCGGGGCAATAACCAATAGGGTGAATTTTTTATTATTTGATGGTTAGAAGGTTTACACCTTATCCTAAATTGGCCCTTTTTTTTCTGAACGCTTCTATCCATTTTCCTAAACCTGCTTTATCCAGTGGGTACTAAAGGCATTTTAGAGGTTCCAGTTACACCTCAAGCACATTTTTGGACTGTGGAATGACCCCCTCACAAATCGGGACGGAACATATGATTTCCACATTCGGCGAGCCAGGGCCAGGTTCCCAATTTGAAACCCTTGAGGTGTGAGGCCTCAGAACCCCCCACTGTATAATAAGCTAGCGTAAACCAGAATGATGTTGAAGAACCCCCCCATCGATTCGCCGGGCACTGGACTACTTGACATTTAAAAGCACTGGAAATAGAATGAGCTTCTCCATCTGAGACAAACGAAATATGAGTGCACTTAAGTGTTCAGGCCATGCGTTTTAGCCCCACTAGTAGTGAAAGCGTGGTAATCGTGTTTTGGTTATTTATACACTGTTCTCCATGTCCATTTGCTGGTTTGCCTTAGCCAGGAAGCAACCTCAGGGGTCGAGGCATTGAAAATCACCTCAGACTACAGCTGAGAAAGTCACCCCGACCGCCTGTAGGTTCAGAAGACAAGAAAACGCCACCGTTGATTAATATTAATTACCATGCGCCAGCATCACCAATTTGGTTCATGAAGCAAGATGAAAGTTAAGCCAGAATTGCTTTTACATACAGAGCTTAATGTATATGAGCCAGGAGGACAGGGATATACTGAAAGTCAGACATTTCTTTCTGTACTGATGGAAGCACTATGAGAAGATAGCTCCATAAGTCTCCTGAGGTCGAGGAGGGGAAAATGAAAACTATGGAAAGTGACACAGGACTGGTTATGTGAGCGTAATTGTACACCTAGGGAGGGAATACAGTAACCGGTGACTATATTACACACCCAAGGTGTCAAACTTTGTGTTAAGGAATTCTGCACATCTCCAAGCTTGGCTTTCAGATCGCAACACCTCATTGGAGGAAACGATGTTTTAAATATTTTATACTTGTGAAGGAAAAGATAACTTGCAGAAAGCTGACACTCGCAGTTGGAGCTTGTGTGAAGGCCTATCTTAATGTAAAAGCGCCTAATTGGTACGTTTCTTTATCACCAAAACGCTAAAATGTTGATTATGTTGGGCACAACAGTCCTCTGTGGTTGTGAAGGGGCTGGTTGAAGGTTGCTCAGTCTGAACCATGGAGGAGCTGCCAGAAGCCTATTATTAACATTTGAGAGCTCAATCAATAGAGACCTGAGCTAGTCCCTGGCTTAAAGGGACAGTCACTGCTTTCTCAGAGTATTGATTCATGCATTTTTTTCTGTTTGTGTATTTAATCAAAAAACTGCAGGATCAAAATTAATTTTGTTATCGTCCTTAATAAAACTTAAATGGCACAAATGTTCTAAAACAGAATGGTGCAATATTAATATTTGTGGTTTTAATCAAATACCACTTCAATAATATTTGCAGAAAAGTAAAGATTCCTTGGAGCTACTTCTCATTTCTATATTAGCCCAGAAACCCATTAAATAAAGCTTCATAAACGATGAGGGATGGGCAGGATTTCCTGTCAAGAGATGTCTTACTATTGTATAACAATATTATAAAATATTCATGGTTAAACCCCGAGTTCTCTGCTTTAGAAAATATGACTTGATTCTGGACCAAATTGCAGATAGCTCATCGGCTTGCTTAATACCAGGACAACTTGTTCTTTAAAAAGAACCAGAAAATCTATGCAGTGTAGCCCACGCAAGAATATTGCTCTAGCCTTTAATTGGCCTGCAGAGATTTCTCCTTTGTGGCTGAGTAGAAATGACACCAGCCAAGCAGAATATTTCACAGCAATATGTTAGAATATATTCATTATTTATTTATTTAATGACGCATTTTGAAACTCAGAGACCTCGTTCTTCTCCCCAGGGATACATGCAGATTAAATGCAAGAAATGCTTTTTCGACCCCCACCCCTCTCCCAATTATAATTATGCCCCACAATCCCTTACTTTATCCTTTTATCTTGAATACAATGATGATTTTCATTCCTCAGGGTTTGTGCTACATTTCCTGCGTACAGTAAATATATGCCCAGTGCTACACCTTTCTGTAGTAGCTAACAATATCTCCACCAGGCTGTCCAGTGCACCACTGGCATTATATGATAATGTGCACATCACGGAATGCTAACATATTTATCCTGCAGGATGAATGTATTTATAACCCAGATTATGGTGAGTAAAACTGAGCTGGTGCAGTAAATATGAGTGTCTACGACCACTGTTGTATTTCTCTAGCTGTCAATCACTAAACTGCAGTAGGGTTAGTGGTTCAATGCCTATGAGTAGCTTTTCCGAAGAACATAGAGACATATTCCTGACAGAGGCAATAATGAGAAGTAGCACTGGATTGTCGCTAGGGAGTTTGTAATAGGTCTCCTGTTAAGGAAATAAAAATATTTTGAAGTTGTAAGGGGAGATTGGATTTTGAGGATGAAATGGTATTGAAATTATGATGACTCAAATCTAAGGTCAAGTTTGTTTTTTTTTAACCTGTAGTGTTTGATTTTCTATCAGTTTTTCAACATCTGAACTCAGACCAGGTCTGTATCCCATATTTTGTTACTTTAAAAGTTAATTTTGGTAATTTTAGGGTTATAAGGCTGGACTGGAAGACTATTTCCTGAGATGCCTTGTTTTGAAATGGAACAGATGTAGGTCAGTTGGTATAGCATAGTCGTGCATCGGGTATTGTGGAATAGAGCTTTTAGTATTCATCTGAAGCCTTCAAAGCCTAAGGTATTGATTTAAGTCATCAAATTAAAACCAACACAGCCTTAACGCAACCAGAAGGCATTTCTGTTAATGGAAAAGATTTGCAATGGAAACCATATTTCATATAGCTCCAGCCTAATGAAAAACAGATGTAATAACAAGTACACTATCATATGTAGAAGAAAAGCTTGCTCATATTTGCAATGATTTGGAAGGTTATTAAACTCAGATGGCCATATAGCTGAGGATTAAGATGAAATGATCTTCAGGAGCTTTTGAAATTGTTGGCAAAAGATTTGCATTCAGGCTACAATGCCACTAAATTATTCCTTGTGTAGTCTACTTCTTCCGTTCTAAATTCTAGATTCTATAGAATTTATCCTCATTTTGAAAATGGACGGGGGTCACTTCGACCCCAAATATAACACAGGGGTTAAATGGCTTGTTTTCTTAGCACTTTCTGCCTGTTTTCCCAATTATGTCATTTTGCTGTAATAATTCTCACCAATAATCACATTGTGTATTCTATTAAAATCTATATCTTCTGTAAAATTCAATTTATATGCATATAACCACATGCAAATTAATTTAATTTAGAATAGCTATATGTCTCATATATTTTCATAGAATATTTTGATATTCGTTTTTTGCAGTTTTCACTGACAAACATACCGATCACATTTGTCTAAAACACCACTAAAAATCTACTGGCTACATGGCCTGTGTTCTTAGATGTAGCTCTGTGCATGCATGTACCGGTGAAATCTGGAACGTGTTGTGATCTATATACGATCCCCTTAAATAAATAGAAATTGCCCTATACGAGTTAAAGACTTATAGAAGGGGAATTTCAGTGGAAGAGTGGACACTGACACAAAACAGTATTAAGTGGATTTAAAATGACAATGGTATGCAGCTGGTAATGGCTGGTGACATCCTACAATTAAAAGCCTAAAAATTCACCCAACATATTTCCATTGTACAATGAAATAATGTCAGACTTCAATTCCACTAATTGTAATACTTTTTATCCTTCAGATCCGACTGTTGAGGAAGGTAGTTGTTAAAAAAAATACATTTTTAATTTTTGACAAGCTCTGCTCATCCATCATAAATCCCAAGACAGAAACGTGTTTATCTGTTAAATGTAAATTTTCTTTGCTCGTTGTTTTTTTTTCTCTTTCTTTCGTTCTTTCTTTCTGTCTGTCTCCTTCTAATAGTTATCCCTTGTGTATTTTACTTCTTCCGTTCTAAATTCTAGATTCTATAGAATTAATCCTCATTTTGAAAATGGACTGGGGTCACTTCAACCCCCAAAATAACACAGGTTATAACAACAGTAAGAAATCAACAATCCAATTCACTGACATGAAAGTTTTCATTATTTAGACTAAGAATATTTATTGGAGACAATACTTAGATGCAATATTGCAACTCTTAGTTCTCTAGGTGCCACTAACTCAGATGTATAATTTTACAAATACGAAGTGCTTTATAATGCATGTGGCAGTACACATACTTGTCATTTTCCATATGTGGTAGTAAAATCCACCCATTCATCCAACCAGCAAACCCACAGGAGGAATGCTAGTCTATCAAAGGATTGTAAAATACACACAAATATGCATCATTTCAGTTGAAACATTTAGATAATTTATAAACATGAGTATCAAACGTGCATCTGTGCCATTTGACTGTCAAACATTTCACGACTATATCATGATTATGCAGTGGGATGTTTCACCATGTACAGAAAACATCACAGGTCGGCTATAGCACCATGTGCCGGTTGCTATAGGAATGGTCATGTTCTGGAAAGGCACTTTGGTTTATTGAGCAGAGGGATTTATCTGATCCCTGTGAGTCACTTCATATAATTTAATGGCCGGGGCTTTTCTCAAATTAATTTCTGTGATTTGACAATCTGCCGCAGATCAACTTGCACAACAAAGGGAGAGTAGAGATGGCTAACCTTCTTCCCTGTGGAGTAGGATCAGGAGAGTTCTATAGATATTAATATTTATTTAAGATAACTGCATTCAAGGAATAAACAGTTACTTGTGTAAACACCCCTGAACACCCACAAAGACATGGCAAATACAAACAGAAGGTTTGATTAATGTGCTTTTAATGTGTTTGTTAAACATATCATTCTGTTAAAGCATTTGTTTTTCATTGTGTATCTCCATAAGTCATATTTAACAATATTTAAGTAATGAAATGTATGGATCATGATTTATATAGGTATTTTTTTGTTTCAGTTTTCGATTTATTTATGAAGCGTAGATGGTGGTATTGCTCAGCTGGGCCTGACCTTCGACTTCCTGGTTGTAAGTAGAAGTAACGGCAGTGTTTGGGTTGACAGTATTGAACCCGTGCTCAGTCGAAAACAGGTCTGATGATCGATATCCTGAGGGATATACGTTGTGCGCATTTTTATGAGGTTTTATTTCTAAGAGCTTTTTCTTAAAATGTGCTTTTCCATTTAGGACCGGATGTTTTTTCCCTCCTTTTTGCAAAGGTTTCAGCATTCAGGGACTAAAAAACAAGAGGCTCTTGAGTCTAGGTTTCTGGATTCTTCCATTTACACAATCCCTATTCTTTTATTTTTGGGAGATAGTTATTCACTTGGTGAGAGAGTGATGCTGTTCAAAGACAAACTTACTATAAAACTGCGGAATGACTGTGTCTTTGTGACAGCAAAGGAAAGATGTGGCCAGCTCCCATTTCAAAATGTATCAAGGAGAATTGATCACTGTATTCACTGTTCATTTCGTATTTTTAATTAGCCCCGTGTTAACAAATGCATAAAAAGCTCAGTCGATCACACAAGTTGCATAATATTAAATATTTAACCAAATTTGTAATCAGTTTCAGTTAATGGTTTTAAGAGATCACCAGGCAGATTTTCCGGACCTTTTTTGTATTGCTGATATAACAATCTTTATCAATTTAGTTTAATTTAGAGGCACAAATTATTGTGCAATTCAATATACTTGGAAAAAAACGGCAAAATTGTTTTGTAAATATATTATTTGAAAATTGCTGACATCATGTTATACTTTATGATGCATAAAGGTCGAAATAGTCAAATGGTGATTTGCATTAAAATACGTTTTGCCAAATTATACAATCAGTTTAGCTCCGTCCCCACCTTGACTGAGATGGAAGAGGTGTCATTTTGTACACTCATTCATCTGTCAGAATATGCAGATTTGTGCTGGCTTGCACTAATGTTATTTCTGGGGGTGGTGGTAGGTGTGTGTGCGGTGCCGCGGTTGTGTCGTCTTGTGCGTCACAGACTTTTAAGGCCAGTTTTATAACTAACGTCATTAACATCAATAATAGCGCGTAAACACACTGTTGCCCTTTTTCTCCACGAAGTACTTAAAATCGGTCAAGATAAGATCCAGCACACCTCCGGTTTTTGATGATCTGTTTTAGATGTTCGTCAGGGCATAAAAAGCGCTAGTGAAAGTTGCGATATCTTGGTGCGGTCGTTAAAGCGGTACAAACTGAATGTTCTCGATAAGCTCCGGTTCCCAGACTGACTTATTGAAGAAAATGTGAAGGGAAGCGTTTTATGTAGATTGGCTCAGATTGCCTTTTGCAAACTGTCACTACAAAGAAAAGACAGTTTGTGACTTTCTTTGAAAAGTAATTGGAAATCTCTTTCTGATTAACAGAAAGAAATTCACTTATCTGGGAGGCAAACGTTGCATTATCAAGCATAGTAGATATTCCATATTTATTTGAAAATATTTTAGCAATGTTTTGGCTTGTTTTAGGTCTTTGTTTTAGATTCTTATCTCTTGGTAGAGAATTTAGTCAGTCAGTGTACAGTTAATATTTAAACTTGGCTACTTTTCAGCACCTTGGTTTGAGTGATGGGAAAAAAAGATTGATTATTTTCATGTAACCACACAGGTAGTTCTGGCAGCCTAGTTCTATATTATATAGTTCTATATTAATGCATTATACTGTTCTAGTAGCCTCTTACTGTCCCCCTGATCGACCAGTCTGTGGTATCACTGCTAGATACTAGACTTTTCTAGAATGACAAATTACCAAAAAAATTCAATAAAAACACACCATAATGTATAAAACACCCGGCTGAAAATTACGTAATTATAGTAATACACAACTTCCGGCCATTAAAAAACATTATCCAGGCATTATGTAACTTAAATAAAAAATATAAATAAAATTTGTTAGCATTTCAATATGGCCGCTAGGGGAACTGTTCATTTCCTGTTTGTATACATGAATAACATAACAGTGACTGTACAAAGTATGCTGATCTCGGTTTGTATTTCCATAAGGGTCCAAATATCAATAACTGTCACAGACCTTTAGTCTAAAAAGAAGCTAAAATGCTCAAAAACAGAAAAACTTAGCCTGTAAATATGGTGTCAGTGACATCATCACGTACACTGCGCCTACACAGTATTCACCGCTTTCAGTGCGTGGCTCCCTTTAAAACTTAGGAGATTTAGAACTTAGGATACAAAGCCAGTAATGGAATTACGCAGAAAAAACTACAATTAAACGCAGGTAAGTCACTTTCATATTCCTATTGGCTGTTTTCAACACTGGATGTGGTGTGGGAAAAGCTGATGACGTCACTGAACTGACCGAGACAAAATTTACAGCAATTGTTGCCAAGGGATAGAGCTTTCAAAATAATGTGTTTTACTGAGGGCAGAAGTCTCCAAAATGTGTATAATGCCAAGGGAACCCATGTTAGTATGTCTGTGAGCCCTAGTTTGTTTACTGTTTCAGCTTGTTTATCGGTGTAAGTAAAACAAAATCGATTTGTCCTTAGTTGGCATCTCATAACCGTCAGGATTTAAACCAGAACATGTCTGCGTATGTTTGTGCAAGTTGTTTGGGAGCTTTATTTTGGGAAGGTCCAGTTGCATGTGCTGTTTTCAAACAGTCATTCTCATCAGCCTACTTTGGTTTGGTTTTCGAAACGCAAGCATCTGTCTGGTGGCGGTTTCTATGGTAACCTAACGGACTTGCCGCTTCCAGTAAGCAGCCTGACCAGATGTTCTGTCCTTACAGGGGCTATATTTTTAAGAGCACTTTGGAACATTATTAAATGCTAACTGAAATCATTTCCTTGTGAAAAATTAGCCGTGAGTAGTGCATTCTTTTATTATCTTTTTGTTCGTTAGCCGTGGTATAAGCAGCATAAACCACTTTGAGGTCTGCTTTTATACGAACATATTAAATTCCAACTGGGTCGACTGCTTTTCGCTTCGCGTCGGGCTGCATTACATCAAGTTGTTGTTGATTATTTTCACATAACCACACAACTCATCGTGGGTTTATCGCTTACCCATTTACTTATCAGTTAAATACAGTTCTGTTTACCTACAGAGGCAGAGAGTGCCTTTTTCATTACTTTTTTACTGATTGAGCATTAACTTTACATAGGCCTAAAGAAGGACCTGGATTTGTATTTGGATACATATTGATTAAATAAGTGTTCTATGATCCATTACACATCAATATATTTCATTAAAAATTATAGTAACTCTTCATTTAAATAGACCACCTACAGAGGGTATACAGAGTATTTGTAACATTTCAACAACTTAAGATTGAACAGTTGATATAACAGCAGTTGAATAAGTAGTGAAATTCAATTAAATTATTCTAAAAGTATGTAGGTACTTTGATGAATTATTACATATACTTTATATACTGCATATTCCGTTAAACATCTACAGACACAGTGGAACAGCTGAAATGTGGAATCTCAGCTAAGTTGTTGAAATGTTACAAATACTCTGTATACCCTCTGTAGGTGGACTATCCAAATAGAGTATTACTAAAGTTATAAATTAATATTAGATTATAGAAGGCCTATATATATTCAAATGTATGACATACATAGGTATGTGTTAAATTCTGCTTATCACAGTAACAAAGTACTATGGGCTTTACGAGAATTTCAGCCAAACATGCTAACAAATAGTACAGACAAAGTAATGGCTGCTTTTGTGTTAACTAGTATAACAATATGGTTTGAAATCATGCTCCAAGTTACGCTGATAAATAATAAACTAACTGAACATTGGGTCGTGCAGTTATGACCCAGTTTCATTTGTTACTTTGATTTAAGGAGATTAAGTCAGATCTGTGCTATTTCTGACAACAAGCAGGGAATTTATACTTATTGTTTATTTTAAAGAAGAGATTACTTCAAATTTAAAAAGGAAAAGAGGGTTTTGGCACAAATGATTGCTTTTCCCAACTGTGTCAAATTGTTGGCATCTTGCTGTGCATGCAATCGACATGTTTGCTTAATTAATGTATTTAATAAATGTGAAAAATGCTGTATATTCCAGCTACAGCAGTTTATTACAGCAGACATACCCCAAATCAGTTGTATTACCTGGAAGACCCACATTACACAAAATAATTCAATTTTCTTGCCTTCAACAGCCGTAACGGTTGCTTTAAGGGTTTAATTTTTATTTTGTCTATGTTTTAGTCAACAAACTCTAGCAGAAAAAAGTGATTTTGGATTGAGTGCTCTAGCACTAAATGGAACTAAAGGCATTTTTTCTGGGTCTTTCTGCAGTAAAGTGACTTTAACAAAATCCTGCTTTTCTGCCAATCTGCCATGAAGAACATCCGATCTATGCCATGGTCTATTCATAAAGAGTGTCATAATGGCCTTATAATGGCTATATAACTACTATATAA
>JAAGVU020000043.1:7537261-7550516 GCA_011763525.2 Mormyrus iriodes | reverse complement strand
ATGAAGAGTGTCATAATGGCCTTATAATGGCTATATAACTACTATATAACATCTGATCTATGCCATGGTCTATTCATGAAGAGTGTCATAATGGCCTTATAATGGCTATATAACTACTATATAACATCTTAATGACTTACATACTGTAACCAATACTGATATGCATTTCCAGTTCAGATGGCTCTAAGGTGTTGAACAAGAAAGTTAAAGCAATGTTAGACATAAACTCATGTTTTAAACTTTTTTAGTTTATAGGTAGAATGAATGATATACAATTAAATTCCACACAGAAAATAATTCTACCCATGTGACTTTCATTGAGAAGTGGAGCGTATACATGCGATACCAAAATCACAAATGTCCAATGATATAGTCAAAAAACATTCACAGATTATGAAAAGGAAACATGACCACGCAATTAGATCTGGGTACGTTTTACTTAGCAGATAACAGTGTGACATTTAATGGCAATTACAAGCTCAGATAATCAATTTTTTGTTACTATAAAGAATATTGTAATTTATTAGAAACTCTTCTTTTGGGTCACTTAGCTTTGTTTTTTAGGAATTGCCTTCATTTAGGAACCAGAAAAATAACGTAGAAATCATTTGTGCTCCCATTGTTATTTTATGTTTATCAGTTATATGTATTGTTTTCACACTTAATATGAATTTGGTTTGTATCAGTGCACTTCATATTCATTTGCTACTGTATGTAAAGAAATTTCCACCTGGAATCAAGAGTCAGTCTGTCTTTCTATTGAAAGGTTCTATTTAGATGGAATATGCTTTGTACAATGTAGGTGCTTCATGCTAATGTTCTACCGCATAAAGACTTTTCTTTGTCTCCCTAAAATCTTTGTCAGTTTCTTTTGCCAATTATAAGCATTTCAAGCACAAATAAACACCCTATGCATAATTTCATTTCAATTAAAATGAAAGTGTAGGGCTTTTCAGAAGTTTCCATAATGCCAAATGGTCACATGGACAAATAGATACTAATATTCAGATTCACTAATTTATCATTTTGTGAAGCTGGAATGGGTTGGCATCCCATCCTGGGTTGTTCCCTGCCTTGTGTCTGTAGCTTCTGGGATAGGCTCTCGACCCCAGCAAACCTGAATAGGATATGTGGGTACCGAAAATCGATGGATAATGGTGTAAAGGGAAAAAACTAAATAAGCTGCAACAAATTAAATTCTGTGAATTTGTTGTTTATTATTATATTTACTAAATATGTTATTAAATATTGATAATCAATATATTATTCCATATATTACATTTTATATAGTGGAATCATTTTCACTTGATATTATTTATATTATGCTTTTAAATGAAAGTAACAGTCCTAAATAATTCATAGCTTAATCTTTATTGTGGTATTTGGAAAGAAATCTTACAAAAACAAAGCTGTTTTCATGGCTAATTAGTGGTCTAGCCACCCGTTGGTAAGTATCACACCTGTGCCTGTTACTGCTGAGGGAGAATTATCGTCTGTTTTCTGCCCAAACCACACACAGGATGTGCATTTAAGGATCTGCATTATCAGAACCTCAGTCGTAGGTTTAATATTGCCTCAGCATTATATGATTTCTTCATATAGTGCCAGTATTTATGACCCAAAAACAAGCCCTGCACCTCCCCGCGATGCTATTCTTGTTCTTTTTCATCTTCTTCCATATCTCCATCTTAATATCCTACCTGTCAGTCAAGTAAGCTTTGAACACTTTTTCTCTCTTCCCAATCCTAAACTTATTATTGTCTGTCTGCTGGCTAAATGTGAAACCCCCACCAGTCTATTGCCCATTGGACTTATTGTAAATTATTCTACCATAGAAGTCATAAAAGTTATGCACGAAATGCTTCACTCATGTTCACAACAGCTACTGAACTGAAACTCTTTGTGCTGTTCATACTTTCTTTAGGAAATATACTATGCAGCATTAAATTAAGTTCTTTTACATTAGGGACAGGGCTACAAATCCCCACCCTCACAATGGGAAATTGCAGTATTTATTTAAATATTCAGACTCTTGGGGTAATAAACACATTTCTACTCTTTACAAAGGTATATAAAACAATAATTGGGTCTGCACTCAGATAGTTACATTCTTTATTATTAGTGATCAGCATCACTAATCAGCAGCTGTTTATTAAGACAAATCAGCATAATTAGCTAATAGGTTATTAAAGCAGCAGCCAATCAGTGCTAGAGATAAATTAACAGCCACACCCCCACAGGTGGTATCCATATGAGGGCAACATTTGGTATGTAAGACCTCACAGAACCGGAAAAGCAGGAGACATGTTCCTCAAGCTTATAGATAACGTTCCACCTTCAAAAAAATCAAAGTAGATGCAAATTACAAGTTGTTCTTTAAAAAGGCACATATTTATATAGGTGTACATGACCCGGGGGTGTCAGATGATGGCAGCATTCATTCAGTTCCCCAGATTATCATTCCCAATCATTATATAACAGTTTTGTTTTCTCTCACCCCAGTTAATGCACGCCGATCCTGAGGTCTGTTCCTGAATCTAACTGTAGCCCTTTTGTGACCAGATTCCTGTTTTATTTTCATTTAGATTTATTTATCTGGGTGATGCCTTTATCCAAAGTGAGGCAGGTAATACATAAGTACACAGCTCTCAAGGAACAGCACAAGTGCTACTAAGCTAAGCTTCCAGCATTTGACCGGATACAAGTGCAAGATAATTGTGGGAAAAACAGTGACACAAACACTGCTTAAGTCCTCACATCATAATTCCTATGCACAAAGAAATTACCCGGGAGAGAATCTAGTAAAATATAAAGTTTTGAAGATATGGACAAAAAACAACGAGCATTCAAACGGTTTCAAGCAAACCAGTTCACAGTGAAGCAAGTCAGCAGCAGACTGTGAACGTCAATGGCAGGGACTAAGTTTAGTTCGGAAGTACAATACATGTAAAGCAACTAGTTTAAGAACTGCTTCTACACCAGAATCACCAGGTGGCATTCACCAGCTGATCACAGAGGGTGGGATGGTACCTCGGTCCTGGTGAGTGACTTGGTGTAGGTAGGTGAAAATCTATTGGCAGGTCTGAAAGCGAACTATAGGGAGAAAAGGAAAGGTAATGTGACTCATCTATGGCGGTTTCATAGCACATGTTGGCAGCTCTGTGAGTAACGAGTTACCATAATCTAGGGGTGAGGTGACGAGTGCATGAGCAAGGAGGTTAAGATGTATATTGTGGTGGATATGGTCTGATCATCCTAATGTTAATCTACATGATTAGAGGATACTTGCAATGTGGTTGGCTAAGATCTATCATTACGCACTGGTTGCTAGTGAACTTTGATGGGTAAAATGTTGACATGTCAGTTTTCCCTGTGCCGATTCTAAAAAGGGCTGTGTCATTTTTCGTTATTCCCCCTGCTGATATAGTTAAACCTCCACTGTTGTTCTCAAAGTAAGTATGCAACCATTCCTCAGATCATGATGTTAGTGGCTCTGTGCGTGTTCCCACGTGAAGTAGCTTTTACGATGTCCCTCGTTCTTTTTTTTTTTCCTTTTTCATTTTTTCATTTATGTCAAATCTACAGCAGCTAATAGTAGGAAAAGCCTGACACAAACTGACACCATGATCGGAATAAGCCTGTAGCAGATGTGTTTGAGGGCCTTGTGATTAATGAGCCGTCACTGATCACATCGGCCGTCCAGATCCGCCCGTTACCTAATTAACCCACCTCTGAGATGTTCTCGACCTCCACTAACTCACCATGACAACAGGGGGGCGACGTGATGATTTGACACCCTTCTGCCCATCCCAGATGCCCAGCTTGTAGAACTGACAAACTGCATCCAGATTTACCATCGGCACATCCATCAAATGCTCTGATCTGATGGTTGACCTCGATATTTATTCACTTGTCAAGCCAAGAGCCACTCACTCCGAAGAGGGACAGAGCTGCATGTTTGGCCATGTCATTAACTAAAAACAAAACGAAACTCAACAGAGTTGCTACCTTCATTCAAATTATTTTTTTTTTCACAATTCGTACTGTGGTTTTTGCACATTCTCCCCATGTCGTGTCATTTTCCCCCTGCAATCGGTCTCTCTTAATTGCCCCTAGTGTTTGATTTTGTGTTCGCTGTGATGGACTGGATACCATCCAGGGTGTTTGCCGTGCTGCCAGGGATGGGGGACAGGGTCCCAGTGACCTTTACCTGGATAAGTGGCTGGACGGTAGATAAATCATTTTATAAGTCTATACCTAATAGATATGTGTTAATTACGGTTTCCTTTCCATCAAAATCTTGGCAGCATGACAACCCCCACCAAGAAATCTCGTCTATAATAGCGTCCTTTTAAGCAACAATCACTGTAATATAACCTTGACCCATTTATCAAACTTTAGGCCTGCAATTTTCATCAGGCATTGTACAAATAGAATAAAATTATAATAAAATCCTAATTTTGACTGGATGGGCCCTTTAATAATAGAACTGTATAACAAGGCTATAACTGGAATTTTGTCCAAGGTTTTCCTCTGCCTCTTCCTCTGCTGACTTTGAGCCTATAATGGATGAGCTGTGATGGATGGATGAATATATACTGAGAAACATACAGTGCAAGCAGGCAATACGGTACATGCAACAATTTAGAATTCACCACTGTATAAAAACAAATGTAAGACTTATAAATGTGACAATATCCGTGACATAAAAAATGGCATATATGAAGGATATATATTTTTAAGTGCAGAATTCATTTTCCTTAATAGTGCTGATAACCTAAATCCAATTAGTTCCAGGAATGCATAGAAATCTTTGTGTTGTGAAACTTCATCGGAAAACAATTTAGGATCTGCAACTCAGATAAAGCCTTCAAGGGGCCATTAAAAAGAAAGCTTTAGCTGCCAAGCTGCAGCGATGGAGCCGCACCACCAAAGGAAGACCAAGGACAGTATTTACAGCGTGATTTGTGGAGGTAGCCGGCTCCTCATTTAAAACCAGTTAAAATTCGTCTTGTGCTGTCTTGTTAGATTTCTTCCCTTGCCATTCGGTGCCTTTTTAGTGCTGGAACGTCTGTCGGATTTGAAGATAGGTACTTGGGTTAGATGGAAGGCCTCTCCACGGTGCGATCGACAGGCCACGACACCTGAGAACATCTAACTGATAAATGCCGGAAAACAGCTGTGCAAAAAGCCGCCCCCCCTTAAGCGGAGGCGGACATGTTACCCCCTTGCTGCCCGAGACCCCATTTTTCTCTGACGTTGCCACAGACCTTGTCGATTTAGCAACAACGTGTCTCACAATATAAACCAGTTTTGAACCACTGGTGTGAGTCTCTGGATGATATTAGTTACAGTAATAAACTCACGCTGACAGACACATGAATGAATCACACTAATGTGTTTAAATGAGTATATTCACTGTTTAACAGCAAATACATATAATTCATGCTAAAACTTGATCAGTTCTTTCCACTAACCACATTATGAAGGCTTAGTTTTTGAAAAAAACAGGAAAATCCCTGTGATATCCTGTTTCGCTTTAAAATGCTATTTCACTCTCAGGGCAAATATTATGCCTAACAGGATTAAGTCATTCTCAAAGTATGGCTGATGAATAAAGTTAGAATCCATTCACTGGCGGCTAACTTCAGCTTTGCATTTCAGTCCTTTTTAATACCTTTGAAATTGATCCACGGTGACATTTGAATGCAGCCAGCAATTTTCTTTTTAATTTTATATTGAGCGTGTGTAGCAGTATGACAGCACCTGATCGATATGTTTTTGCTGCATTTGCAAGGTGAGGATGGCTCGCCTGCGTTTGAACTGAGAAGTTGTGCCATTGTTATTTGCCTGTTCGTGGCAGATGTGCGTGCGTCAGGTCTGAAAATCATTTTGGAAATTTACTTTCTGCCTTACTTTAATGACGGCTTGTAATTACTGTATGAAGCGGAACGTCTCTAATTTCCTGATCCGTCACGAGCCGAGCAATTGTAATTGCAGCTTTTTGTTTGCCCGTCCCTTGAACGTGATGCATATTTCCTCCACGTTTTAATACAGATTTGAAACACAACCACAAACAGGCAAAAGAAAGGAAACCACCAGAAGCAGAGTTTAAATCGGTTTGTATTTGGGGCTGAACCTCATGTGTTTTTTTTTGTATTTCATCACCTGAAAGCACAGCAAGATGATAAGGTAGACTGAACCATTAGGGCAACCGAATGCAAGCATTTAATCACTTTCCTCTATCCAGGGGCATATATCTTTATTACAGCCTCATTATTCATGACTGCCTTGGTGTTTTTGGGGAGAGGTAATGAGCCTCTCACTAGTTTAGCTTGCCATGCTGAATAGGTTGCCTTATGAATACAGTGTTTTTGTATGCATGCATAATTAAATTAGTTCTGCATTTAGTCTCTGGGCAGTATAGTAAATGGGAATGCAATGCTTTGGTCTTTTGAGCAGCTTCTGAAAAGTATTTGTTTATTCAGGAGTACATGATCATCATCATTATGTTTTTTTGTTATCAAATTACTATTTCAGTATTCCCCCCATCGTCATTTTCCCAGGAACTGTCCTATCAGATATGAAATTGATTATCTTCTGTTCAGTGGCTTTGTTCCATTTTTTACCTTTGAAGGCAACAGAGCTTAGGATGATCCATACACACTTTCACACAAAGAGATTAGGTATCTATATTTTTGTGGGGTCTCTCCCTTCCTTTCTATGGGCATATCCCTAATCCCAACAATGACAACCGTAACCCCTACCCAGCCCCAACCTTAACCACAAGTAACCAAACAAAATACAAGACTTTTGGCGTTTTTATTTTTTTGGTCGCATTCATAGATTGTAATAAAATTGAGTTTCCCCTTTTGGGCACCAATAAATATACCCCCCACAAGGTCAATATAACAGGTTTTTTATCACATTTGGGTCCCATTATGCAATGTTTACATGCCCACACATACACAATACTGTGTTGCTACATAGATAGTAGCTTCCTATCTCCAAGGTAATGGGCTCCATTTCTGCTCTTCCTGTGGATTTTGCACGCTCTCCTTAAGCTTTGTGTAGGTTTCTCACAACATTCTCAGACATGCTCTTTAGGTGAATCATGTGTCTGAGTGTGTAGCCTCTAGCGGATTGGTAGGCCATCCTGAGCGTTCCCCACCTCATGGCCTGCGTTTCCCAGCAAAAGCTTCACACCCATCACGTCCCTGTTCTGGGTAAGCTGTTATGGAAGATGGATGGATTTCACCGTGTTTTGTAAACAATGGGCCATCATTTATGTAATAATTTAATGCCTAAATGTGTATTTAACTGGGCATGCAGAGGAAGAAGCCTAGTTGATGTAATGAATCGATTTCTGGTCCTATGAATAACAATTTAAACATAGCCCATGGAAAATGAATACCCTTTCATCTGAGCTGGCATATACTCAAAGCAGAATGTAATGTAAATCAGCTTTGGCAGGTGCATATTTATTTAATCTTAATTATTTTAAGGTTGCTTGTACTGTATCTTTGACACCATTAAGAAACGGAGCATAATGTTTGACATCGAAACACCTGTCAAATGTTTTTAAAATAATTATTGCTCACAGGAAGATTTCATTTTGATATGAAGTTTGCATCCTAAAAAAGATTCTCTCACAGTAAAAGTAAAGTTAAAATTGCATAAACAGTATTAATAGTGCATAATTTCTGTTCAAACTAATGAACTTTTAGTCACTGCACATGTAAATTTGCTAAAACTGTGGATCCTTTTATGAAAGAATGTATTATTTATTAAATAAAATGCTTTACGGGAATGCTGTTAAATAACCCTATAAACATAAATCACATGCATATAAACTTGGTAGATCTATATTTAGTATTGATTCTTTTCAAAGCTATTTGATTGTAGAGTTATATATGCCAAGATGTGGAAATGCCACACTTCATATCCAATGAATGTGCATAGATTAACAACAGAGAAATTCAACGAAATGAACTCTTACTGTTTTTCATCAGCAATTTAAAAGGCCATTTAATTCCGATTTCTTGAAGTGGATGATAGATTGCATGGAAAGATGACTGCGTTAATCTGAGATTGACTCTTACTGTATTTGGGAGGCTGAGTACAGTGAGAAATTACATTCTACATCAATGCCTTCGACAACCAACCAATCCAGTTATTGAATTACCGGTAAACCTTACTAGTAGGTACAATATGACAAGACTGAGAGTACTGTTTATTGGTTTGACTTAACACCATTAACGTTTAATTTTGTGGATTGGCATCCGGCTGTGAGATGTTTGTCTTGATCACAATTATCTAAAAGAGGGCTTCCTAGGTCCTGGAGGTCCTGCAACACAGCTTGCAGATTTCCCTGCTCAAACACACTTTATTCAGCTCACCAGCTAATTGCCAGGTTTAATAGGTATTTTTGAACAGGGAAATCTGCAAACTGTCCTCCAGGACCTGAATGGTGCAGCCTTCAGCCTTTAAACAACTCACACATATCCTTTAAAAAACACAGTGGATACAGTATGTCTACAATAATCAAACAATATGAAACAGATTTTGTACCTGTGGATTTATCATTGACAACAGGCAAGCTGTTCCATTTTAATCAGTTCTTTGAATTTGTTAATGCAATTTGGTTGACAACTACATGCTGGAAAAGTTCCCGTTTCTCACATTATAAACTGAGAAAGTATATGATTTCATTTTTTAATAGAATATGTAGCCCTCAAATAAATCATAAATGAAATCCCTCCTGTCTTTCCCCTTAAACTTCTTAATCAAATTACATCCTATTTTTTTAATTGTATCTTGAGCAAAAGAAATTCCATACATTGGTATTCAACGCACCAGTGAAAAAAATCATCTTAGAAAGCATCTTGACATTGTGTCCGCCTGCACTTGTTGAGAACCGTATGTAAGAAAGGGTTTGGTGCGGATGGCTTATTATTAGCCCTGTTCATTGCAAAACATATTGACTATGGTGTCCACATCTGGAAAAAAATCATTTCTGTTTTATAGGGTAACGCTTTAACTTGCTCTGCTATGGAGTGGATTTGACAGTGGCTTTAATGCACAGTGGCCTGGTTAAATTTCACCTGTATAATCTGGAGCAGGTGACCCTGATGGAATAAAGGCACATAGGCACAGAAGAAGTTGGAATATCCAAACGAAAAGCATTACCTGAATGCCCTCCTTTCTGCTGTAATACTTCTTATGTTCCTCTGGGCAGTAGGTAGGGCGACGGTTACAGAGGACACCAATTGTAACATAGTGGTTTTTGGTTCCACTAGTACCCTGGGGCGATGTACTTTAAATGAATTGCTCCAGAAAAATATTCAAATTTATAAATGGATAAAGCTGCAAGTTCCTTTGGATAAAAGCACCAGCTAAGGACAAAAAAAGTGTATGGCCGTGTTATATGTAGCTTCTTTCCCCTGTGAAATTCCCTTAGTAGCTAGGAATGCTTCCTGTGTGTGGCAGTTTGCTTCTTTATGTTGGCTTTGAAACAGGACATCAAAGCACATTACTCAGATAAAGAGACCTGCTGGAAAGTCAGTCCAAAACAATCTTCAAAGCTTTCCTTTTGGAGGAGACCTAGTGGTACGATTATGTGACAGGGGCTTTCACCATTTTTACACCGTGAAGGGAGTAATCAAGTATTTTATGAACCCTGGTCATTAGGGGTCTTCCCCGCCACTGGAGGGCAGCACTTCTTGGAGTCCATTGCTCTCTGGACTGGGTGTACCCAATTATACCCTTTATTTAGAGTGAAGTAATGAAAGAATATTACAGGAATTACTGAGAAAGACGATTAGTTATTTTGTAGGAATATTGTGTAGAATGCTCTGTAATCACAATCACTCTACACTGGATAATTTCATAATTATAAATGTGCAATATAATGCCAGATAAATTCAAGCTTGCTTATCACTGAACTGTATTTGAATGCTTTTCAGCTTGCTGTGGTGAATAATTAATTAAGCGAGAGACGAAATATGACACACACCCAACATAACAGAGGTGCAGAGGAAATGAAATAAAGAATAATTATATGATTCACAGTCTAAAATTGCACACCCTGTTATATTCTTATGGACAATCATCACTATTTTAAGCAATTTTATCAAGGTGTTGTAACACTCCTATGATAACCACCTGGTGAATATTATTTTCAGATGAGAGTAGTACAGGCATAATCTTAAAATCAGCTTGCAATCTGTATTTCAGATTCATTACTTAAAAAGTAAAAAAATCATTATTTAAAGAATTACATGGACTAAATGCAGTACTAAGCTCTGAGGGTATCAAACATATTACACAGTATCTGTTGAATTAATATGGCTGCAATTTTGTTTGTGCCTGTGTGTCCTGTAAGTGAATCTCACCCTTTCCTACCTTGTGCCCTGTGCTTACTGGAATAGGCTCTGTATCAGCATAGCCCTGTTTAGGAAAGCAGTTCTTAATATTTGCTAGATTTGCATGCTTACTACAATAACTGAAAGTGAATAGTTAAAAAGGTGAAAATTCACAAGGACAGGTTCAAGGTCATGCTAAATATTGAATCTTTTTTAGGTCCAGAGTGTTATATAAAAAAAAAAAATCATGTAAAATCCAAATAAAACTGTAAGCAGAGTTCCAGAGTGAGCCTTTTATAATTAGTTTAGCACTCACCTTTAGCAGCAGTCTCACGTACAAGATGCAGGAGACGTGACTGGCACCGGACTCTGGACCAGCCGAATCGTCTCTGTGCCAAATCGCACATATTATTAGCATTAGAATGAAGAAACTGTAACTCAGGGAAGTGACATAATACCTCTGAGTCAGTACAACTCAAGTTGTGCTGTTCACCCACATTGCACTCCTTGCAGCTGCATGTCGTGGGCCCAGATGCCAAATTGTGAATAGTGAGTCCGGGACACTGAAGCCCTTCCTGAGCAAAAATCGCAAATGTGGGAATTCAGCAGGCTGCAGGAATAATAAGAATAAAAATTATAACAGAAACAAAACACAAATGCTTGGTTTGCCATTTATTGTCAAGGACCAAAATGATCCTTAGTGTCTTGCCTGACTCCAGTCAGCACTTCCACTGACCACCATGCCCTATCTCACCTGCAGGGGAGCTGTAAAGGGGGAGGGAGGAGGTAGGATGATTCCAAGGGGCCCTGAGCCGACAATTTAGAATATAATTAGATTGGTCTGGGTTGGGGGCCCAATATCTCTAGTACTCACCTGAATACTAGAGACACCAGCAATACATCTCTTAATAAGTCTAAGGGACAGAAGAAGAAGAGATCTTCTTGAACTAGTGCACTGTGAGCTATTGTGCTTGTTCTACTGAACCTTAGTTATACCCATTTCAGGGCATTTGAAGTCCAGAAATTAGAAATCCAGACTAAGATTTTGTTTCTACCACGCAGTTGAGTACTCTGTGACTATGACTCTTTATGCTCAACTGGTTGGTAGAAACAAAATCTTGGTCTGGATTTGTAGCTTCTGGACCTGAAATATCCTACACTAGTTACACCTTATTGCGATTGACTCCTATGTCGTTCTGACATTTCCCTGGCATATCGATCCTGTATTCCGGATTGCTGATTTGGATTCAGAATCTTGTGAACCTGCCCTGTTTTCTGACCATAACCCATCCATTGGCGTAACAATTACAGATCATGTTTGGTATTGATGAACTTCACCGTCTCGTTAAAGACACTATACTCTGATTTCAATCATGTGAGCTTGCACCAATGCAACATGAGACATTAACTAATCATAATAGCTGAAAGGAAAGTGCAGATAATAAATGACTTGTGGGCTCCATCTTTTGTTATCAATTGACTTGATTTTGAGAAGTAAAATGAAGGCATCAATAGGAAATATAGAAAAGCCCATTCCTGTGGTACAGTGCGAGATGCTTGCACTAAGCCTGACTTTAAATTCCTGCAAAGATTTAACATGCCACACAGCAGTCCTGGTTTTCCCCGGTTTTATAGAGAACGCATCAGTTCAGGTCTGACAACTGAGCTTCAGAGTCTGCAAAGCAGGGTAAGGAGATATGAAATCCATTTATTATTGTTGTTGCGCGAAAGACTTTCCTTGGTTCCCCTCACAGCACTGTTCTTATCAGAAGCATATCGTTCTTATTTTCTAGGGGAAGAGCTTTACTGCAGGTAGGAGGTCTGTTCTCTCAACTTAAAAAAAAAATTAAATAAGAAAGGAAGGTAGATGAACCGGCTGCAACGTCAGAAAAGGTTTTACCTGCAGTTTCTACCCCCACCGGATAAAAGAATGCTATTAAAAGTGAGCAATTTATTTGAGCGAGTCATTTTATAGGATGCTTGTTGTATCTGTGGATGCAGTGAGCTTATGGATTTACTTATGTAAATGTAAAGGTGGGATTTAAACATCCCCGTTTATTGGTTTTGTCTGTTTTAATGAGGTATATGGTAATTTATAATTGAGAGTGTAATTTCACTATAATGAACATTTACTTGTTGCTCTACGAGTTATATGATAACTGCTGCATTAAACTGGAATATGTTACAAACTAGAAATGCGCATTTAACGTTATTTCAACCAATTCTTTCATTCTCAAAGCAGGAACCCTGGCGTATGGGTTTACTTGCCTGACTGATGAATTCTGTGGATTATTGTTGCTGCTTACCATAGAGCTAGATTAAGAAAATGATTAAATCGACAGTTAACAATGTGCTAAAAATAGCTAGCTCTTTAAAATAATACTGACCAAAAATGACAGTGACAATTCTCAGTATGATGCCAAAAGTGTCCGCAAGTTTTGAAAAGTTTAGTCTTCACAACCAATCACAGCATCAGTCCATTTCTGTATAACCGGTGAAACCCATACAGTTGTCTGTTCTTTACTATATAATTTAAGATTTTGCTTCTTTGATATGTATCATTCATTTTTCATTTACTTTAACATTTTTCTAGAAATACAGTCATGAAGGTTTTTAAATAGGGCTATTATATATTATTTCAGGGTCATAAAAAGACTTGCTGTTGCTTTCATCCTCAGATACTGGCATATTATGATTATTTCACTGAAGTATTTCACGTAACTTTTCTTATGCATTTGTTAAATAATGGAATTCTGTCTTAAAAATATACTGGTGATAAATTAGTGTTACAATTTTTTTTTTATCCTCCCAAATGCGGGTGTTCGACGCACCGCCCCCCCCCGAACTCGCACGCGATCGCCTAGCATTAAACTACATGACTCACGACGTGC
>JAAGVU020000043.1:7456348-7537251 GCA_011763525.2 Mormyrus iriodes | reverse complement strand
TTTTTCTTAAAAAAAATTGGGGGAAAAATTTATGTTTCAATTTTTTTTTTCCCCCCCCAAATGCTTATACCCCCCCCCCCCCCCCCGCGATACACAAGATCTCCTCTAAGCTAAAGTTGTGTAACAGACCACTTGTCAGTCGAGGGAACTGAGCAATGACTTGGTTTTCCTGCCAAAGGATGTCCATTTCCTCTGCTGCAAAACACTGAATCACTGATTGTTATCCATCTGTTCAGCGCAGAGCCAAAATCTGAGGCCTAGCACACATTAATATTATATGCTCCTTTCTTCAGAAACCTAACCCTTCTGTCCCCCTCCACAACATGTCACCTGAGAATTAGCTGTCAGTAATTAAATCAATAAACATAACACGGCATATGAAACAGATAACATGTCTGTTTATGATTAATCGAGCTGAACAAATTAATTATTCATACAAGGTGAATGCATATACATATATTTATGCCATTTTATTCCCCTTTCCATACCAATGATCTTTAGGGTTGTTGGATCAGAGCCGAATTCATCAATATATATATATAGAACAAATAAATCACAGTCAAACACTGGATCACAGTGAAAGAGATGTAACCTTTCACTCAGCTTTTCTGTTAAAAAGGGGATTTTTGCTATTAAATCCCTGATAAATATGTGGCTAAATATTTTCGCTCCTGAGCCATGAATGCCCGCGAGCTCAATGATGACAGATTTGATAAGTCACTGTTTAAGTAAGAATGGTGTAAAAGCCGTTCGATCCACCCCCGTTTTTTCCACAATGTAATTTCCACATGGGGCATTTATCTTTGTGAAACATGCAGCACTTTCTACAACGTCATCTGGTCCGTGTATTCTTTTCAGACCATCAACTAGAATTCCGGATCTCATTTATCTGATTTCTGATTGTACGTCAAGGGTGTTATGAGAAAAACACGGCTGACCATTTTCCTGGGGGGAGCTCTGGTCAACATTATTGCATTCTAATTGAAAATAAAGCAGGCCTCAACAACAGAAAGCAAATTACGTTAGCATGCTGTTTACAATTCTGCCGACACACCAGGGCAAAAGACTTTCCACCAACAAAAAGCAGAAACGATGCCAATGTGTCTTCTCCCACAAGAACAATCTTAATCTAGTTTTCATTTACATTCATAAATCTGCCGTTTCCTTTTGCTGCCGGTCAGACTATGATCAGACTACGATTCTAATTCTGCAACTCATATAGTTCAAGAAAGTGTGATAATTGCTTTTTTAGAAATCTTGGAAAATGGACATTGTGTAGCTCTACCTGCCAATATACAGCTCCAGCAGAGATATATGTCAGCAACATTTTACACAAATGCCAAGCTTGAGTAGCAGGACATATAACCCTGTATCAACAGCTGTAATTCCCTTAGCTTTATGACTTTTTGAAGAATACATTTACATATACATTTACGGCATTTAGCAGACGCTCTTATCCAGAGTGACGTACAACAGTGCTTGGTAGTCCACGACTATTCTTCACTCTTGTAAAGCTAATACTTGTGCATACTTGGTATAGTTTTGACTTGGTGTCCCTATATGTGTGTTATTCATAAACACAATTTGGGTGGGATTGTCAAGCATCTACTGTGAAAGTAATTTGCTTCTGTTGTCAGCTCTATGCAGAACTGTATGTAAAATGGGTAGTGTGTGAATTGCAGATGGGAAATTACATTTAAGGCTCCTTATCTTCAAGGACTTTTTGCATTATGGGTATAAATTCTGTAGATCCATGAATCACATTCCCGATTAGGCTTACAGAGGATTAGCCCACATGACATTCGCTGCCTTCCAGGAAGGCAGAGGGAACGCTGAGCCCCGTCATGTCAGTTTGATCAAATCTGCACCGGTGCTGCTGTTATGACAGATGTTGTCCTCAGACATCCTTTGTGTTAAATAAGCTACGGCAGGTTGAATTTGTCAGCATTTAAATGTTCCTTTATTCAAAGCACAACAAGTTACTAACAGCTTATCACATTCACCACCGGATTAGAAAATGCCTAGGGAATTGTGGAAGACAATTAGGTCCTTCAAAAGTAATCTGGTAATCTAGACATTGTTTAGTATATTTCTCATTTGGGCCGCAGTATTTAAAGTTTAATGTCAGTATTACTAAATGAGTTCTATAATAAGAGTGGTTACGATGCTGAGAAATCGTGTCCTAAATATGCTTGATTCAGAGAGTTTTCCGACTTTGGTTTGTTAATTCCTATTTTAGGATCATGACAACATTTATGGGATGCATAAATAATGCATCAGTGTAAGAAATCCTCGGGAAGGTATTACTGTTTTAATATCCGTGCTTGGTCAACTGCAGTAGATTTAGACATTTTCAGCCTGGTTAGATTCTAAAGTATAACCTATAATGTAAATAATGCCACATTTGCATTTACTTAGATTTTTTTTTTTGAAATTCCAAATGTAAAATGCAGCTTTTATCTTATAAAATTGCACCAGATAAGGCCCGTCTGGTATACAACACAAGCAGTTTTACAATTTACCAGTTAGCAAGCAATACCTTGATTTGAAATTTCAGGTTATGTAGCATCATGATTAATACCTGACAGATAATTGTAAGTTAGTTCAATTCCAACATTGGAAAAAAAAATCCAAAAGACAATAAAATATTTAAAATATCTCCCAAGAATGTGTAGTTTGTGTATTTATAGGGAACCTACCTGTCCAAAGTGGGGCACTTTTTCATTTGTGAATCTTACGGTGCTATTGAGAATGTGAATGCCAAGAAGCGGAGCAACAGTCAAATGACACCAAGCGGAGAATCGTAATCTCAAAGTGCTATAGTGAGGCCAACTCATCAAGAACTGGAAAAAAGCAGATATTTGGGGTCTGCAAAGCCATCTTAGCAATCAATCAGATAGGGTGGTTTGCAGGGAAGCATTCTGATCTCACATGCAGTATTTTCCTTTATCAAACCCATCCTTCCTGATGCTCAAGGCATCTGTAACCTGTCTTGGAATGATGGATGAAAGTATGTCCGCGGCTGCCTCCACTGGTCAGATAAATGATGCTAAATAGCGAACTACATCACGTAGCAGCCACAAGAAGTCTACACGCTATTTTACCCTTGCAGTGTTTGAACATTAGGCTACTTGGACTTCTTGAGGTTTATCTCAGTTTTTTTTTCCAAAATGAAAAATAAACGTGACAGGTTTGCAGGTTTTGTTTTAATCATTTGATTATTACATGCATAAAATGTATTAAGCTATCTAAGGTGATATCATAGATTTAAAATCCTTTTATGAACACTATAAATTGTCATGCACCCTAATTTGAACCCTTTGTTTATGTGTTAATGTTAACAATTTTTTTGCGTTGCTTAATTACTGTAGCATTCCAATAAATCGCAAGGGAAAACATTTTGACAACAGATGAGGTGACACGTTTTTTAAAAGAATTATTCAGATTAGCCTTTAAACAACTTTAATCACAAATCATTTATGCAGTGATGATGTACAACCAACTTCAGTGTGCATTGTATAATTTCAAGAGAAAATTATATCGTGGCCTGGTTATTTTAATGATATATTGATTATCATTATGTCTGCAACCCAAATGCTGCCCAAAATGCGATGAAGCTGAAGTGCTGTTATTTTTTGCCTGTAATTATGTGTTGCACACTTTGCAGTGGATTTTCAGAATGTGGAATGATGATTGCAATGTATTATTTAAGGTTCATTATGAATCAAATGACTATGTTTGAAAGTTCCATTTTGCTGCCATTTCTGAAATACCGTCACCCTTTTATGCGGCTGAGGAAGTCTCGGGCCATTAAGTGGCATTTCCAGTGGGTGGAAGTGCTTTTGTGAACTGGATGTAGATTTCATGCATCTGCCAGTTTAAAGTCAAGCGGACAAGCTTCATAATTCCAGAAAGCATCCAGCATCACTTTTTATTTATTTTCAGTGAATTAAATGCAAATGCATGGAAAAGCAACTTGATGGCCTAAACAATATGAACACAAATCTCTTCTTTTCCTCAGCTCATTATAATTTGGAAGCCAGCATTGTTTTGTACCGAGATTTAAGCATGGATTTGGGGATATGGTGTTCTCAGACAATCCCTGTGCACTGAAACAGACCAAGCTAAAATTGGTTTAAATGTAGAAGCAAAAAGCAGAGAAATCCCACTTGCTACTTTTGTTCCATGTTAGACATCCATTTTCATCCCTTTCATACTTTCTACCCTGTATTTTCTGTTTATGGTGTAATAACATGGGAGAAAGGTGTGTGGGGGTAGTTTATCAAAATGGCCAGGTATCCTTTGGTGGACTCCGAGGCAACGATAAATGCATTAGACTCATAACTGGGAACTCATATCTGCTGGACCTTCATTGAAGCCACAAGCTGCTGGTCACCGAATGATTTATAAAGCTGGGATTCAGTTACACAGTTGAGCAGTAATGCGGGGAGTCAGTGATAGCCTGGGACTTATCATTATCACACGGCCAGCACACCACGTCATCACCTTTTAATCAACCCAGAAAATGGATGATACCTCCCAGTCACCTGTAATTATGCAAACATAAATCACAGTCACATTTATGTATTTTCATTATGTTGTTTTGCTGCAGGATTATTGATTGTTTGTGTGCATCTTAATATTGCTTGTTTTGATTTTCTTTTTTGTAAATACAGACGGTCCTCTCTTTCCAAAGGTTCGATTTACGATATTTCGACTTTACGATGGTGCGATAGTGATGCACGTTCAGAATTCATCAGACTTTGAATTCCGTTCTGTTCCCAGGCTAGCGATATGGTGTACGATACTTTCTACTAATGCAGAGCGATGGCAGCATCCATGCAGCCATGCTTGCAGTCTCTGTTTCAATCACGAGTGTAAACATCTCGTACAGTGTTTAACAACATATCATGCAGTGTTTTTTTCGTGTTTTTCCCCCCAAATCCATTATGTCTACTACACACCCAAATGTGTCATAACATATTGTTCATATTCAGCTTCCAATATTTTCAGTTTACAATGGGTTCATTGGAACATAACCTATTATAGGTCGAGGATCATCTGTACTTAAGTTGCAGTGACATCACACCTCCAGGGTTGTAGGTTTGATTCCTGTCCCTGGTTCGAGTTGTATGGCTTTCCTCCAGATATTTCCATCTCCTTCTGCAATTGTGGGTTATACCTTTCTTCATCTACTGCAGTATTACTGTAAATCTTTATTTTTCACTTAATTTAGTGATGATAAAAATGAGGTTTTAAAATCCATGGTTGCTACCATAGGCACGGGAAGATGTTTTGAGCTCAGGGTGCTGAAACTCAAAACGACCAATAGACTTACCAAAGTTCTTTTGCATCATTGGAAGCTATCAACAACTAATAACAGTAGTTACAACAGTTCCATTGCTCGGCATCAGTAGAGATAATTGCTAGAAATAATTGCTAGATAATTACCATAACGCTATATTTTTCTTTGTTGAAACACACAAGAGGGAGCTGAAATACCCTTACGTAGTTGCTGGGTTTACGATGTCGGTCATTGCCTAAATTCTCTCTATGAAAACCAATAAAATAATTAAAGGGTGGTGTGGATTAAATAAACTATTGTTTGACAGTCACGGGCATCAAAGCTTCATTTATCACATCACTGCTTTATAACTGCAATAGTCATGAATAGTCTTTGTATGTGAAGCAACAAAGGACAGGTATGGTGTAACAAAAGTTTAATGTGTTTATAGATCACAGCTTGCTTCATGATCATACTGTACCCAGTTATATGAAACAGAAAATAGATGGATCGATTGAAGGATAGATGCGTTGATGTATGCATATTTTTCCTTGTATGTTTATAATTTTTTTTCCATAGCATTAATCAATATTTATGTTTATGCTTTTATGTTAATGTTTTGTGTATGGATTTGTTGTTCTTTTACAGTATATTTTACCTTGCAAACTGTTGCATTTATTACTGCCTTACTCATTAATTTTGTTCTGTTTCTATTTATGGCTTTTCCATGACAACCACTGTAAATTTAATCAAGATGCCTGAGAGAAAAAAGCCACAGAAGAGCTTCGCCACCTTCAGTTTTTTGTTAAAGGACTGACTAATAAAAATACTAGTATATGAAATACCAGAAATACGTGTAGGTAAAAAGCAACATTCCCAAATAATTGTTTCTTATCCTGCTTAGGCGCTGTACACAGTTTGTAAAGGTTGTTTGGAAAGGTCTAGAATAAGTGTACAAATTATATGCATAATTTATAATTTTGGATAAGTTGGAGAAGTTAGGCAAATATGTTTTTTCTTTCTTTATAGCATAGCTTTTTAAATAATTGAGAACAGAACTTATGTTCTGCTTCAAGAATCTACAGTGCTACATGGCAGAAGCTCTGCTTGGCTGTTTTGTTGACTTGTGTTTCCCGGGCTTGTGGTTATATGAAAAATGAATGGGTGGGTGAAATGATAATGTAACTAAATGTTGCTGGTTAGAATATCGGTTTTCGGCACATTGATATTAATTCAGTGGACAAAGTCAAGTCTTGGAAGGTGAAACCTTAAATTAGAAAAAGGGACAGGAGCCTTTCCTGTTTCTGAACCTTGTTTGGCTATTTGGAGATTAGTGACAAAAAAAGAGAAACAAAAACTGTGGTCTTACCACTATATGCAAGATGGTGTGTGAAAATAGTGAATCGGCGAACTGTGACACTGCTGACACATACTACACTGTCAAGGCAAGAAGGAACGGATGCTCCACGGATTGTCAGGAAAGGTCTGAGAAATGTATGAATGATGAAAACACTTTCCTCGAATCTCAGTCTGGGCATGCATGAGCGACTGCAGCTGAGAAATTTATGGGCCTTATTTTCCACCGACGCAGTGGTTTTGCTAGTTTCGTACCAGCGCATTGCTCTGAATAGTTTTGCGCCCGCTTCGTACTGGTTGGAGTGGTGTTTTTTAAATGAGGCGTGGCCGGGTGCATTGTCGGCGCATTGCTATTTTAAGGCAGTGAAATGACATTTGGCTTTTGACCAACAAAAACCAGATATAAAGTCATTGGTGCATTGTTAAACGGTATTTAAGCAGCGTGTTTTAGAAACGTGCGGGTGTACGACGCTCTTTACATACACAGGTATGCCCTCGAGGTGCACTAATGAGTTTTTGTTATTTTATATAGTTTATATTTGTTTTATTTTTAGAGTACAACTGATGCTTTCACGTAATCATACTGTTCAATGAAATCCTACAGAAACATATATATGCAGACCCAAAATTAACATAACATATAAGCATAAGTCCCTGTTCTCAGTCGCGGTGCTCTTTCAGCAGCGAGCTTCTGTTTTCCCCGTCCTCTGACATCATTATACCGCTTGCGGCACTGTACAGATGATCTGGTGATGCCAGAAAACACAGACACACTCGCCGATACCTCATCCCACGCCTGCTTCACCTTGAAAGGCTTAGGTGGAACAGTGGTGCTCCCATAGATTATGTACTCCTGCATGTTCACCTTCAGCAGGAGCACGTACCTTTCCTCGGGCAAAAAAAACGATCTGGCTTGCTGGGCAAATGCACCATTGTAATAGCATTCTGTAGTGCTGCCTTTTAAAGGTGAGTTGACATGCCATTCCGATTGATTTTATGTTGCGCCCAAAACACGCTTCTGAATAATTAAGAGTTAGGACAACCTTTTTGCGGCTTGCGCTGAGGCAAAGTCTGTTTTTTCCGCCATCAAAATAGCGAAATCAATTTGGACACTCCCATAAATGTTAATTGCACTTTGCATTAGGTCATCAAAATAGAGCCATATGTGTCACTCTTTTCTTTTTTTATAAACTTTGCAGTATATTTTAGTTATAGAATGCTTGGTAGCAGCCTGGCCCACCGGTTTCCTAAACCTTGCTTTACTTTTCCTCCTCAAACCTGAGTAACTTGACTGATCAAAAACAAATCTCTTTTTATTTCCTCTCCAGTCACATCTAAGTTATATGGATCCAAGTCTTCAGACACCATCATGTTCCTGAGACTACCTCACATGGTTAACAACAAACACACACGCAGGTTTCATGGTAAATGGTAGCACGGACACCCAAAAGAGTACAGAGAGATATTTTATGTGTGCTGAAATGCCCATATCCAAGTGAGAAGCATTACATGTGACCTCACCCAGCTGGGTTTAAAGGCTTTATCCCGAAATAATTGTACCACTAACTCCATCCATCCATTTTCTAGAACCGCTTATTCCACTTCGGGTCGCGAGGGGGCACACTCACACACCATTCACACACACAATCACACCTATGGGCAATTTGGTAACTCCAATCAACCTCAGCATGTTTTTGGACTGTGGGGGGAAACCGGAGTACCCGGAGGAAACCCCACGACGACACGGGGAGAACATGCAAACTCCACACACATGGAACCCGGACGCAGACGTGAACCCTGACCCCAGAGGTGTGAGGCAACAGTGCCGCCCCTACCACTAACTCCTTTACAGAAATATTGTTAAGGTTTTCTTTGCCAGCAGGCGTGCAAACCAAGTTGTCTGATTTGCCAAGATTTTTTCTGGTTTTGTTTATTCACGAAACACTGAACCTTCCACTAAAATTGTCTCTTTGTATTTGGCTGCATGGATCTGGCTTTGTGCTATTTAAAGAAACTGGCACACATTTTTCCATCTGTTGCCTTAACCTCGTAATCTACTTGCAATAACAACAAGTTTTGGGAAACCAAAAGCAGTACAATAATTTATTATGTCGATAATATACTGTGTATAGAATTAACAAATTACAGGAAAACATCAACATCGTGACTTAAAAGAACATTAATCCAGCTTCAACATACCTTAGCATAGATTCTATGGCAATGATGAAAAATTCAAAATTGTATGAGAAACACAAATACATGTATAAAAACACAACCTTAAGAGAAAGAGAGAACTTTTATCGTTTTAGTCAGGTAATGACTAAATCGCTGCCTCAGACATTTCTTCAGAATATCACTTAAGTCCTGTATTGGGTCAAGATTTATTGACTGGGAAGAATATGGCTTGTGATGACCATCGTTTTCTTTGGTCCTAAAACAATTTAGCAACCACCTGCGTCATGGATCAGGCCATTGTCATCCAACACAATTCCACTTGCGATAAATGCTTTACCATAGGATGATTGTAGCTGTGATTATTTATTTGAGTTAAAGTAAATAATGCAAAAAAAATGCACTCTAAACCTTGTCAGAGGCACCTGACCCTTCTTTGGGAATCACCACGCCTGTTGACCTGAGCGTTTGGTATGCAGTCCACATGTACTTGTCAGCTTGTTGTGAACTGTGTGTAGGATGACTCATCTAACCATATGACTTTCCTCCACTGCTCAGTAGACCAGTGTCTGTGTTCTTTGCACCAATTTACTCACAAAAGCGCAGTTTGAGGTGTCATATGGGATTTATGCACCGCAACCCAACCATGCTATCCCTGTCTGTGAGGCTCTCGCCTGACTGTACTCCACCAAATCGCCTCCTCGCGGCTTTCATTTACATTTCCACCCAACAATTGCACAGCTGTTTCACCCCACGTCTCAAGCCAGCGCACAGGCATGTCGGTGGAGGGCCGCACTCTTTCACGCAACGCCTGGTGATCTTGGTCTTCCCAGCCAGCATAATTGAAGCCGCGGCTCCTCATGAAGGAGCAGAACACTGAGCAGCTTTGTCCACTGAAGCTCTCGCCAGATCTGGCCCAACAATCACTGCATATCTCTCCAAGCCTCCAAGAGTCTCGTAACAGACGAAATAACAGGCATTGGCGCCTGCATAGCATTTATTATACATAACCCTAAGCAAGACAGGATTTTTATCAGGAAGTCAGTGAGCAGATGTTTTCAGTGTTTCAGTATAAGGGTTTAGTAAAATTATATAAGTATGTTTGTATGTATGTATGTATTATTATTATTGTGAATAATAATTATTATTATATATTTTTAAATAATATATGTATTTTTACAAGATACTATATATATATATATATATAATGTATAATGTATAATACTCACATACAAATATACATTATATCCATCTTCTAAACATTTATCCTGGTTAGGATCACGTGTGTGTGTGTGTGTGTCTGTATGTATATAAAATACGTAAAGAGCAATGTCTGTTTACAAAGTATGTCACTAATTTCCAGAGGCACTGAAGAGGAAACTCCACAATACATATAATGCAAGTCTGCCGACTTCTCTGAGCAGCAGGAAACCAAACAACCTTTGTGTGCACCCGGTAAGAAAATAAGATCAATATGTTAGTTTCACAACTGATTAAACAGCAACATGAATTCCTGCTATTTCAAACTGTGAATATGCAGCGGCATCAACTATTGGAAAGAGGATCTGCCGGATTATGCTCATTAAGGTAACAGAACTCAGGTGTGACCCGTTAACAAGAAGCTTCAGACTTGAAGAAGACGGGCAGCTGTGGAAAACACGGATATCTTGAAATAGTTTCTGTTCCTGGGCAGGAAATTATTGGTCTTTGGTTAAATAATCTGGTAAAAAAGTATTTCTAGTTATATAGTAGGCCTGTTCAAAAAAAAAGGCTTGTGTGGACTGCCCCGAAATTGGATGCACCCCTGCATGCCACAGAAGTCTATTTAGGAGAGTTTATAGTTCAGCTTGAGTGGTTTTTGCTTTGCTTTGCTTTGTCGTTTTAAGTATCACGGAATTAACAAAAATGCCTTTCTAAAAATCCAAAATATGTCTTGGATAGTGCAGAAGATGCTTGAAATACATTGTATGTGCTATTCATATCAGCCTTAATGGTTGATTTAAAGTCTGCTCTTTTGTTAGGTCTACATTAGAAAAGGCTGATTAATTAGTACAGTGCCAGGGATTGTGTACTGTGGGTAAAGTTTATCTTAAAATGTAATTCAAAAGCTGCCCAGCGTATATTCAGCAGCTGCTATGGTAGTCCATACCTGCCAGAAAAAAGCAATGAATACATTTTATCTGGATTTGCCATTGTATTGAATAAATATTTTAAATCCAGTTGCTGTTTAAGAATGGAAGAGAGGAGTACAATTTCCATGGAGTTTACTTGGTTGTAATAGTTCAGTAGCCATTTAAATGTTGATGTTCTGCAGTAAACATTGGTTCTTTTCTAAGGCCTGAAGATTTAACGAAACTAAAAACTCTACACTTTTAGCGGTAGATAGATGGGATCATGGTATAATCCAGGTTGAATGTTACACGAACATTGTTATTGAGGTTTCTTTAAAGAACAGTATATTAAAAAGCAGTTTATATTTAATCAAAATTCAGTTCAAGGTATTCAGGGAATAGTCCAAGATTTCATTCTGGCAAAGCTTGCTTGATAGAGGATACTATTGTGATGGCCACACTGTGTCTGACCTGACTGACATGTACTGATCTTCATGCTGTTCAGCTATCTGAGTTTCCATATCAGTCTCAGTGTACAGCACTATTTTATTAATACTCACCCTAAAGCTTAGTTTCTGCATAAGATTCCAGATGGTAATTTTACCAAGGTTTGGATCACTGTTCACTTTACATTCTAATTAATGCTACACCATTTTCCTGAGGATGGTGGACCAAATCATCTCTAAAGTCTAATGAGGTCCGGCCCCTTATCCTAAAATCCCATACGCCTGTCTCATACTTTTGCTAATTTAATTGTACGTTAACCAGACATAATATAAACGATCAAGTTAGATCGCATTGTTTTTGTGCATAATAATGCGATTGTCCTGCAAATTTTTATTTATTTCTTTGCGTCGCATCCATTTGTTCTGCAATGTGTCGTGCTGCTTTATCATGCATGTTCCACCGGATACAATAAATTTCCCACCCTTGGTGTCTTTCAGTGCATCACGTGGTACCTTTTGTGTTAAATGGAATATTATTAAAACGCCCCCCATTAGCATTTTGTTTTGTCGTCAAGGTTTTTTTTAAGGCTCTCGATCATAACAACGTTAAGAATTAAATGCAACTGCGGATGTCACATACATGCATTCAATCCGTTACACGATTCCAGTCTTGCTGCGTGTGGTCTCCAGACGGTCAGAGCTGGAGGAAGCACTGAACTAATTATTGTTCTGGAATCGTGTCATTAATCTTCATGGGGAACCTTTTGAGAAAGTCAATGGCCATTTAGCGTGTGTGTGTGTTTCTCTGCGTATGCATATTGGGGCAATTTATTTGCTCACTGAGGCTTGGAAGCTCGCCCTGTACTACTACCCTAGTACAACTCCTGAGTCATGCAAAAAACAGAGGCTGAATAATGAATAAGGTAGTTGAGAACAGACTGAACTCTGAGGAAGTGTTAAACAGATCAGGTGAACAATGCAGGTATTTTAGGATACCGCTGAATTTGTTTGTTGTCTTCCAACTAGCATTGCTAAATACCACAGTTAATTTGATTATTAGTATATGATTGTACTGTATTTTATATTTAATGGTTTTAGGGTGGGTCTCTATAATCTAATGTGTGGTTGCATGGGACATCAGACCTAATGGGTGGTTGTCCCAATTTTGTGTTTGTTATGTTTTGTGTTCTATGTGGTCTTACAGCCTGAGATTGCCCTTATATGGATAGCACATGTGGGGGTGTGACTACAAATCAACTCCTGATTGACTGCTATCTTGACAACCATTTATCTATCACTCAGTTAAGATAATGATTGTGTTGCCACTGCAAACATACACCGATGAAGGCCTACTGCCAAAAAACTTTTGCCACATCCTTGGTGGAACAATAACAGGAAAAAAACTGCAAGTCATCTGAGTTTGGACCCGATCTTCAGTATTTTCTTGTCTTAGAAATGAGATGGAATAAAACAAAATAGCTGGTTGATATTTTTCGCCAGTTATCTGTCCAGCATACATTTAAAACTCACAGGAAGTCATCATGGTTAGTAAAAGTAGATGTAGTTTTAATTAAATGTTGTGATTTATTGTACAAAGACGGTACAATGGGTTATAGCAGATGCCAAAGGCAGAAAATACAGATTGGAGAATGGAGATAGCCAGATTGTTACAAAGCACCATCCTTCTGATGTCTCACCATCCTGCCTCTCCAGGGAGGCCTGGAAATGTTCTCCTGGTTGAAGGTCAAGTGAGAGTGGAATGAAAGGGTTTTTTGCTTCATCTTTGTGTTCCTCAAGCCGCTCGGTGATTGCATGTGCTCTTCAGAAAATCACCCATTCGAAGGGGGGGGGCAGAGTCCGACACAGGTAGCTGTCCAGAAGAATGTTGCATGCAACGTCCCCTTTAGCTTCTAATGGGCCTGCCTGTGGTGGGTAGGGTGGGGTTCCTAGGTCACATGCTGTAAATGTACCTCGCTTTTTTCCTTTATACCAGCGCCAGTGCCTCTCTGCTCCTTCAGCTACTGTCACATGTACTCACATCCGTCCGTCAAGGACGTGGCCATGAATGACAAGTCATAGCTTCAGCAGATTCCCTGAGTCCCCCTCATGCCCCTACCCTATTATTGAAATATTCTTTTTCCTGTTGACTGAAGAGAGTCTTTTCAGACACCATGCCATCTCTTTCTTTTTCTTTTCTTAATTCCTCTGGGACAGTATATCCCTGTGCCTGTGCCGGCATCTCGTTTGAGCGGGCCGGACATCTCCCGAGATTAACGTGCTCTTCCAGTGGCTGACAGAGCGGTGACTGTTTAACTTTGCCCGCAGCAGGCACACGCAGAGCAGTGCTTAGAGGGCTGTTCATAGCAGGTGCTCCCTCGCCCCGATCGTGCAATCCTTTCGGCTTGGTTGTGTCTGACTGTGGGGACGTGGCATTAAAATATCCCAGTAAATATCCTTGTTTGTTTGTGACAAAGAAAAGGGCAAATATAACTTGGAGCAACATGAATCACCATATGAGACAGGAGAGGAAGTTTTGGCATGAAGGCCTTACTGATACAAGAAAAAAAAAAAACAAACACTCAACTCCACAGTGGGTCATTATTGTAAATAAAAATATTAGGTTAATCTTAATTTTTAATTATAAATTTTTCAAGAAGCATTGTTTTGTGTACATAGATTAAAAATAGCTTTTGAAATGTGTCTGGCAATGGAGAAAGTTAAATATATATGCAACAAAATAAGTGTGTGTTTAAACATGTAAGGAAGCTGAAGGGCACCGGAGGGTAACCATGTTTCGCTTTTAGTCTCCCTGTAACTTCTAAAGGAACATTAAAGATACAGAGAGTGAAACTTTTGGGTTCATGTTTAGATGGGATTCAGGTCAATGAAATACAGCCAATCAAAATCCCAGCCTTACTCCTCAGTGGAAGCCTTTGTTCTTTGCCCATGGACAAGCTGTTCCCATGGTCCGTGTCTAGTTAGTCGCGGTGAAAGCAGTAATGGATTCCTCCCCTGGGGAGTCTTCTAGATGGGTCAAAACAAGGAAGTTTTAATTGTGCCTTTCCTGGTGTCACAACTGACATGAAACTGTTTCATCTGCCAGGCATTTTTTTTTGCACTTCCTCCTTTTTCCCCCAATCTTAAACTCACAATTATTACAGTAATGTTAGTGGATTTTATTTATAATACCGGTGAGTAGCAGTGGTGCAGCTAGGAAATGTATTTATGGGGAGGTAAGAGAAAGCATACCAGTCTGATAAATTGTCCTGACTTACAGGTCATGATAGCATAATAAAGGGATTTTTAACCAATTTGCACACCTGGGCAATTTACTTCAGCAGTTTGGGTTAAATACCCTGTCCTGGGCCCTTCTGGGATTTATAATGGGCGCCGTTAGGTTAAGTCGAGCTCACTTCCTTACAAGGAATCGCTTTTGCTGCCTCCTGCCTACTGCAATAGCTGATGCTGACAGCTCTGCGGGGACATTGTGTCGGCTCTGGTTTTATTTATTTATTTACCTACTCATCGTTAATTTATTTTGTCTAGCACGCTCCCTTGTGCCATTGTGAGCTCAGAGACAAACCAAGGGATGAATCGGTTCAAAACAGTAAATACAGATAATAAATAACAACATAATTTATGGAATATACAAAATTCGGAGTCGGTCCCACATCGTTTGCCTTTGTGCCTCAGATAAATTGTCAGAGACACTGGACCTGTCAGAGACAGAAACTTGACACTTCAGGGTTCTCAAATCAAAGCTTATTCACCGGAGCAGCGAACGACCTTGGGGAATCTCCAAGGATGGTTTCGCCGTGGCTCCCGGTCATTTACATGGTCCGCTTCATCCCATATTCCCATCGTTAAAGAAATATTGTCTCATGCAAGAAGCACAACACACTATCGCTGAATTCTTTCTCCGTAGGTGGATTATGCATATTTATACACCTACTGACTCTGATTTTCCTTTTATTTCAAATGCTGATGCCCCTTGGCTATCCCTGTGTTGGAAATTGTAATGATGATGATGACCTGTAATGACAGATTTTGCAGAATTTGCCACTATTACAAAATAAAGTGATTATTCAGCACCATCTGATGCTCCCATAGAGCAGGCAGTGGCATGCAGAAATGATTTATATTATGTATATTACAAATGATGTATATATAAGTAATATGTGATGCGCAGTGGCTCATTGGGCAGTGTTCCAGCTTCACGCCTCAAAAGTTGGGGGATGAAATGTGTGCAAGCTGGGTTCTCTTCCCATATTCAGACTAAATGCGGGGCCTTCAGCCAGTTGTCTGTTTGCTTGTTGGTTTATCTTTTATTTAACCAGGAGGGTCCCATTGAGATACAATATCTCTCCTGTCGAGCAGTCCTGGTCAAGATGGGCAGGGAAATAAGATTTCAAAATAAGATTAAGTTTCACATAAAAGTGAAAATGGAAACCGATAACACCACACAAAACAAGCTGTAACGAAAACAAATAAATAGAAATCATGCAAAGATCATGGGAAATAAAAGTTCGCAAACCGTACGTAATAGCGTACAAGTTCAGGGGCTAAAACGAATCATAGGAAATAATGAGAAAGATTAAAAGCAATTGCGTTGTTCTGTAAATTGGTGAATTTAAATCGCTCTTGGTGTCTTATTTGTGTGTTTGCCTATGATGGGTTAACACCCTTCACACAGTGTTGCTCCCTCGTGCCCCTAATCAATGAATGATTGTTTTGTTTAACAGCACACTCTGTTTTAGCATAATAAAAGTGTGACAAATGTCACTAGTTTCATTAAAAATATCTGTGTTTTTTAATGGGTTCTCTTTAAGGGCAACTGACACCGTCAAACAACAGTGCTCATTATTTCACACACATAGCAAACTGCAGTATGATATTAATTTTATTTTATGATCAGCGTGTTATGTAGGGGGACTCATTGCTCTTAAAATGGTTTAATTTATAAGGAATATAATTTAACGCAGTGTTTGTGTGTGTGTGACTGAACTAGTCCTCATTATAAACTTCCATTCCATTATGTACTGGTGCATTATCTATTTCTGCACATAGACTTTGGGGGGGGGGGTGGTTGCCAGGTAATGTCAGGGTTTAATCAGGATCTGCTGTTTTGACTGATTTGCAGTATCACACAAGCTGATGTTTAAACACCATGGAGCGACATGTCATATCTAGAGCACGTCTGCTCCACATCACACAGAGCTCATTTTATGAGGAATAAGCTTTTTATGCAGCGCGTTTCATCAGTATCATAATCATCACGATTTTATCTTACTGAACTTGTGCGGTAGTCACTCTGCACCCACGGATCGCCGTGGCGAATCATACTATTTTTTATCCATCCCTTTACAATGAATGTTTTATACAGTGTTTTAGGAGGCATTTGGTGTAATGTACTGTAGATCCTGGAGGGATCAGATGACACTAAGAAATCCATACATGATGTACACATATACAATCACTCACTGAGTCATGAGTAATTTATAATTCAGCTGCACCGAATCAACTGAAATACCTGGAGGAAACCTGACAAAAACTGACGAAATATGAAAACTTTATAAAAGTTTGGAGTAAGGGGTATATAGAACCTGGAACACTTCTGATGTGGGAAATAATTCCTCTGAGGCTCTAGTCATAGATCTTTAGTCATTTTCTGTAGGATAATGCCTCTGGTAAAACTTACATGAAGGGGGAAAAATGTAAAGGCCTTAGAGCCTGCCGATACAACGTCTTTCCATAATATAACCTATTGAATTATTCTTCACATATTCTCTACATATCATCCCTACCTTTTTCCTTCCCCTTGTGTTTATATTAAATTACATATAATAAAATTAATCAACCATATCCAAATTGAATTAAGATAAATTATTTATTTATTCAATTATGATTTATACTTAGCAGTAAATACACTTTTATGCTTTCAGTTAAATAAAATATATTTGTATATGGCCATGATGGAAGCAGAGAGTTCTGGAGCATACTGTTGTGGTACACATTAGCATATTAATCTGCTAGAGACTGGACTTTAAGTTAAATAGTCCAAATTGCCTCAATCTCCTATCAGTGTTTTTGAAAAAATAAGTAACAAGAAGCTTAATTGCCATGTTAGAGCACTGAATATGAAATTGTGAGGCATTCACAGATACTGATAGCTGAAAATATATGGAGGAGTGATAGCGGGGAACTTCCCTTGTGCTCAACAACACCCATGTGTTGACACTCATTTTATAAAAATTCATGAAATCTACTATCATATTAACATTTTTATATGCCTTTACTGGGCAAATTGTTGACAGTTTTAAGCCTTTGACATGTATTGCGTAACAAGTAGAATAAAATATTTCATAATTGTACAGATAGAATTTTACAGCTGAATAATTTTGAATTTCCGCACAATCTAAGGACTTCATCTTGGTCTCTGCTGAACTGATCTAATTAAATTATCAGGTGATGAGAGCAGAAATATTACAGGTATTACAGCAATGGGACTTCAGTAGCTTTTCCAAGGCATCCTTTAAAGGAGATTTAATAGCAATGTTAACCACAGAGTTTTACTGCAGACAGGATTATTCAGGAAGCTACAGGAGAAACTGGAAGAAACTTAGATTGATAATCATTATTATTTGGCCCATAGCATGATAGCATAATAAGATTGTGGCTGAAGATGTTGAGGTGTGGGCCTCTGGAATGATCTGAAATGAAGCCACATTCAATTTCCTAAGCAGTGATGCTCTCTCTGTGTGTTTTCATTATTAACACCCTCAGGATATTGGCAGCCTTATCTAGCAGGTCACTTTGCGGCAACTTCCGCACTAAAGCTTTTGCCTATTACGGGATAAGGCCTTTTGACTGGCTGTAAACATTGTAAGATGTAGCAGGAAAAGCAAAGGGCCGTGATAATAAATGCCAGGATGTAGTAAGTTCCAAATCAGTCACATGACCTGCTGAATTCTGTCATGACCAAATAATCATTATTTCAAATTTATGTATATATATTACTGAACCATTGAAAACTGTGTGCCGATATAATTCTTTGACTTACTGAATTTGCTTTGTTTAATTTGAACTATTTAGCTATGATCTTGTAAACTGAGAAACGGCTATATATCACAACTTTACCAGGATATGTATTTGTTTGGCAATTAACATGTCAGACCAACAAGAGGACAAAAGATCAGGCCATTGTAACCTGCAGAATAACAGTCTCAGTTCCTTGGTCTGTAAGCTTTGTTTCCCTGACAGCTATACACGCAGTTCTTTATTGAACAGATGTGGCCATTCAGAGCTTTATTGACCAGTGTCGTGGTTTTTTGTAGAATGGTGTAAGTTAATTTGAGAATAATTGAGTTCCACATGATCTCCAGCAGCAGTGACAGCTACTGCTGAATATAAACATATTCCTTACGGACTCGTGACCTTAATTATATTTAACGTAATCGCAGTATCATAATTATGTCTTGAAAAATATTCTTTTTTTATCCCTGGCGTTATCTGTTTATCGTGAATTTTTAAAACCCTGCTTCACCCGTAGCTAAATTTAAGCTATTGATTGCTGTTAGTGTATGTTATCCATCAGTCGAAATTATGACGCTTAATTGCTTTGATATGAAGTGAGTACCGTGTCATTTCCTATAAACGTAAGTGGAGGATGCAGAGGGTGTTTTAATTTCCTCTTTAAAAAAGAGGCATTCATCAGCACTGGGAACGAGGACCAAAGCAATCCCTTTACATCTCGTGAATTCAACATGTTCTGTCCGTGCAGAGTGCCAGTGAGTGCACCGCAGCAGTCCATAGCTCCACATTTGTCATAGGTGGGGAGCGGGTGAGGGGGTGTGATGCATGAAGACCGGGAGGTTCCGATCATCAAGATTCTGGAGCTTTCTGTCAGACAAGCAGCCACCCTTAATTCCTTCCACTGGGCTAATGTGTTTTTAATGCAGCCTGTGACGTATCTGGCTGTCATTCTTCAAGCCGACATGAGGATCCTAAGATACTACTGGCCGGTGAACAGCAGCTGAAAAACATGCCAATACAGGGGGCAAAAAAACTAGAGGGGGCAGCTCAGGTTTTATCAGAGCATGTGACTGGAAAAAACAACATCTGTGGACTGTCTGAGATGGACCCCAGTCAAAACTTATTCTTAAATTGTCTACTCAAAACTCTCATTCAGCTGCAATGTTTAACCCTTTACTTTTTACATATCGTGGTCCTCTAACGATTAATCCTTAAGTGAAAAATGTTGCCATCCTCTCTGTGGCCATTTTGTTTTATTATTGGAGGGAAAAAACATTCCTTATGCCTGATTCATGCTGACAGGCAGACACCTTTTCTTAAAATGGGCAGTACATCAAGGCCGCTCCACTGTACGGTTCAGCTGTCAGAATGTCCCATGTGAATCCCAGGGTGGAGGGTCTATTCTTGTGCACTGCCCTGCTGGACCTATAGCCACCTGCAAAAATAACGCAGAAGGACAAAAAAACACAGAAATGCACAAGTAAGGGTTTGGGGAGGATGATATTGTTATTTTTTAAACATGTAACAGTCCCTAATATTCATTAGGACCAGGGTATCTTGCACTGTGTTCTCAGCACTGCCCGTGGAGTGGTACTCAAGGTAAAAATGCATTTTCTTTTGCCTCCGGGGAAGCGCCGATTAGGGCCGTGACGTAAACTGTGACAATGACATGGATCAGCCCCTAAGAAGCAATTTATTTTAAGGAAATGCTAGTGCGGTACCCTGCGTCTCGCAGCCCAGTGAGCGAAGGCCCTTCCGAGTCGGTTTTATGCTCTACTAACTCTGCCGCTTAGGCTTGGAAGGCTCTGAATTCATCAAGCGGCAGAGAACGCGGGATTTTCCTGACCCCGCGCCACGAGATCTACAGAGTGCCGATTCTGATGTGCAACTAATTATATTAATCATACAAGGGGGAAGGAGAAAATGGGTCAATTTCTGACTCAAGCTTTTAACCTTCATCCGCAACGCCTCCGCCCCACTCCAAATATTTATTTATTTCGCTATTTGTGCGAAAGTGTCACAATCAAGCCTGATTGAAAATGCAAAAGTGGGTCACAATTAGTCTCAGGAAAGCCCACAGGGATTCCACTCACCACTAATATTTAGATTTCTGCTAATATTTACTGACATGAAACATGAATAGCACCGTTTTGTTCAGACACAGCACGGGAGTCGGAAGTGTGCTCGGCTCAGAAGATCACACGTTCCCAGGAGCGGATGACATGCTCGCTGGTCGGCCCGGGTTGAAGCACACAGAAGCACTGACATGTTTAAGCTTTGCTGATTTAAAATTTAAAGCTCAATTAAATGTTAAAGAGGCAACTGTGGGCCACATTAGACACTGAGAAACAGCACATAAATGGAAATCAGCTGGTAAATATTTAACACTAGAAAGAAATACAGCTGTATGCTTCTTGTTGACTCACCTATTTAATGTATGATTGCTCTTCCACTGTAAGGAGGATGCAACATGCGGAAATAAACAAATGTGGTCTTTTTTGGGAATCACATTAATAATTTAAATAATGTAATAAAAAAATCTTTGATTGCTATCCAGCGTCTTTTTCCAAGTTACAGTGATGATTCCAAGAAGCATAAACATTTACACAGTATACCCTAAACTGGACAGCAGTCAATCACAGGGTACTAACACGCTCAACCAATCTTACCCACTCATTGGTACAGTCTGAAATTCACGCCTCTGGACTATTGATACAAACTCCTAGAAAAAAAAGAGAAATTTGACACTCTAAGTTGGAACTGTGTTCAAACCTGGATGCCTGGGGGTGTGGGGTGAGGATGTCACCTTCTGTACCACCGAACCACTGCGATAAAGTCAGTGCCACATGCAATTTGAATTTAGATCTATGCATACTAATCAAATGATGTTTAGAAGCCACCCCCCTACCGTTGATCTTAAAGCATACGATGTCCACTGATCTGCTTGTACTTTTCAGCAAAGAACAGTGAGGTAGGTAAGTGTGAGCGCGGCTCGGTGTGCAGTGTGTACCTCAGAGGCTCAGACCCACTGCCCATGAATGGAAGGTCACCTCTTCGAATCCTATGGCTGGAAGAGTGATCATGTGACTGTTGTGGCCTTGATCAAGGCCCTTAATTCTGAAAACTGCTCTGTGGCTGCCAGATAGATATCTGACCCTATGCTTCACTCTGATCTATACAACCACTCCTTGTTAGCACCCATCTTCTGTTCCAATAACCGAGTCGTTACGCAAAATGGCCACTAAGTGAAAATCACGGTAGCCAACGCATGATCGCAAATGTGCTTCGGGCTTTTCTTAAGCCTTCTGCACTCTGTCTGTTATATCCTTCATGAACTAGACGTTTTTAACAACATTTTATACATTTTTCTAGAACAAAGATCTCTCTCACTCTGGCTTGCATTGTTACCAAGTATATGAAATTTGGCCGTAAATCCACATACTGGTTGGAAAATGAATTATCACCGCTGTATTTGTGAATGGTCGCTAAAAGAGGTAGTCACTACATGAGGAGTGGTTATATTCCGAGTTGTAGTGGTGGGTGTAGGCAGGTATCATGGATTTACTGTATACCCACCTAAAAATCGCCAGAAATGCGTAACAGTCAGAGGAGAAGTGTGGATACGCAATTATTTGGTGTAAGAGTGTATCCATCCATCGAGGTGCCACTACAGCACGGGTTGTACCTGCATAGGAGAGTAAGATGGGATACGTGAAAACTGAAGAATTTCTTTGTACATATGCAAAGGTGACATAGAAATGGAGGCGCGAGAGATGGTGTTGCAGAGGAAAATTCCAAAGGGGTTTATTGAGGGAACAAACATTACAAATGCAGGCAGGCAGTGGTCAGCGAGAGGGGCAGGCTGCATCTGCTGGCAGCTGGCCCCAACTTCTGGGTCGCTGGCCGTGGAGTCAGACGGCGGACATCCTGCGGGCTGTCTGTAGTTGGGAGAGATAAAAGCAGATGGGAATTCCTCCCCAGTCACCCTCTGCATCCTCCTGCCCATGGCACACGTTTTGAGCTGGGCTGGGGAAGGCAATCCTGCTCCCTCTAAGGGGTGATTAGCGGTAGCCAGCCACGTCCTGACGGCGTTCCTCACAGGCAGCTCTGCGACCACCCGACGTGAGCTTTCAGACGCTGTCTGTCGGTGTGGTGCTGATCGCCGTCCGCTGGGACTTAGTGGACTCTTGCTCACCTGCGACATCAAAACACAGAAAATATGGTTTGACTGTCAAATGTTGAATCTTTGTTTCATATGATTATACGATATCTTTTTTCCTATTTTAGGATGAATACATATCAGTTACACTGGAACTTATTCTGCTGTCTGGGCCACCCCAAGGCATTGTAGAGCCCATTCATAAAAGTATTATTTTAGATTGTACTGCAGGTGATATCTGTTCGGGGTATTGTAGTCAGGGCTACAAACACTTTCACACTTTATGATCGCTGGGGGCGTGGCTTACAGCTGACTAGGTCAGCTGACTAGGGTTTTTCCATTTGACACCTATCCTCACTTCCCCCTAATTTGAATAAATTCTTGCGTTCTGCCTTTTTTCACAATTACCTAAAGGAATAACATTCTTGTTTTTCATAGACTTTGCTATGCTTTGCTACTGCTTTAAGAGAAAACAAAACTTTGTTTAATCATACCATGAATCACACAATACAGCTATCAAAATCCATTTAATGTTATTTAGCAAGCTGTAAGTGTTTTACAATTGATATTCCGAGGAAAATTGAAAAACATTTTCTGATCTCTTCAAAGCCAGAAATTGAGTCATGCTCCTGCAAAACAGTTTCTATAATCTCACATACTGGTAAAAGTTAACAACATGTAACTGTGTCTTGCTCTTGGCTGCCAGTGACTAGGGGGTCAGTGAATATAATGAGGTTTTAAAGTGTATTAATATTACATTAGATAGCAACAACGTCTATGATAATGACAAATGATGTCATTTAACAGATTCTCTGGTCTTTTGTTACTCCATGAAACACAAGACATATCATCACAAATGTACTGAAACAAATGCAAAATACCTTACATTACAATCCATTATGAATGTAAGTAGGAAAATATGCAAATGGAGATAAATATAGAATTAAAGAGACAGAGTAGAAATACACCCATCTATCAGTTTTCATCTACTACTTATCCATTTAGAAGAGTGGAAAAAATAAAAGATGTGCCTTTTTTAGCAAAGAAAATCTCAGTGTCAAGACACCAAGCTGCTGTATTGTATAACTGTCACAGTAAAACAGTCCCTCGCCCCAGTTTGAATCATATGGGTGATGAAGCATACGCCGATTATTTGATCTTCCACTCTATCAGGTTTTAAGACCGTGGTCTTCGTCGAAGGCTGACATTGTTTGACCATGATGGTATGCTTATATAAATTGGCAATGAGCACGTAGGCGCCTTCATTGGAGAAGTGACAGCATTTGGCAGGGACAGTCGTGTTTTGGCAGGAGAGTATAATTGAGCAAGAAACAGTATGTAAATCGTATACTTTATTATGAAAATGTAATATATTGTCATCCATCCTTCTTATTATCCTGGTCAGGACTGCAGAGAACGTAGAGCATATCCCAGGTGGCATGGGAAACAAGGCTAGGATGCACCCTGGGCAAGATAGCAGTTCATGCACACATACAATATGAAATTTAGGGACAACAATTAGCCTAACAGCATGTCATTGGACTATGGGAGGAAGCAGAGGTACCAAGAGAATATACGAACTCCACACACACAGAGCAAAGGAGGGATTCCAACCCCTATCCCTAGACATGCGAGGTAACTGCCCTACCCTCGGAGCCACTGTACCACCTGCCACAGACCTGCCCTGCCTAGCCCCGCCCAGCCCCGCCCTGCACAGCCCCATCAAGCTCCACCCAGCCCGGCCCCACCTGGTCATGCCATCCGTAGCCCCGCCCCACCCAGTCCCTCCCCAGCCTACTCCACTCCTTTAAAATTATTACCTCTTCTTGTTATCAGTCACTTCCCCCAATGATTGCCCTGCAGTGTCTCCTGGTACCACCCAAAATGGGGAATCTGCAGTAATAGCATAATCAGTCTAAATATCGCTGCAACTCAATAAGTTAAGAAATTAGTCTGTCGAAAGCATGCAGTTATTTATAATATTAGCTGCACCGCCCAATATCAGAACTGACAACTAAAGTCCTGTACGCAAATTAATCCCTTGCAATAAAATGTTTTTTTTTCTACATTCGATAATATATAGGACAGTATAAAATGCAGCTTTAATTTAGACCTGCACTTCCATAGAATTGTAGATGTTCAGTTTTTTACAGTTTAAATGTAATATCTTCCTTCAGACTTGGATGTTGCTGGTGTACAGCAATTTATTTCACGTGGGTCCTCAATACACACATTTGTAAGTATAAATGTTTAATGTGGGTTTTGGATAACTTTAACCAAAATCCAACAAATAACCTGTGTTGTTTTAAAAACATGTGCATTTTGTGTGTGTGTGTGTGTGTGTGTGCTTGCATACAGGTTAACCTGTCTCATTATTCTTGACATTTTACTAGGAAACAAAAAATATCCACAAAAAGAGTCATGAGATTAATGAAAGTGCAGAACTTTTAACATTTTCTTTAAAAACACTCCTGAGCATATTTTCCTTGGCAGATTCACGCTCCGTATCACACGCTAAACGCCTTAACACACGGTTTTTACATGGTAATAGCGACTTTGAACAAGACCCAGGTACAACAGCAGTGTGGTGTAACGGAGCGATATTTTTAGGCTTTGTTTTCACTTGAGCTGCCCCATGCTGATTTCCCTACTGTGCGCTAGGAAGCCACATAGCACTGAATTGCAGATCCATACGGGCATTATGCTATCAAGCTGAAAGTGCTGGCTGTCAGTGCTGGAATCCTTTTACCATGTAGAGCGACCTACATCGTGGGATGTTGGGAGGGGCAAGCGGCTTCTCTGATCGCCCGCGGGCCGCTCAAAAGTGAACGGCACGGGGCCGCAATTCCTTATCTCACTCATCAAGGAAGTGAAACTCTCCCTTCGCCATTGATGGGGTTTGCACACATTTGGAGATTCCTTTGTGCCCCCCTGCCTATGCCTCACTCACTCTAGGGGCTTTCCTTTCTCGTGTCAGCCCGTTCCACACTGAGGCAACTCATTTTACGTTAGGAGCTCCCCGGATCAGGTGTCGGTGGTGACAGTATCACAAAGACAATGTTGTTGTCCTACAGAGATCGTTGCTAGGTTAAGCCCCAAACATAGTGAACTCCCAACTGAGTGTTTAAGAAAACAATTCTTTTTTTAAAGTGTTGGTGTGATCTAGTTCAGTCCTCACATTTAATACCCATTGATGATCTGTCGCATGTGTCTAACCCCGGCTGGACAGGCATCCCCAGTAAATAAATATGACAGTCCATGTCTGTACTGTGTTCCTACATTTTTAAACTAAATTTACAAACTAATGATCACCCAGTAGTACCTGTCAAAACTGCAAAACTGCTTGATAGAAAATATACTTTTTTGCAATTATACTTGATTTCATAAACATTTTAGATAAAAAAAGACATCTGGGTTTGATTTGCAAATGAGGTGCTTAATATCTATTACCAGTACAGCGGTACCACGTTCCAGCACCACTGATCTAAGTGAAGCTGTACTTTCTTGATTCAGGTTTGGCAGGTACAAATCAATTCCTTTCATATAAGGAGGCTTTCCTGCTGTTTTTAAAAGCAGATACACCCAAAACATTTAGCTGTGCTTCCATTTTGGTTGACTGATGGATTTTGTGTATCTTTCAGCTTAAAAGAAAACAAAGACGCAGCCTGTTAATGAGAATCGGTGAAGCTTTGTTGAGTGATATTGGGTTGTGTTCTTTTAATTAGGGAGTGTTGCAGGATTGGTCCACAACCATGAGACACAGTGACATTCTCGGACACTATCTTGACCCCTCATAACTCATTATCATTTTCACGTCCATTTTTCCCCGATTTCCACGACAATGGCAATTCAGTATTTACATATTTAAAAAAGATCTGTCTAAGACACACATGGCATGTATGTAGTGGGTTCACCTAAAGGTGGATGGACTGTCTTTAAAATAATTAGGAACTTCACCCTTTATTGAACATGCTACACAAGCTTTCCAACCATAAAGGCGAGTCTACTTCTCATTTGGCCCCTATTTATAGATTTCCCCCCCCCTAATTTAACAAATATTTTTATTGAAAGCAACATATATTTTGTAAATATAAATCCACGAGGGTTCAAGGGCCCTGGTCAGAAGTTCAACAGTAAAATCACCCTGGTGACCCTGGTATTTGAACCAATGACCTTCTGCTCACTGGCACAGTATCCAAACCCACCTCACCCCCAGCCACATTCTCTCCAATCAGACAGATAAACAAACACATACATCCAAATCAGCAGATACTGAACAATATTAAGATTTAAATAAGCAGATATATCGTATGTTAAACAGTTTCCATGAAATAAGTTTACGTGGTATGCTGTCTCCCCTTTTTGTTTTGAGATTTTGATTACAATATGCCAGCTAAGCTCATCCTGGGTAAGCCATTGGACTCCCTTGTCTGTCACAGTACCCTTTACACTCTCTCCTGCGGGATAATGGACCTTCTGCATGCATTAATCACTCATTCATACATATATAGCAAATGCTAAACACTGCTAAACGATGACACTGTCTGTTTTAGGGCACGTGTAACGAAAAACACCACAACACTTACAGTTGTGTCTACAGAACACTGCTCTTAACTATCATATTTATGTCTATGTTTGCAATTCATCTGCACTTTTGTACATATATATTTCCCATGACTCTAACAATAACCTGGGCCTCATTCTGCAATATCCTGGAGTGCAATATCTCAGCTGCTATTTACATTACAACAGTATACATTCTATTTATATACATAACCACACAAATATACTTGCACAATATACTTTTATTTTGAGCTTTTTTCATTGATATTTGTTATGTATGAAGGCACCATAAGGTCTGATACTCAGTTTTGTTGTACTCTGTGCAATGACAATAAAGGAATTTTGATCCATAATATGTATTTTTTTAATCAGCGTTATTAGTATTATGGCTCATAATTTCCTGGATCCCATTTTTTATTGTGATTACTATGCGGATGCAGGAGTAAATCATGGTTGACCCTGCTGTATTTACTGATGCAGTTCATTGCAGCCCTATCTATAAAACATTAATAACACACACATAATTTCCAAGGACTTTAGGGTAGGTACGTCATCTCGTTCTATAATGCAATAACTTTAATTTTATTTTAATATCCTTTTAAAGAAATTGCCCGGAATACCGGTAATAATTCCTGTGTAGCCAGGCATTAGTACTTCAGCATATAAATGCATAACTGCTTCCCCAGTGCAGGGTTAGAGCTAGCTTGGAGTGTATCCCAGAATGCACAGGAGATGTACTCCAGGCTGGATATGAGGCAGGGTGCTCCCTGGACGTGAGGTCAGTCCGTCACAAGGCCCGCAATCACGCAGAGACCAGGGACGAATTAGAGGCACCAATCCAGCAAAACTGTATGTCTTGGGATCTGCAAGATAATGCTGAAGGAATCCCAGGCAGACTCCCCACACTCCAAGACACGGAGCCAGATTGAGGCGCCGGAGCTGTGGGGCCTCGGTGCTACCCACCGAGCCAAAGCGCCAGCCTTTTGTGGCAATTAAACAGCACCCTGAGATGAGATCTCGGTCTGCAGTGATCCATGTGAGAACATGCCGTGAATGAGAGAGCCGGGCAGTGCGAGGAGGCACCGCACAAAACAGGAAGTCCAAAGCAAAACTACCACGCTTCTGATACCGAGTCATCAGATTGTGATACGATTCCTGCATGTCTTCAGGACAGTATGTTGTCTGTGTCAAGAAAAAATGATGATTTTTTTTCATAGCTAGTAAATATAGTGTATATGTATTACAGTCGACCCTTCCACATCGTGGGGGTTAGGGGTACAGGCCCCCCGCAATCTGGAAGAATCTCGTAAATATTTTGTTCCCTTTGGCAAATGGCACAAAAAGATATGGGAAATGCAAGATATGACGATCACTGCAACATCACTGCAACATCACTGCAAGATTTAACGTGAAATGCTGCCAGAAACATACTTGGTGTCCTCCAGACTGGCACTGTGCACAGGGTGAGTATTGTTAAAATGGGACACCTATCAAAATGGGACAGATAAACTTTGCAGTTAATATATGTGATTAGTAGCACTTTATTTTCTGTTCTATACAGTGCTCAGGGGGCATTAATGTATTCAGAATGGTATCAAGTTGGGACTGAAGACATTGAGATGATTTTTCCAGAAAGCAAATATTCAGAAAGTGTCCCATTTTAACAATTCTCACCCTATATTTTATGTATTTATGAGTTACTAAAAACTTTTTATGTGTCGTCTGCCGGCCTTCGCGTGTCCTCTGCAGCTTTTGCCAAAAACTACCAAATAAATCTCATTTTATTCCTTATGCCGAGCCCACGATATACTGAAACCGCGTTGGGAAGAGTCTCCATGCAGAAGGGTTGACTGTATACATTTCTCGACATCATTAATTTTAATTTGGCTTGACCTTGCTTTAGAGTTTCATTTAGTTTTAGAGCCGTTTCATTCAACAGATACTCTCAGCTAACTAAACACATTAGAGAAAGTTAGTTATTTGTATATCTCATATCACTGTTAGCGGGCCGCTAAAACTTTGTCCCTGTTCAGATGAATGCATTACTGATGTGAATGAAAAAAGAAAATCGATGTTTTACTTTGACGGAGATTAGATCTGCGGTATACTAAATTGGTTCTTTACCAGAAAACAACATGACTGACAAACCCATTACTTTCATAAATGATCCCACTTCTTTTACTTCAGTGAGGAATGCAGTAATATTTATGTCTGAAAAGATGCAGGCATGTATTGTAACAATAACAATTTCTCAAATAAACAAAAATTAAGGAACACTGATTCACGGGAGACAGATTAACTGGGTCAATGCTAAGATCCAGTACTCCGCATTCTAAATTTATTTTCCATGTAATTCAGTATTACAGCACACACAGTTTGCTTGATTAATTTGAATCTTAATCATTTATTAGTTCTCAGTGATATGATCTTTTAGGTCTATAATAAGCGTAAACTTAAAAATACATCCGATATATCCCAGAACGGTCATGATATGAATTTTTTATTCAGTCACAAAAATAAATCCGAAACAAATAATAAAGCCTTAAAATTACATTTTCAGAGGATGTGATTTCAGAAATTGGTGGCAGTTAACCTTGACCTGTTTCGAATTACGGAAGCTAGAGATCCTTAATATTTCATGGACTGCTAATTAATTTGTTCACTGGATCACTTTCAAATCAACAATCACAGCACTGGTGATTCCCTGGAGATGGAGATGGATGTAAAAAAGGTATGAATCAGCCATTTAAGATGCCGCCAGAAATTTATACTGTTAAAAATTCCAAAGTTCGAATCTGAAAGGAAACTCAGTATGGCCGGCCAAAACCACATATGTCACGGAATACCAGCAAGGAAATCCAATCCAGCTCACTAATTCATTTAAAATGTCGTACAGTGTGATGCACAATCTATATTTGCCGAGATGGTTGTAGTACTCATCTGGAAAATGGACAAGAGCCGAGTTAATATTGATTTTTATTACTCTCTACGTGGCTAAAACTGTGTTTAAGATTTCACTGACATCTCAGCGCTGAATTTTCTTAGGTGTTTTGCTTTACAGATTAACAAATTCTACAAATGAGCCAAGACTGCTAACAAAATGTGGGCGTGAGGGGCAGCCTGACAACACAGCTGCTTTTCTCTAATCACTCAGAAACTGCCTTTTCAGGACCTTACTTTTCTTTCCTTTCCATAGCTGCAAAGTCACTGCATTGCACAGTTTATTCCGAGTGACTTGTGGGCTCATAATTTCATTCGACTGAATGGGACCACGCAATTCATCACAGTCACGTATAACGCCGAATGTGGACCTGAGCAGTATATACTAATTTATAATATTCTCCGGGCAGTTGGCTGGATGAATGACTGGAGGTATTTGTCGAGTCAGCGGCGACAGAGCATCAAAACTGAAATCTTAACATATTTATTTTGCTGTCGTGATTATGCAACAAGACATCAGGCCCGAAATGCTGTGTCCAAACATTTCCATCACTGTGCCCCGGCAAATAAATTGCAGGCTGGATAAGAGGCGAGCGGGATGCAATTCCTATGTGTCCTCATCGCAATGCATTGGAATTTTCAACCATGACTCCTCGTATTATCTGACAGCTCCCATGTCTACCTGTCACTCGCGTGCCTCCCTGCCCTTCAATCACGTTACCATTACATGGCTTCATTGGGGAGGTTAATGATCTCTGCTCCTGCTGATTTAAGTTAAATATGCATGGGTCTGGTTATAATAATAAGAAGAAAAAAACATCCAGTCATTCCATCACTTGACAGTCAGGCCCATATCAATTTGGCATTGTCATGACATGATGGTGACATCGCCAGTCCTGTGTTCACTGAGAAATCAGCTTGTCTATTACATTGCACACTGATTGCTTTTTATGGGAGGTCGATTTCCCATACACCTATATACTGGATATCATTAAATCAATTGAAATGAAGGAATATCCAACAATCTAGAACACTTATCCAGTGCAGGGTTGCAGTGAGCTTATCCAAGATAGGGCAGGAAATGGGACACCTTAGGACAGGGCAGCCCAACCCTGCTTCTGACACAGATAATCAGGCCATTCACTACAGCTGGTTCTAATACCGAGATGTTATTGAAGGGCCTGATTATCTGTATCAGGTGTGTTCAATTTGGGCTATACCTAAGCTCTGCAGGGTGGTAGATCTCCTGGAGCAGGGTTGGGCAGCCTTCCTTAGGGACAGTTCCAGCCCAACACAAGCTATACACTCACTCTGTGGGAAGTTTAGACGTGGTGTCTCACAAAAGCACTTGTTTTTGACCCTGTAAACATGATGAAAGCATGCAAACTCGTGCAAATGAGCTGGAGATAAGAAATGAACCTCTGAATCTGGAGTCATGAAGCTACAGCGATACCCACTGAGCCGCATGCTGACCCTCGAAAGAAAACAGATTTAGCAAAATTAGACCCTGCAGCCTTAGGAACCTGACAGGGATATGAATGACTTTAGTCTGTCTGAGTTCCATTACTTGCTGACATGCCAGCAAATGCAATGATTTATAAGTCCGTGGGGGTTTTATTATCTATTTTCTCACTGTTGCATACCGATTGACATGCAATTACTGCAAGCATGATCTGAGAGAGGAATTTAATGGCACAAAACATTTACTTGCTTGCTTTATGCATTGCAATGGGACCCCGAATGCCAGTGAGCAAAATGAATCCGTGAATAGCACAAATGCAAGCTCTCTCCCAACACACCACTATAACACGAACCTGATGTCAGCTGGCAAGAAATGCAGTGTTAGCGTGACTGCACTCAGATTTGAAAATGTCAGCCCAAATTCCCCGTTCCTCGCATACAATTGTTGGTTCCACCAGAGACTTGCGACTCGCAGTTAGGTGAATCTGTGTCTATGGATTGCCGATAGCGTGACATTGGATGTGTGAGCAGGGCTGGATCAACCTTTTCAGGGGGCCTAGGCAGGCCCATAGCCAGAAATAGGGGGCACTTTGGTAGATTTCGTTGACCGGGGGGGTTAACCTTGGTTGATTTCACTGATCAGGTGGGGGGGGGTCGGGTCTGACCAGGGACTTTGTCTGGGCCCTCAGTCAGGCCCTATTCAGCTGTTTAGTTCTAGGTCTAGGTCCTAGGTCTGGCCCTGTGTATGAGTGTGTGGATGTTTGTGCTCTGTGACAGTCTAGCACATCACCCTAGGTGTTTCCCAGCCTTATACCCCCCCCCCCACACACACAGACACACAATGGTCCTGTACTACAAAAGGGGTAAGATGGATTGATGGATGGATGGGCAGATGGGTGTGTTATATTTGAGATAAATCTTATAATTTATTTTAGGAAGTATTTTCACTCTAAAACTCTAAAATTCTGACTTAATATATACAAATATATATAGGTGCTTAAGTATAAATACCCAGTTATATAAATTGAATCAAACTTTATATATATATGTAAGTTTGATTCAATTTATATAACTTAATATGCAGTACTTCAAAATATATGGCACCAATTATTGTAGCTAAGGCACCAACTTTATCATTACAAAAATATAATTTAATATATATAATATAATATATTACATGTATTATATTATAATATATATAATATAACATTATTATTAAAAATAATAAAATAAAATCCAGGAAGGAGGTAAAGGGAATTCAGATTTGCTCTGCCTTTCACACAGTCAGTTGTTTCTGAGGAATACCCAGCCTTACTGAAACCTGCGCACTACACTCTGAAACCTGCGCACTACACTCTGAAACCTGCGCACTACACTGCACTGTGAAATTACCATTCGGAACTGATAGATCACAAGGCTCTGTGTCGAATGCGGTCGATCGCACTTAACAACGGTTATAAATAATTGACACTTAATTGAAGCGAGCGAGGGGGCAGCTGACACTGCGGCTGCTGAATCTCTGTTAACTTTAAATGTAACAGGTGCTTTTCCAGGACTTGGACTTCTTGAGCTATGATCGTTTCCGCCGCGGCCGGCTGGTGCTCTTGACCGGTCAGCTATTCTTGGACGGCTGACACAAAGACTGTACACCATTTCCAGGTCGAAATGAAGCACACCGCTAAGTCACATCATTCAGCACGCACGCCCTCATTTCTGTCGCATTTGGTACATTAACGAAAGAATCACGAATGGCTTAGCTGGGTGAGAAAAAAAAGGAAAATGCATTCTGATTTTTCACAGTGTCATTCCTTTCAGTGGTCCGGCTGGCGTTTCTCACAGAAGATTTTCTCTTCATTACAGTCAGCAGCTCTGTCCATTTTTGAGTTTTACACCTCAGCGGGTTATAATTGTCATGGTTTTAATCTGGACCTACCCGCCGCGTTCTTTCCCTGTGGCGAGGTCTCTGCGTTCATTGATCTTAAACCATTCTGATGCTGCATGTAGCAGCCAGAGGTTTAAACTCATACTGACAGACATATCTCAGATGTGTGTCATTATCAGCCTTTTTCAGCATTGTTTTAATGGGATCAGAGAGATGAGCTTCCATGGAGGCTAGAAGCAGAACAGATGAGTGATTTAACCTGAATGCATCATATCGCCACAGTCTGCCTACTCTCTGGGCATGTGACAAAGCAGTTACTGAAGAGTTTGTTTTCAGAAAAAACAAATCAATTATGTTGGGATTTTGATATGAAATTCCTGCCAGGCCTGTATTGTGGTCTACAATGCAAATAGCTGTTGTATATTTTGTGTATTTGTTTGTATCGATTGGTCCCACCTGTCTCTCAGTTCATGTTTTTCTACATATGGGTGCCTTCTGCAGATTTGACAGGAACATGGACCAGAATCTCCATTTTCTTGAGATATGGGTTCCTTATGTTTCCTGTATTTCTTTATGCCTTTTTTTATCCTGCTGAAGCAGCAAATTCTCATTTGCGGCTTGTTTTTCACAAAGCTGTGTCACATCCTCCCTTCCCTTCACCACCCCACCCCCGCCCTCAAATCCCAGTCGTCCCTAAAAGAGTAATCTTGGCGATATAACTCCTTGTCCAATGGAAAGTCTGTATCAGTGTCACACGACCTTGTTGAGTTCCCCAGTCTTTCCCACTGTCCCTCTTGCCTTACTGTACACATTGAAGCCTGTTTGCTGGGTACCGTATTGATTGTGAACACACGGGCCGAAATGGCAGGTTTGTTTGTGTCCTCTGCGTGTGTCCATGTGTCAGTGCCACACACTACACCTGTGTGAGTGTGAATTGCAAAGAACCAGACATCTAGATGATTGTAGAAACTCCTTGTGAGGTAAGTACTGCGTATCTATAGACATTCCCTCTGTGAAATGTTTGCTAACTGCCGTTTAATGACAATAAATACATGATTGTTCAAACGGATATTTGTAAAAAGCCTCAACTACTGTTGGACATATTAATGCTATTAATCCATCCTTCACTTGCAGTGTGAACTTTTTCAGGTATTGTTACTTATATGTCTATATCCATACATTTTCTAAACCTGCCTGTCCTATGCAGGGTTGCAGGACTTCAAGTCCCATCCTGGAAGCTACAGATGTAAGGCACGGAATAACCCAGGACAGGGCGCCAACCCATTGCAGGACTATATGTCTGTATGTTCTTATAAATAACAACTAACAAAAATTTTATTGCACTTGTAACAGTTATTAAATGAAATTCCACTGCATCCTCCATTGGACTGGTGTCTTTTTTTCTGGCATGAACCATTTGTATAACACAGCTGTAAGAAAAACACATTACGACTCAGGGTCCAGCCTGATTCAGGTTATTTAGAAGCTGCCCCATGAAGGCTGTGCCTAAATATATTGGTCTTCCTTATCAAAGGCCCCATAATCCTGCAGCCATGGTGCCTCTCTGTGTCAATGTAATTATTCTGTACCGTAAGGTATGGGGCTGAAATTCCACGTCTAATGCACATATCTTAATTAAATCAATAATAGTGGTTTGTATTCATTACAAAGTGCTGATTGTGTTTAAATACTTTGAAATTACTTAGATATTTTTAGATTTTGTTTCTCTCGAACGACCTTCAGTTTCCAATCTCCCTTCAGTAGTTAATTAACAGCTGTACCGCGTCCCCGTGAGATGAAACAACATTCTAGGGAAACATTCGATTCCTTTTTTGTTTTTTTCACAACCCCCCCCACCCCCCACCCCCCGTATCCATTACCCAGTTAGGCGGCAGGTGCTTTAAAATTCGGCGTAACGGATGATAATTAGCGCGACCACACTAAAAACTTCAAAAAGCCTTGCGCGCATTACTTCCCGAGTTCCTCCACTAAGTTTCCGCGTCCCCTGGAGCTGGCATCAAGTTTTCCAGGGAGAGCCGGCAGACGTAATTCAAATGTGAGATCAAACAATGTCTCGACAGAGGCCTCCGCGGACACACTTGTCTGACACGTGACTGCAGAACCGTTTTAATAAATTTTTGTTTACATCCAGATGTAAAGGGCCAAACCACAAAAGAAGATGATGAATTAAAATAATTTAATCTGAGACTGTATTTTCCCCATGATGCAGACAAGTTCGTATTAATGAATTATCTTATATGAAAGCGTTCTTATTAACTCCCGATAGAATATAGTATTGTGAAGGATTCCTGTAAAAGTTCAAACAAATGGGATAAATATATAAACTAGTTTATTTTAAAAGACTTCTGAACTGTTAAGCAGTGGCAATGACAGTTCTCTGTAAAATCAAAGGCAAATACTGGATAGGTCAGTGTTTAGGGGATATTGCTATAAACGATAGGTGATATGGCACCAGAGGACATGCAACCTAAAAAACTGCTGTTCCCTGTAGAAGCCCAGTTAGTGTCCCCTTGAGAAAAGAACTTAACCTGAATTGGTTCAGTGAAATATCTAAGGCGGAAGCCATGCAACAAAATGCAATGATATTGAGATCTTAGGCTCAAACACGAAACCGGTTTCCTATTTTGCACTCAATAACACACCTTATTATTTTGTGTGTAGAATGTATATGCTCGCAATGATCATGCTTTCACACATAAGCTGAATTTGTGAATTCAATCAGTGCCCCTGAATTACACTGTGTGTTTGCATGGGTTTGTCCTTTAATAGGTTGTCTCATGTTTAATTTCTTAAATAAACTCATTCTATGAAATAAATTTCAATCCATCTTCATGCACAGGATCGAGGGGGCCTGAGGGATATCCAAGGAAGCACAGGGCACAAGACAGGGGTAAACCCTGGATGGGATGCCAGTCCATCACAGGGCACATGCACCAATACACTTACACGCTACAGGCAATTTTGAGATGCTGGTTGGCCTAACTGCATGTCTTTGGACTGTGGGGGGAAACCAGAATACCCAAAGGAAGCCAGTTTGTGCAGGGACTTTTTGGGTGGCAGGTGCTGAAGGGTTTAAAGGGTGGCTCAGAACCTCGAAAGCTAACACACGAGTTCACTTTCAATAGTTTAGGCGAAACAGGCACATGCCTGGAAGGAAACATACAACATACAGTATATGAATTATTGTGCAGTAACGTGCCTTGTGATGAAATGTTAATAATACATATGAATCAATAGCAACTTTGTGCATAAAACAGAAAAAAAACTATAAAACACTGTTATCTTCATTCTCTGTAAATAGTTTTGGATCAGCATTTAAATGCAAAACTGGGTTTTATGAAACTGCATAAGTATCTAGGATGGGAGTGTTCCACTTTTTTCCTCATTAGGCCATAATTAACATTTTATTTTTTATATTTCAAAGAGAAACAGAGCTTTCAAAACAACACAAGAAATGTTTCATTCTCTTTTAAAATTCATTGGAACAATTCTTACAAGAGAGAAACTCAAAAATGTATAACGTGTACCTGATCAATATAGACTGCAAAGATTGCAGATTCTGATACGGAGATATGCTCCATTACAATAATGTGTGTGTGTGTGTGTGTTTGGTGTAGTGTGTCTATATACAGATGCATTTTTATCTGTATAGCTTTTATTAGGTTGCTGTTAGTTTTTGTATCATAGTATCACTTGAATAGTGTTGTCAGATTATCTCAACTGACTTATCTGACTGTGTATAACTTTGGTTTTCATTAATGTTAAGGGAAGGTATCTTCTATTCAAATAAAAAGCACACAACAACATTAACCAGGCATATTCAGGAATTAAATGTCATAGAAATCATCTATTAAATTCATCGTAGCCTGATGCTATGAAGCTTCGTTCTATTCTAATATTTGTGTGTAGTTAAGTAAACACTAATTCATTCTCCCACTGCCTCACTAATGGTCCATATCTCTATACTAGGAATAGGCAAGACAGGACTAATAAACTCAAACATGGAAGCTTTATGGCTAATTTGCATATTATACTTGGTCTTTGAAAGCCAGAAAATAAGGAAAATACAGCTTGATTGGCAACATTGTAAACCTGGCCAGACTGGAATTGTATTGGCACATATCATTCGGTTATAAAAGATGTTGTGGATGACTTTATATTGCACCACTGATACAGTGCTGTAGCCTGAACTCTAACTCACCTTGGGGGGAACACAAGCGTAGTGCAAGGCTCCGTTGCCCTATACATCACATGACACGATTTGACAAATTAATTCCCCACATATGCAGTTATCATTCAAATTCTCCCCTAGGCTACAACAATTGGTCAGTTTCCCTCTACAGGGCAAAAACTAAAGGATCCCCACTCATTGTTTGATTGGTCTATATTTATTTATTTGTTTGTTTGCTTTTGTTTCTCCCATCTGAACAAATCAGCGGTTTTGATAAGCTTTGCGGAGGAATTCATTTACCTCTCATGTGGAGATAATGATGCAGATCCATCATGAAAAAAGAAAACATTGTCCTCGCAATAATATTTCACAATGACTCTTTTGAACAAATGGGTTCCTGTACCCTGTAGGAATGCAAAACATAAAATTGCTAACAAAGACAAATAATGTCATCTGGTGAATACATTTCTTCTAATATCCTCTTCCTATTGAGTCCATTAAGGCTTTCATCTCTGGTTTTAGTTTGAAGTCAGAATGACTTGGGATGGCATGCAAATAGGCGACATTGTTATGTTGCAAGTAATATGCAAAAAGGAGCGCAGCAGAAGACAGCCAGGGAATGACAGTGGCTAAATTTGGCCTGCTCGGGTCCCCTCATCAATCAAAGACCAGACACCGATTGCAATAAATTACTAGCAGTATAATAGTTAAGGGTACAGATCAATAGAGGGCTGAACTTTCCTGATACCCAGAGTTGATATATAGTAGTGCAATTTATATACAACATACCGCCAGCCAGCCACATTCCAAATCACTGCTGATATTCGCACGGATATTACTTCAAAAGGACCGTGGACACCCTTCCTCTTGGGATTAACGTATCCGAGACAAGGTTAAGATTACATTTTCCAGGTGTTATAAGTGATGTCTTTCTGTGGCTGTTATTTTCTTCCCAGATGCTCGCCAACCCAACAAAAAATCAGTATGAACAACCTATAAAATAACCGTTTATTGAAGTGCAGAATGATAAAATCTAATGGGCATTCATAAGAAAGTATTTCTACTTCTGTTTAATTTAATTTAATTTACTTGCAATTTTTATAATACACAATACCTAATGGAGCCAGCAGTGTCTTGCTTAATATCCCTTTTGGAGTGGTAGCCCCTCGAGTATTAGACCTATTTTCCTATATGAGTTTTTCCCTCCTTAAAGGTTCCCTCCTTGGCTAAGCCAAAATCTCCCGAACTGGGAATGGGTAATATTCATTTGGCACATCCGAAGTGTCTTCCTGTCATTTGCATTCGCCGCTTCACCATTAGTGCTGATGAATACCAATGTGTAAAGGTTTATTAAAGCCCTATTGCTGTGACTCATGAATATATTCTCAATTTGTCTCTCTAGCTGGGACTTCTGCTAATGTAGGTCCTCTGTCAGACACCCACTCGTTATTATCTGCCACCTTTATGGGGGGTTGTTTGCACAGGCACCTGGAAGGCCTAGACGTGGGCAGACTTGAGGGTCTGCGATGGTCTGTTGTTGCCCCATTAATTCCCCCCACATCCCCCCCATCCCCCCATTAGTCTTAAGTGCGACCCTCTCATGCATTAAGCATTTCCCGTTACTGTATCTCATTAGACTCACCCATGTATTGGCATCCATCTATGTCTTTTTGCTGGAGGATAGCGGATACCCAGGAAATGGGGTTCTAGGCCAGTGACGTCTTCTGGAAAAGAAAACGAGCACGGTGTACCTCTTCGGGAAGGTGGTGGAGTAACGTGGTGCTCTGGAAAAAGAAACAAACATATTGAGAGTGCCCTTGCCAGAGAGTGGATATTCGGGTGGGGAATTTTGTCTCATCGATCCCATCAAGAGGGAGACACAACGTGATACGCCACGGAATGCCGTTGTCCATTCTGGAGCACGGAGCAGTGTTTGCGATGCAGTGGTCTCTGAGGCTAAATCTAACGTCAAAGCCCTCCTGATAAATTCAGGACAATCTGTGATGAGAATCCATGCACTGCTCGTTGCTGGTTATTGAAAAATTTCAGAGCAGTGGCCTCAAAGTTTGCAAATAACACATGGATATAAAATTAATTAAATTAATGATTAAATTTATAGCAGGGAATTTCGTTGCTAGCTAAGCTAGCTAGTTTAGTTAAATTTTGACCTGTGCCCTGACAGTTGCCTGGTAGTTCTTTTATTAAGGAATCTGGAGTCTTGTGTCTTTAATCTTTATAATTTCAGGTGCCAGTTTCATATTTATATTTGCCTGTTCAGTATAATGAAACATATGATATATTATTAATTAACTTGGCCATCACTTTTCTGTTTTTTTAATAAAGTAACATTTGTGGTTAAATTGTTTCCATGGCTTAATCTCTAAATCGATAGTGAAATTGTTCAGATAAAAATTAAAGCCTAGAGTCCCTTAAGTTGCATTCATTAAAATGAATTAAATCAAAATTTAAATAATGTATTTGCCAGCAGTTCATAGGCAAAATAATTTTGCATATTTTAAAAAGTCTTCACTTTGTGAAATGTCTTGATCATGACATTAACAGAATTGCTAGAGCATAGAGTGAAGGCGTGTACAAATGTGACCTCACAATTTTTATCTCACAACTGCTCTTAGGCATGCACATACACACACACGCATATGCACACACACAGAAAGACTTCCTTCGGGCATAGAAATAGAACCATGTGATACTAGAATGGTCAGCAGAAGCAGCGACTTTCGAATGGAGACAGGTTTAATGGAAGAAAAATGGTGAAGGAATGAAATCAAAAGTCTCAGTGTCAACACAAGACGCTTGAGCGTCTGGGAACATGCGTGTCATCTGGGTCGTGAGAAAAACGGAAGCACATTATCTATGATTGTTAATAAGGTAGAAGTGAAGTGAATTATTGTTCTTGTTACCTGACTTTGCCCCGCCCCAGAATGACCACACCTCCCACCTTACATAAATTCACTCAACAGTTTAGCTTGCAGTTAAGCTACTCTTCTTATCACAATCAAGGATTCCAGGATTCAGGGGCAGCCTTTCCATCCTGAACTCTAACACGAGCCATTATATCTGTAAAGTCTGAATAGGGTTGATTTTCACATGTGAATAACCAAGCTTTTGCAAAGCCTGGCATTGATGTGTGGCCTTGAGTGTGAGGATTAGTATTCGGAAGAATAACAGCAGACCTTTTCAGGATATGACTGATACTTTACATCGGTAAATATAGAGCCTCATAAAATCACATCTTTCAAAAAAGGGAGCTAAATATTAACAATAAATTGCAGAAAAAATGATTCACCAAGCCAGCCTTCCTTTGTGTATAAACAGCAGTAGCATTTGCAGAGGAAGTCTTTGACTGCCGACAAGCTGAGTACACAAACACGGCCGCTTACAATTCCACTCTGGCTCGTGCGTCTCGCCCTGTCACCAAGTTTCTGCCACTACTGCCTTTTTTTGGGACGCGTCTCGAGTTTGTGGGCCGGCGCCTATCTACCTTGAGAGACTCATGTTGCAGTGAAGCCTGGATTGCATAAAAACCGCTGTTTATTGACAGCTGCCAGTGACGACCTCGAGAAGAAGCCGAGAAAGAAAAGGCTTTCAGGGGATGGGCAATACCACCTAGATTGTGGTAAATATTTAATTAAGAAGGAGAAAATTCTCGTCACACAAGAACGTTCCTAATCTTATTGTAAATGTTTGCAGTCATATCTCTAGTGTCCTGTTTGATTTGTCTGATTTTGGTTTCAATATTTGATTCTAGATTGAGACTGTGTGCCTTTGGCATTCTCTACTTGAACTGGGGGCAAATGAACTGTTTTGAGTTATGCCATTGTAGCCATTTTTTCCTCACAGGAACCGTGTAAGTAAACATGTGAATGTAAACAGTAATAAGTGAGACGAGGTTACAAAATATTGAAGTTGTTTATGTCATTCATAAAGCTTAGGGGGTGGGCTGTATGGGCGCAAATTTTATATATGTCACAGGTGAATGTGAGACGGCAGATTTTGAATTTAGTTGAGCGAATGTGGGAAGGGAGATCGTGGTTGTATGCATTTGTTTTGATCACTTTAAGTTCAAGTTATATCGCTTTGATCGTTTTGAAATTATTTTTGTTTTGTTGAAAGATCAGTTCAATTAATATGGAAGTTTTATTTTCGGTTTTGTTTGAAACAATAAAATAAATAAATTTATACCAATATTGTCTGTTGGGGTACGTACAGAAATGACTGGTCTCAGACTTTCCACAGTTTTTATTTGGATTAAATGGCTGATACTTATGTCGGACTCAGTGCTGTATTTGTATCTGACTGTGTTTTGCATGGTGTTATAAGCTGTTGTTGATGGTCATCCATGTAGGTCAACATGGTAAGTGAATGAAAACGCTCGTATGAGGGGGTGAGCATTTTAAATTAAGGCTGATCCTTCCTGGGGTTCGGTAAACATGTGGACAGGTTTGGTAGCTTGGTGCTTTGCTCAGACCGCTAATTTTTATGCTCCGGTGGTTGTAAAGCCACGTTAATAGTTCGGGTTTGTGGTTTTACCATTAACTATTTTAATTTCTATGCTAAGAGGAAAAGATCCACGGGAAGGAAGGATCTCTTAAAATCCCAAGCCCTCAACTTGAATACTTGTCTGGTTTAATTATTCTTTTGTCCTCTCCAGCGTAATCACGATTCCTTTCATTTATTGTCGGGATATTGACATTTTTCTCTCCGTCGAGCTGCGGGCCTGAAATGTATTTTGAATATTCGATGCCTGAAGGGCACTCACAACTTCGCGTATCTGTCCCAGAGCAACTTCTCTTCCAGCAGGTCCAGAGCTATCAGGTGGAACCACACAGGAGGATAGTGCAAACTGAGTTCTGATCTGGTTTTGAGATTGCATTGATTCCTAATTAAAACCCAATCTCCCAAAGGAAGATACCACTATAATTAGGGCACAACTTCGTTCTTGTTGATTGCATACATATTAATCAGGCTTACTGGGTAAGAAAGCATTAAACGCAACTGATGCTATACTTTCAATCCTATCTGTACAGCCAGAGACGATTTAGCCAGCATTATGATTCACTGTAATTCTTCTCAAATTTGCCCATGATATTGCTACCACACAACACCAAAATCAGCCATTACAATGCACATTTAAAAGCATATATACAGGTTCGGCACAGACGCTTCCGGAAAGTCACATCCTGTTAAAAGATTACACGCCTTTGAGATGCAAATCGGGATCAGAAGCAGATTCACTAAGGATATTATTTCTCTGTTTAGGAAGGGGAACAGCTACACTGATGTTGCAGTTTCATTTGGAAAGTGTGGAAATCAGTTAGAAAAAAATCTGCACTGAGGTGTTAAGAGCATACTAGGCAATCATATAATTATAGTTATTATCATCAGACAGGGATGAAAATAAATTCCAACTTATTCAGACTGACATCACGTACTTAGGCTTCAGACCCTTGTTTCATTCAGGCCACATTTTCTGCTACATAATGGAATTAGCCTAAATGCAAATGTATTTTTATGCATTTATTTTTTTGTTTATATTTGAAATTCCTGATCTTCCAAACCGTAATATGTACCTTGTAGCACACCTTGTAAAACACTGAAAGGAGTTCCGGATTATATGTAAGCAAGCAGCCCTTTGGCTTATCAAAGTACCAGATATTCACTTCAGGAAAGATAACCTGCAAGGCTTCTGTAGCCACTTTCAATCCAGTTCGCAGCTTATTTTTAATTACTTTGCAGTACTTGCTTGTTTGGTTCCAGTCTGACTATCCAAAACAATGAGTTTATTCTAGGCAGCTGAGAGCAGTAGAAGGTTTTAGATGCCACTAAAGACCGAATGCAGTAATAGCCTTTCATGTGTTCTAGAAGGCAAGAGCCGGGACTCTCAGCTCCATTTCCCCGTGTGCTAATTTCAGAGCCACCAAATGTCTCCTTTGTCAAAACTCTGTCCTCGTCCCTCTCCCCTAATGACTACTGAAGATAGAGCATTGTATCGTTCTGTGACATGAAGTAAACATCTTTAAATATTGGGAAGCGGTATGAGGGGCAGCATAAATTTCACGGCCTCTGCATTCATGTGAATCTGTTCTTATTTATGGTTTTATTATTTGCGTAAAAAATATTTAGGGTTATTTACAGCTGAGGCTTAATTTCATCCATTCATTTTTCTGTTATCACTTGTCCCATTCCGGGTCGCGGGGGGTCCGGAGCCTAACCTGGAGGCCACGGGCACAAGGCAGGGAACAACCCAGGATGGGGCGCCAACCCATCACAGCTGAGGATTAATAGTATAGCTAATTTTGCTTTCTATACTGTAATCCTTTATTTCTCTTTAAAACATTTCTTTTTCCATTGTAAAGAGCCCATTTTCCTTTTTGTCATCTATGATATCTGTTGATAGTAGTACTAATACTACTTGTTGTTCAAATTCAGCGATCTTGTTCATTATCTTATATCTATATCTATACTCCACATAAATTTGATAGTTTGAAAAGAAAATCAGAACAACAGATCTGATAGAGTGTTATATAACCACAATCGACCCGGTTTGTGTCAGCTATACAAGTCGGTTACCAAATGAAAGGGAAATTCCTCCGGCAAAAAGAATTGAACGATGATGAGCCCATGCTCAGCGAACAGAACCTTTGTGCTTTTCACTTGGAACCGCATCCAACTTTTCACTCCACTGTCTCCAGTTCAAAGGCAAAACAGCTAACTTCCTTCTGTTGGCTCAAGCAGAAGCAGTCAAATGGACTGCTATAGCTGACCTTTTTCTCTGTGAACTACCCAACTAGGGCTCATATACAATGTATTTCACTTCTACTGGCACACCAGCTATTCAATTAAACTCAATCTACATTATTTTTTAAACATGCTCTTCGTAGCTTGCTTGGCCCAAAGGGTGTACGCGATTTAGCAAGAATTTTACAAGTGAACCAGAAATAAATTAATTAGGAGACACATTTTAACATTATTATTATTATTATTATTTCCATGGTACTCATAGGGAGAAAAATATCTCTCAGTGTCCAGCACTAAATGACTGGCAACTTCCCACAACACCCAAGCATGATAAACTTAAGAACTTCCACGCATGTTGATATAGCTGACGTTAATGTTAGCCTTCCGCTGTGTCAGCCTGTAGCAGTCAGTAATGCTGTCTGCTAGTTCAGTGTTTTTGCGTGCCTCCATGAATAATGTGCGAACTGGGTGTAAGTGTAGTGATTAAAGGCTCCATAACTCAGCAGTTGCTAGCTTATGTTCGAAAGGGCCCTGCTGTAGTATGTGTTGAGCAGGGAATTATATCAAAATCTCTGTGGCAAAATATTCAGCTGTGAAATAGACTCCCCAGTTAAATGCATTACCTGATGTGAATGTGTACACAAATAAAAATAAACTAGCAAGGAACGCTTCCAAAACTAAACCATGCTAAGCAATGCATAATGCAAAAAACTTCTCTGCCTTTACAAACCTCACTCTTTTTCATTCCATCCTTTCACGGGAACAAAGGAGTGGGAAGCCACGTGCTCGTGACAGCCGAGTGAATGTGTGCGGCAGAGTTAAGAGCAAACGCCAGCCCAGGTGGAGGTCTGACAGTGCTTTCAAAGGTAAGGGAAGGACCCTGCCGTCAGCGGACCTTCTTCTGGAGAAAAAGGGAAGGATAAACTGTTTTGAATGAGAAAGGAGGGCCAGGCGTTTGAGAAACAGGCACAAAGTGTGGGTTTTTTTCCCAGGACAAAAAGAATTGCCCGTATAGTGCATAGGGATTAACTCAAATGAGAAAAATGTATTACCCACAGCTAATACCCAAAGTGCAAAGCTACATCACTATCACAGCACTTTATGTGCTATTTTTATATAAAATATTTTAAATATATAGGTTTCATTGCTCTCTAATACCCTCCCCTGTCTCCCTTTTTATAACCAATAAAATCATCAAATTGTAATACCACTCACAATAGCTTATATCATGTAATATCTGCTACAGCACTTACAATAAACTCAAATAATATAACCCTATACTGTAATGACTTTGCACTTCTTACTTGCAAATAGCAAACTTGTAGTATCTTATTCAGTGTCAGCTGTCATCCTGGAACAGAAAAGCTGTCAATCATTAAATTCATATTAGCAGCTGGCTGTCTTAGACACAAGTTTTTTCAATAATTCCTTGTTTAATTATTATATAATCATTCTAAAACTCTTGCACACAATTTATTTAATTATGGATGAAATTTGGCAGTCTGTGGAAAAATACAGTGCAGTAATAGGTCTTGATGTCTCATAATGATTTTCATAATTGAAACTGCAAATTCAAGGAGGCAATATGAAATTCATCCATAGCAAATTTTCTTACATTGTATTGCAATGTCGCAGTTTAGGTTGAAAACCTGCCCAAAGGCATTATTACTGGATTCTTCCAGGATGGATCTTGAGCCTTATGCTTAAAACACACTCACCTAAATGGCTTTCATTATGCTACCTTGCATAAAAATTTACGGTGTCGGCATTTTCAGATTCCAAATGGGACATTTTGCGCATTTGTGGACAACCGAATAATGGGACATCTTAAAACAGTTTCAGTCAGTCTATTACTAACAAATAAATGGGCCGGGGTGGTCATAGAAGCAAAAACAGCAACAGAGGAATTGAGCATTAGAGAGATGGAAAAAGTACATCGTCCAGATTTCAAAGTGGTGGAGAGATTTGTTTTGTATATGCAGTATGTATAGATACTTATGTATGATATATGTGTGTTGCTGTGCCTGTGCGTGTTGGTGTCTCTCCAAGCCATGATAAATAACACGTCAATATTATAGGACAACTTCTAAAATCTTGAGTTATATTTTTTCTTATTTATTGCACATGTTTGTTGGCATTGAGGGCCTGTTTCTGCACTGTATTCTTAGTGCAGAACTTCTCCATTAGGTAAGGGGTGTGTGTGGCCTTCTTCCCGTACAACAGCCTCACTGAGGCGTTTGACAGTTTTCCACACGGCTGTCCCTCCTTCTTGTTGAGAAAGGGCCATGTCTTCTCACCGTCTGTCGAACCCCCCCCCCCCCCCACCCAGCTGTCACGACCTCCATGGAATAGGTTTGGGGGGGCACAGTGCTCAGTGCAGCCAATTTACGTGAAGACCCATGCACTTTATACAGAATTAAAATGGCCTGGAACTAATAAGAATCCAACGTGTAAATTGTGCCCAAGGGTTATCATAACATTAAAGGTGGTATAGTATAGCCTTTCGCTCTTTCGGCCAGTAGGCGTGTATGATCAGTGTCCTTTTCTTAAATACAGTACCAGTCGAAAGTTTGGACATGCCAAGGCGCCTACAAAGGAGAGTGATAGAGTGTTGCATCACATGACCTAGTCACCTGACTTCAATGCAGTATAAATGGTTTTGGAGGAGTTTGACCAGAGATTGAAGGAAAAGCAGCCAATCAGTGCTCAGCATATGTGGGACCTCCTTCAGGACAGCTGGAAAAGCATCCCAGGAGGCCACCTCATAAAACTGGCGTAGAGGAGACAGTAGGGTCAGCCAGTCCCAGGGGCAATTTGGGTTAAGGACTTTGCTTAAGAGCCCAATGGTGGCATCACTCTGACGAACCAGCAACCGAACCTCCCAACCCACAGAGCTGCCCCCCCTCCCCATCCCCAGCATATTATTTTATTTTATTTTTTTTTGGTCAGTGCATAATTCTATATATGTAATTTTTTTGTTTATATGAACCATAAAATCAGTATCATATCCAACGACATAGAAATTACTCCTATCAGGCCTTCGTTATATTGCATATGAATTTTTTTTCTTTTTAAATAAATAATTCATATTAAATTATTGATGGAGGAATATGAAAAGAAAGGATGAAAGGTCTGATAATCCTGGAATAATGTTTAAGAATCATCTGCGATAAAAAGTATTTCCATTTAACCTCTGACCTTTGTTTATATATAATTTTATGTGTTTATGCATGAAATAATGCTTTACTATTTACAAGCATTTGCGAGTGTGTGTGTGTGGGGGGGTGAGGGCAGGTTATTGACCCCACAATGTGATAAAAAAGGCTAATTTCATGTTGTGGGGACCAACTGAGTTTTATAAAAATCTATTACTACAATAAAAAAACTAAAAATGCCAAATTGTATTTTGTTTGGTTACTTATGGTTAATGTTAGGGCTGGGTAGCGGTTAAGGCTGTCATTGTTGGGATTAGGGTTTTGCCCATAGAAATGAATGGAGAGTCCCCACAAAGACATGAATACATGCGTGGTGTGTGTTTGTGTGTGTCTGATTCCACAAAGAGCCATGTGACCAACAAAAAGCATGAGAAAGTTATAACTTAAGGTCATAAATTGAACATAAATTGAACAGGAGATAAATGAAATACGCCAGCATAGAATAGATTATACGGGTAGCTCGAGGGAGGTTATTGACTTCTGTTGTGTTCTGCACTGAGTTTCACTTTTATTACTGGCCAACATTTTTCAGCCTGTCCAATATCACAATGCTTTAAAAGCATCCAACCATTACAGTTTAATCTGCAAGGAAAAAAACATATAGTATATTTAGTATTATTTTCATATTGGGATCTTCTCTAGGGTATGCCCCAGCCTTGTGCACGGTGCTTCGAGACCCTCCCACAGCTAGGGGGATTTTATATTCATTACTAGTAAAAAGAATATGTCATTTGAAAACACATACAGCAATATGATCTTAATTTGAAAGTGAAAATGTAGCTCAGATTTGTTATAAGTTGAAATCTTGACTTGTATCTTTAGTATACAGCCAGCCCTTCTGCATGGCCACTTTTCCCATAATGGTTTTGATATATTGCGGGGTTGGCATAAGGAATGAATTGGGAATTTTTTTGGAGCTAAGCTGCAGGCAACACACAAAACGTTTAGTGACTCATAAATGCATAAAATATATGTACAGTGTCGGTTTGGAGGACGACGAGCGTGTTTACGACAGCCTCCCGTTTGATATTTCGCAGTGATCTCTGTATTTTGTGTTTCTTGTATCTTTCCACTCGACTCGCATGTTCACTTTGCTAGCCAAGGGGACTGAGGAGGCCAAAAAATTTTACACGCTTTTTCCAAATCACGAGGAACCTGACCCTTGTGATGTGGAAAGGTTGACAGTATAGTCTTTGTTCTGTAAACAATAATAATTCCATTTGACAGTATGGAGTATTTTGTTTTTTTTTTATCCTGCAATACAAGGTATTGAAAAATTGGTGTAATTTGATTTGATTTGAAGGATTCACTCGGATGGCCATAGCATGTTTTTCTTACGTGGATCACCCTAAGTGCACTTTGGAAAATGAAGCCTACTGAGCAGAGAAGCAGTAAAAATGTTTACGACTTAAAGTAAAAATACAATGTTTATGGTTATGCTTGGCCTGTACCCATTATCTTTACAAATCATTATTATTGAATTCTTCACCGTCATCACTGTTTCCAGGCAATAAGAATGAGAATTTTAATAAAAGATTTAAAAAGTCAATTGTTTTAGATCAATTCTTTTGGCAGAAAAGCGGTAGGAAGGTATTCCTTAAATAAAAACTTATGGCAGCATTAACAAAAAAACAGAATACTAAACAATGTCCTTAAAACAAGTAAGCAAGCAAGCAAATAAATAAAGCTTAACCTGCTTATAACCTCAGCCATATTGTACTCACATTTTCCAGAGCCAACTTTACAGTATCATTTTGTCTTCAAAGGGGCAACTATTCACATGTACAGGTTGCGGGACCCCTGATGGCTTTATCAATACCTTTGTTCCCCTTTAGAAGACAAAAAAGCCAATACCAATGGGAAAGCATTACAGTTATGGCGTAAATATGTACGAGTAAAGCAAAGGATTCATCTATGCATTCATCCCTCCATCTTCCATGAACACTTACTCAGTGCAGGGTTACGATGAGTCTAGGACCTTTCCCTGGAACCATAGGATATGAGGCAGGGGACACCCTGACTGTGCCAGGGTCATAACAAATTTGAGAGGGGGCACATGGGGGGAGCACTCCTGGGAGAGACTGGACTAATTTGTATTAATGCCTTTATTTTAGAAAAGTTATTAAAATAAAATAAAAGACGTGCCCTTGGTGGGTGGCATGTAGGAGGGCACAATGGTTCATTTGTGGGGGTGTTTGGCTTGCAGATAACCCGCAATGATGCCGACCCTGCACCCGGGGCAAAACGATAATTCATCGCCAGGCACAAGCTCACACTACGGGGAAATAAATGTCATCAGTTCACTTTTTTGGTCTCCAGGAGGAAAGAGGAGGTGCCATTGAGGAAATCCATGTGTGTCTGTCTCATTCACTGACTCCTGTTTCAGTCTTCAGACTTCAGAGTTTTTTTTTCGGTTTGTTTGATATAAGACGTGCCAGTTGTCTTTTGTCCAGCATCATTAGCTACTTTAAATATAGGAGGTGCCAAATTCATTGTGTATCGCAAATTTTATCCTGGCTATGCATTGCTGGTTGGATCAGTTATCATCTGCAGCGTAAGAACACCAACATGTGCAGCAAACAACAGCTAATCCGACACCACTTGCTCAGGGACACAGTCTTATTGATTTTCCATCAAAACAGCCCCGTAAGTTTCGCGGCTGGGCATCGATGACGTCGCAGGATGCCAGTAGAGGGAGAGGTCGGTAATGGAGTGTGCATGACCAGTTAACGAATCCATTCCTCACCCTGCATGTTAATTTAACCTGATTAGCGTGTCACAATTAAAATCACCAGCATTCACAGCAGTGCTAGTTCATCTCGCAGAAAATCTCTAACCAGACTTAATTTTTCAGTCAAAGCTGAGCAAGAAATGTTTTGCTGGAACATCGAGATTGCCATTCGAAGCAAAGATGATCAATACATGATCAATATATGTATGCTGAGTATTACAGTACAGCAAGTATGCTGAGTACTGCAGTACAGCAAGTATGCTGAGTATTACAGTACAGCAAGTATGCTGAGTACTGCAGTACAGCAAGTATGCTGAGTACTGCAGTACAGCAAGTATGCTGAGTATTACAGTAAGTAAATACAGTGCATTGTGTTGGGGCAGTATTCATTGTATGGCATACTGGAACCATTGAATTATTTTCAAAGAGTTATTTTTTGTCCCTCTTCAAAAACTTTTACAATAACCAAGGCACCTTTAATTTTTCAAAAAAGAAATTTTTAATTGTAAAGCAAAAAATTTGCTACAATAATCTATATACAGAAATACTGTCTTATATATGGTTTCCATTTTTTTGTTGGCATCTAAGGAGCGCTAGGTTAGGTCTATGGATATTTTGCATGAAGTTTGAGTCAAATCAGCTTGACCAGTATTAAGTACACAAATACATTAAAAAAACATGCACAAACTATCCGAAGTCAGTTCACGTGCCAACATAAGGCACTTTATCTGTCAAATTCTCAGACTGACCATAGTCTATGATGGAGGCTTCAGTTTATTTGACTGAAGTGCAGGTTGAGCAAACTTGAAGCGATCCTGATGTATTCTCTATTCATATTTGCTATCTGGCTTTTTTACTTCCTGAAGAGGGGTACAGCTGTCACATTTCCTTTCTTTCCTATGGGGGATTGCCCTGCATGCTTCTTTGCTCGGTCAGTTGAACCCAGATTCGCAGTGACTGGGCTGACAGCCTGGTTACGCTGGACTGTACCCTAACCGACAGCGCATGACACAACCATGAAAGCGGACGTAGCAGGAATTAAAGGGGGTAAGTCGTGATGGTAGCATATCCCACGCACAATGCCAGGCATGTCGAAAACAGTTACCACTTCCTGTTTATTTGATCAGAAGGAAATGTGTCCCCATAATGCGAAATGCATGCATGCAAATAATTCCGATTTTAAACAGTCTAATTCCTTGTGGAGTCATTCAGTGATTTTGAACCACCTGCTATTGAGAAGTGTACTAAGCAAATAAATGCGAATTGTGTGTATGTATCCTTCTGAGATCCACAGTGGGAAAATCATTTTGATTTTTTTTACTTAAAAAGCACACTACTTTAAATAGCTCACATTTGATATTTATAACAATAGGTAGTATTGCACATGTGCCTGAAGAGATTTGCTGGTAGTATGATCTGCCATTGAAAGGAATTCTTTTTTGAGGCGATCAGTGTATGTATCCATTTTATGTATGTATCTGTTTTATGCATGTATCCATTTTATGTAATCTGTAATTATGGAATCTATGACTAAATGTGCTTTTCTGTCCAACCACAAGAATGTGAAGCAAGTGAGCAGCAATGTCCATGCTACGATGTCCAGCAATGTCCTTGTTACACTGAAATCTGGACAGCCTCCTCCTCTCCGCCATATAGTTGATAATGTCCAGTTTCTCCCCCTAGCACCGACCCAGCCTTCCTGATCAGCTTGTTGAGCCTGTTAGCATCTACCCCCTTCACACTGCTGCCCCAGCACCCAAGAGTGTAGAAGAAGCTACTGGCTACCAGAGACTCGTGGTACATGGTGCTGCAGACTCTGAAGGAACTGAGCCTCCTGAGGAAGTACAAGGTGCTCTGGCCTTTCCTGTAGAGGGCAGTACAGTTCTCTGACCAGTACAGCTTGCTACCTAGGTGGACACCCAGATACTTATAGTCCTGGAAATCTCCACCTCCTTTCCTCGAACAAACAGTGGGGGGTACCGGGGACCATAATCTTCTCTTCTCAGGTCTACCACCAATTCCTTGGTCTTAGAAATCTTGAGCTGCGGGGATTCTGGTTGCACCAGTTCACAGTTGTCCACAGCACTCTTGTACGTTAGATTTCCATCCCTGATACAACCTATTCCTGCATAGTCATCTGGGAATTTCTATGGACTCAGTGTTGTTCTTGAAGTCAAAGGCATACAGGGTGAAGAGAAAGGAAGACAGGACTAACCCCTTTGACAGAGAACAAAAATGCATTCCTGGATCTCAGGAGGATATACATATCAAATGTGTATGTAGTATGCAGGAATGTCACAAACTTCAAGTTTTTTTTTCTTTTTAAATTATAATTTTGCATCACCCCAAATGAATGTAAATTACAATTAGTTGTCACCATCCATGTAGATGTAGGCATAAAAATATGCACCAGCTGATTACATTCACACACTTTCGTATTTTTTAAGGGGCATTTTGGGAAGTGGGTTCTAGAGAGAGCCACAGATTCTGTTAGCGGCTTCCCAGATATGAAGCGTGAATGCAACCCTGATGACAATAACATGGTGCTGACCTCCCGGGGCAGTCAGGGATCAGGGACAAAGGAGCAGTGATTTCGGTCAAGACACAATGACGTTTGCCTGTTTTTTTCGTAACGTCTCGTGCCCTGTTACCGCAGGATGTGTCTTTAGCATAAAGGCTGGTCATACAGCCCCTTTAAAACCCACACCATGAATGGACAGTTCTCATATTTAGTCCCCCCCACTAATCTTATAGCATATCTGTTACTTTGTTTTTGGCGTTACGTTTCTATTTTTAGGTCTCAGGCTAATTTGGTGCCATATAATGCAATAAACTGACAGTCTATGCAGCCTGTGACTATAGAATACTTTGCTGCATTGAAGGACTATGGACAAATGTTAGAAATCTGTCCATGAATGCTACATGATTCTTTGGATTTGTACAATGTATGCTAACATTGTGATGAAGTTATCCATCAATCCATCCATCCAGGCATCTGCCCATCTATCTATACGTCCATCTGTCCATCCATTCATCCGTTTACACTGCCTTCTGACCAAGCTGTCCTCACTTGTACATCGCTTTGGACAGAGGCATTTGCTAAGTAAGCATAAAAAAATTACCTGTGAGAATATGTTAACTGACCACAGATATAGCGGTATTTATGTGATGACTTTAATTTCAGTCGATCAAATATTCATTATTTTAACATCGTTGACATTAACTGACCTATAATTATATTTTAGGTTGACGGCTAGTGAATGTTTTGTATTTTGAGTAATCATTAACGTGTGCTTCTGGCATATTATGATGTTGGTCAGCAAGCTGATGTATTTTGTGGCATTCCTGGGACAGAATATTGCAAAGCTTCCCCATAAATGAATAAAAAATACTTTCAAAAATCATATTGAATGTAGGTCTCTAAAAGGATCTCTGTCAGATCTTTTCATGAGCTGAGAGTATCCTGCTGGCTTGATGCACACCTAAAATGCATAAGGACTCATAAAACAGAATTTAAAAAGAGGTGACCTTTGCTGAAGACCTGAACTTGGACCTGGATTGATGTGTTCAGCAGAACGAGGCATGAAGCCAAGCCCATACTCGAAGCAGTGTCCAAATTCAGATGCAAGGAAATGTTGTGTCTGAGAAGAAAGACAACACCTCCTTTGACCAGACCTGATGCCTGAAGTACAATGAAAGGGAATTCAAAATGTAAAAAACAAAGCTGTGCTTTTTTTATCATTTGGGAGGCACTCAAAGCACTCTAATATTTACTATCAACAAAAAAATATATGGCTAATTACATTTAACAAAGAAATGAACAACTCAACATTTTTTTTGAACGCGAGATTATAAAATAAATTATATATTCATGAAAGTATTTGTTGTCCACCTTAGTATCAAGTACAGCTTCAGCAATTTCAATCATTTATCTTTTTCCCTGAACCAGTCTGGCTGGCTGTGACAAGCAAGCAAATAAATTAAGTAGTATTTAAATAAAATATAGTGACTATATTCAATATAATTAAAATTTTAATGAACTTAAGGCCAGAGCTGAAACTCAATCACTGTTCAGTTTCTACCATTGCTTCCTATCCAATGAGGTTGTTCTATCATTGCTTCCCATCCAATGCGGTTGTTCTATCATTGCTTCCCATCCAATGAGGTTGTTCTATCATTGCTTCCCATCCAATGAGGTTGTTCTATCATTTCTTCCCATCCATTGAGAATATTGCTCCCATTCACATTTACATTCTCTCTATACTGCTTGTCTTGCTGTATGTGTTATTTGGGGGGGGCACTGCGGTTATCACTGTTGCTTCACACCTCTGGGGGCAGGGTTTGAGTCTCTGTCTCAGCTTAATGTGTGCAGACTTTTCTTGTTCTCCCTCTGTCGTTGTGGGGTTTTCTCCTACAGTCCAAAAAACCTGCCTCCGTAGTGCAAGTAGGTACAATTTGATAAAATGTGATAAACACCTGTTATGTTGACCTTGTAGGGACATTTTTTTAGTTCCCTTAAGGGGAAATGCAATTTCATTAAAATCTGTGAACGCAATCAAAAAACTAAAAAGGTCAAAAGTCATGTATTTAGTTTGGTTATTTATGGTTAAGGTTAGGGCTGGCTACGGGTTAAGGTTGTCATTGCTGGGATTCGGATTTTTCCCATAGAAATGAATGGACCCCACAAAGACATGAATACAAATGTGTGTGTGTGTGAGAAACACGCCAATTACAATGACTTAGTTTAAAAAAAGCCGCGTTAAATAACCATTTCAAGATTACAACAGGTCATCTATCTCAGTTTTTAATAAATCGCTGGTTTAATTTCTTACACAATGTCATTGATCTCCAGCCTTGTGTCGGGAGGGGAGTTGATTAAAACATAGCACTGTGGGCCCTGATTATCATCTATTTCATCTGGAAAAAAAAAACAAATCAGTAAAACATGTCACTACCTATAACCTGAAATGTCTTTTTTATATGTTTGTGCTGAATTATATATGAAGGATGGACAGTGTGCTGGCTTGCTAGGTATCACCGTAGCTTCACACAGCCGGGGTTCATTTGCTGCCCTCGGATCTGTGTGGGGTTTGCACGTTCTCATGTAAACATTTTATGTTCAAAGCGTGTTATTATCTGTGTGCCCTATGATAAATGGACATTCTGTCCAGGGTGTTCCCTGGCCTGTGCTTAGTGGGATAGGCTCTAGGATCACCACGACCCGGTATTGGATAAGCTATTACAGAAGGTGATTTGAGTCTAGACTTGATGAAGCAGATGTTCCATATGCACCTGCAAGGCCGAGGTTCTTCATTTAGTCTCTGAGCTGTTCTGCCAGTTCTTCTCCCTTATTTCTCATCCTGTGGCTCAGGTGCCACTAGCCTGTCCTCTCGGACCTGTAGTCAGCATAGCATGGCCTCCTCAGGCTCGCCTGCCTTCCCCACAGCACGCTGTTCCCTCAAAATGAGAGTTGTGCTGCTTGGGTTGCCGTGGTGACCATTCATGGGCTCTCCTGCTCTTCGGTGTCCCTCTGGGTCATCTGCATGCACTGAAATTTTCAGCAGATTTTGAAAAACAAATACGGTGCCTTGCATAAATATTCACGCTCCCAAAATAATATCCAATTGACTGGGGTTTTTACCGTTTGATTTACACATCATGCTTAAAATATTTTGCACCTCCAAAGTGTTAATTGTGACACAAAAGTTAATTTAACAAAAAAGCAGGCATTTGTTGGTTGCTTAAATTCAGCCCCCCCCCCCCCCACCACCAAGTCAATACTTGGTTGAACAATCATCAATTGCAATTACAGCCACAAATCTTCCTGCCAAACTTACTCAATGTTGGACGGAGACCATTAGTGGACATGCATTCTGACCACAGATTTTCAGTCAGAATCATATTAAGGTAGGTGCCTTCACAGGGCCATTCTACGACATTCAGGTTCTTGGGTTTTACCCACCCTAGTGTAGATTTAGCTGTGTGTTTAGGGCCATTGTTCTGCTGGAAGGTGACTGTCCGCCCTAGTCTCAGATATTTTGCAAACTGAAACTGGTTTTCCTCTAGAATTGCCCTATATTTGTCTCCATCCATGTGAAACTCCAGCCTGTGCAGTTTGAAAAGCATCTCCACAACATGCTGCTTGCGTCGCCATTTGAAAGAGAGTGTTGACTTTCTGCCACATGTAGAGTTTTGAGTCAAGGCCAAACATTTCAATTTTGATCTCATCAAACCAGAAAACCTTTTTTCCACATCTTTACTGCATCTCACGTGTGCCTCATGGTCAACTCCAAATGAGATTTTATACGGGTTTTTTTACGAAATGGCTTTTGTCTTGAGTAAACCCAAGGTTTGTGGCGCTTCTAGGTTATAACTGTCTCTGTCTTAGCTATGGATCTCACCAGCTCTTCCACCGAGTTACCACTGACCTTTTGGTCGCTTCTCTGAGATTCTTTTTTATAACCCAACCTTGACTGGTGTATCCCAGGAACTCCTTTTGATAGCTCCCTGGTCTTCATGATGCCAGTTGTTTATATATATTCTCTGACAAACCCTTCCAGACATTTACTCTGGGCTCAAGTGACATTTTATTTGCACACAAGTTGATTCTACTAAAAAAATGATGTGACTTCTAAAGGTAATTGGTGTTACCAGAGCTTATTTACTGGGTCCATAGCAAAGGGGGTAAATATTAATGCTGTTGTGGCTTTTCAGCATTTTTATTTGAAAGATACATAGATTTTCCCCATGTGGATATTATGGACTATATTTAGTAGATCTGTGACATAAAATCCTGAGTAAATCTCTTTTAATTCTAGGTTCCAACACAACAAAATATTGTCCAATACTTATGCAAGGCACTGTGGATTATGCCGAGAACATCATATATACAAATTTTAAAGATAGATGTTCAGTTGCGTTTTTTCCCCACGAGCTTGCACAAATAATTGAAATTCATGACAGTTATTGAATTATCTTCCAGAACCATTTGTCAAAAGTAGTATAATGTCATATACAGATAACTTATAAACAGCTACAAAAAAAAAGAGTTTTAAATTGATTGCTTAGAGCTATTATCAGCCAAGGCAGCTGGGTATATGGTCTGTCAAGCAGAATACAAACCATGATATTGAGCAAAATATTTTTAGACTGGTAAATCCAACTTAATTTATTTATACTGTAAAGGCAATTTATGAGGACACAAAACTGTGCCCATTGTAAAACTACGCTGGGATGGTATCGGGATGAGAAAAGTAAATGTTTTGATGGGCCTGATTGATACTGAAAGTGAAGGAGATGGATCCAGTCAATAATGGGAAATAAATCTGCTCCATCAACTCTGAATTACAAAATCTTGATCCTTTTTTCATGAAAATAACTGCCCCATTTCCTCTGACAAAAATTGAAATGTATCCCATTAAAGAAAAAGTGTATTCTGTTTTCTTCTTTATTCCTGTATAATTCATCAGCTTTACTACCAAATGTGTCAATGAATTTACATTTTTTGTGTTTTAATTAGTAATGTTGGGAATACTCACCAGAAGCCTTTTCTTTATGTTATTCAACAAGAAACCTGAAAACTTGAAAACTTGCAGAACAGTGATTACTTGAAATTAAGCACCATTTTTTTCATCCTTTTCGTATCTATAAAATCCTTTTTACCCAGATCAGCCAGTTCAGCTGGTATTTGCGATATCTTATGGTATCATACAGAAGTATGCTCAAGGGTCAAGGGAACCATTTTGAGATTGTGGTTTTACAAGAATGTGTAAAATCCAAACTGCAGAAAGACATTAAGAGGTCAAAGTCTGAGACTGGATACTTCAGAGTTGTAGGACAGTTCTGTAAATCCCATAGGGTACATCAGCAGTGGAGGAACCCGATTTTGGCACAGTCTGTCGTGTGCTGAATCAAAGATGCTCTTCTGAAATTACCGTCAAAGTCTATAAAGAAAACACATTTAAGTTCCCTAACCTGGTCCCGGGTTACGAGTCACTGGGCTGTCTCGACCAGGAACTTTTGTAGCTCCTGGCCACTTTCACACTGCACAACAGGAACTGGGAACTTTATGCTAAATACGCATGGGAGACGGAAAAAGCTTGCAGGTTAACTTTCACACATAATTTCATACAAAACTACACTGCCACGCCAAAACAAGGGAGGATAAACAAGTCGTTTTTTAGTTACTGGGGGATCAATCGCGATCAAAATGGAACACAATCTTTTGTTTATATTTTACTTATATGACCCGCCATGTTCATGATTCTTATTAAATCTGTGCAGCAGATCGATCTTTTGTTTTCCACTGAATAAGAAGCGATGTATCATTATTCCGCTAGCACTGGCAATTTTTACCCCCGGCAAAAGTATGTCGGTTATCGAACGAATTTTACAAAGCAGAAATATGGATATGCAAGCAAAAATGTATTAATTGATGCATTACATGTAATTGTGGTACAAAAATAATTCAATCTAGTCATTTTTCTGCTCCGCTACATCCCCTTTGCTGCACGCCGGCGTACCATCCATGTTAGCCCCGGTGTTTGTGGTCAACAATCAGTAGGTTTATCGCTGTAAGCACCTCCTCAGTAGATAATGTTCAAATGAAAAGTACCAAGTCTGGAGTAGGTATTAAGGGCATTTACACCTATACTTTGGTTTCTCTGGTCCGCATTAGTTGAGGGGTTTGTCAACTTGTAGCATTTTCTCCTCTGTTCGGTTTGCTTTCACACAGATAAAAATCCAAGCGCAGCAACAACGTGCCACTACAAACCACGTGAGAGCGTTTGTGCTGCTGATTGGTCATATGCGGGAGCAAGAAAATAAATGCATAAAGAAGGTCCTTTGTCATGGGTTATGCAGCTAAACATCTCTCACTTTTATGTATTGTTGCCTGAGTTTTTTTCTTCTTCATGCAGCACTGTCAGTCAACCGATCAAATCCTCTGTCCTTCAGCCATTGACTGAACATTTTGAAAACTTCTTATGAGTTGTTTTTAGGAGTTGACAGATGTAGTCACCTGCCCAGATTTCAAGAAGGCAAAGTACCTCATTGCTAGACCCAGTAAGATCCCGAGTTCTTCTTCTCCTCCTAGCTGCTGCTACTGGTTTGTCTGCTTTGATCCATTCCAGAATGCAAATCACGCCTGCCTACGGGAGCTGTTTAGCTCCAACTCGCAGAGTTCACCTGAAAGTTAGGTCGGATTGAGATCAGATCAGGTTTACGCCACAAACAAAACACTCAAGAGTTTCTTTGGGACAGGACTGAGACAAAAGTCCCTGTTTCCAGAAAAAGGTTCTGATTTTTAAGATTTTTTTAAATGCCTATCTAAAAATTCATAGATCAAACAACTTGACTGATCGTCAACAAAGTGTTGATTTCTCACGCAACATGCCAAATCAAAACAAACCATAATAAGCAACCCCCTAAACGTGTCAGCTTGTTGTATAACATACGTTTCAAGGAAAATCTTAAACACTTCAGTACAAACCCTGAACTTGCAACACAAAGAAATCTCAATCCAGGGATGATTTGTAGACCCAGGAGAAGTCTGGCTGTTGAAGTCATGTAGTCTTTGACAAAGGACTGCAATAAAACAATAATCAAATCATACAACCACTGTATTAAATTTAGGTTGCAAGTCCCTCTGAGAATATTATTGCAAGAAATATTTATTTGGGTGTAACATCCCCGTACCAATAGAGACTGGCACAGTTTACACTTTATCCATTTATATGCCGTAAGATTTAATACTTATGGGTATTAAAGGTATTACACCGCCTTGTGACCTTCAGGTTATGTGGGTGACTGATATGGTCTGTTGAGTACTATTAAGTACTTTAGGTCTAATTGATATTTTTTACAACACACAATGGAAAATGCACATTTAAATTTATTCACAGTTCATGATCAGTGAGATCCTTATTATAAACTTAGAACGTCAGGTACCATTAAGTATCAATGATTAAATAGTAGCCTAATCTGTAAGGCAGCGTTGTCGGTTATATACGTATTAAATTACGTTTTCTATATAAAAATATAAAATAACGGCAATATATCTAATGATATTAGTTATTGTGAAATTATGTACATGTATAATTATTTATATTCTAATCGCAGCGTTTAAATTGCAAGTAATTTGTTTCATTCACGGCACGTCAGGGTTGAACAAACAGATATGGTTTGAGGTCTTTGCCTGTCTTCCTAGAAACATGATTCACTACAGTTTAAAGACGGGCACCCAAGGTTCGTGCAGAAAGGAATTATCATGCCTCATCCACAAACGCCTGGGGTGAAGCAAGTCACCTCCAAAATCTCACCACACATAGCGCACTAGTCATGCACAGAAAATCCATTTGCAAAAAGGATTACGGTTGTTTGTTCTTAACATCAGTCTGCACCTGTGTCCTGTGGTGCTATGAGCACCCATAAGAATACCATTGTGTATTTTAATTAAACTAAACATATTGAATCTAATTGATACACATTGAATCAATATTCTTATGCAAACGCGGAACAAAACCTCTTTAATGTCTTTTACATTAACAATATCCTTCATGCGGATGCATCAGAAAGCTTATCACCAAGATGAACTGACTTCTGGAGCTACGATCACGCTGTGACGCACCTGACATGCATACAGAGGATAAGAACGGCAACAGATCAATTATGCCTTATGCCACAGTCTCAAGGTGCGAAATATGTCAGGCCAGCTGTTTTCATATTTCGCGCATTGTATCGGTGAAGAAGATGCTCTTTGATTCAACTGATGCGTGTGGAAAAAATGACATTTTGTTCCGTCTTGAAATCGTTTGTGGTTTATCAAAAACATCAGAGGCTACAGTTACCGTGAGACCATTTGTAACCGTGCAAGGTTGCAAAAGAATTTCCTTATTAGTTTGAGCATATCTAAAAGTGCATTGCTTTTATTGTGTGCAATGCGTATCTATGCAAATACAAACAGTTTTATTATTCGAGAGATTAAATATAATTTCAGTGATTGGGGGTTCATTATAAATATAATCTTGAACTTTTATCAAAAATTGGTTTGTTAATCTAATTATTGCTTAATTGAGTGAATAAAAGCAAAATCAGTAATTTTGTGGGGAATGTTAACATGTGATTAAGAACATGTGTGACTGAATCTTTTTTACAGGTCATCGCAGTCATGGGTGGCAACGATTTAGTAAGACTTGGTATAGAGAAGTATCCAGCACACTGATGCTGAACACTCGTTCAGCAGCTAAAGGAAAACGGAACATAAAGTTGGAGCTTTTCTCTCGTTCGGTCTGTTAAAAGATGCAAAAGTCACTATAAAAAACTCCAGCAGTTCTCCAGAAAAACAGCTTTAAGTGACTCAGGTGGAGAATCAATAGAGCCCTCTAGTGGTTGTGAAAATATCTAACCTGGTTTTTATGCATGACTAAAACCAGCCCGTTTAGCGGCATTGTAGATTTAGCAGAACAAGGAATATTGAAGCAAAATTCAAAATATACTGAAAGCTAATATGTATTGTCGATTAATTATGTTAGACAATACCATTTAAGTGTTTCTCTTTCGCATTGCTATTCGTCAAATATAAATTTATCATATGGTAATTAAAGGTTAATATTCACCTTTACATTTATTATACGGCAAATTTGTGAAAAGAACAAACGTCTTTTACACGTTCTAACTTGCAGAACGGTGATTTCTAATTAGAGCACAGTCCTTCAACATATCTGCTTAGCGGTATATTCGTTGTTGCTATGAAATGTCAAAAAATACTGCAAGGCATTAAAAGACATCTAACTGATCCGTGCGCATATTGTATTCCAAGAAACAGAACACGACACTGATCGGGGGGGAGGATCATAAAAATCTGATGGAGATATTATGTTTCGTACATTTCTGACAATAGGGTGACAAGTGAAACGTACTGAGCTGACGTGTAAGAGATTTGGGAAATTGTACGGTGTCTCAGACTGAGTCGACCTGATAGACAGATCTCCCTGCGGCTTAATTGCCTTTCTAAGACACTAGCTGGTGGGCAGTCTGTCATCCGGGGAGCGTATTTTCTCTTCATAGCTATCACGGTTATTGGGATGAATGGCTTCAATAGCGCCGCTTTGAGGTGCTTGGCAGGTCCTGAGCTGACTTTGCTGAAGACAGAAAGTGCCGCGGTATAAGGCCCAGGGTCTGCTCCTAACGATTCAGCTGTGGCAAAACCATGTAACATCGGTGACAAAAAAGACTTCAAAAAGACACGGGTTAGACGCTAATAAAGCGGAGAGGAATTTATGCATCAATCAAATGGCCGAGTGTTACATGGGCATGGTACTGCTTTCAGGACTACTATAGCCTATTCCATGACATTCACTGCAATATTTTTTCCACAATACTCAAGTGATTCAACTTAATTTAAGAATTAAATGCTATTCGGTTGTAATGACTGCATTGCCATTTGATTAAACACGTTCCTGAAAATAACAGTGCATAGTTAAGTAAAGAACAAAAGAAGTAATAATGTTTTGAAACAGAATACATAGTTCATCCAATGTTCCCTTCAGTAGCCTACTTTGTCAGTAAATTGTGGAGCTAACGTTGAAATGAGGATTATTGTAATTTTCTAGTGGTTTGATGTAATAAATGCTCTACAAAACGTTCGACATACCTGAGAAACGGACTTGGTTTAATATAGCTATGGTGCATTTCACGTGGACGGAGATAGCTGTTCAAATTGCTGGGCGAGATTCGTATTGAGACACAAACTTGATCATTTTTCACCAATACTATTAGTTCTGTGGGATTTGGTAAATTGATTGATTGATTGATTGACTGGTTGATTGGGTGAGTGAGTGATTGTGATTCCTAATATTTACATTCTGGCTTAATTGATAGGCTTTCTTAAACTTAAATCCAGAAAAGTTACACAAACATATAAAAAAATGCCAAATTAATGTATGTGGATAGCCACATTCTTTTAAATATTTTGACATGCAGTGGTCTTTCAGGTCCTGAGGTGTGGATGGCTTGATGCTACATCGTTTGGGGACGGGAGGGTTTTGCAGTGGACCTGAGCGTGTTTGGCTGTATGCGCACCTACTCCAGCTCTGGGAGGTCAAGAGAGTGTTAAAACATGAACTGCAAAAACCTCATGTTGGGTATATGAGTGAGCTCTTTGCCTTCAAAAGGGCATAAATATAACAGGATGCCAAACGTTTTATAGGCTGCTATATATACATATATATATATATAATTGTGTATGTAAGAAGGAATTTCTTCTTTGCCTGTGGGTTATTTCAACAAGTTCCTCTAATCTCAGTTCACCCGATAGATCGTGTTTTATAAGATATAATGAAGATATAATGAAGAAATAAATAGCTTAAACAGGTGAGATTATGTCGGTCCTGCTTTCTTCTCATCTACAGTGAGTTCAGCAGATATCTGTCGCCAAGACCCCGTGATGATTTATGACTCTGGAAACAGTGCATCTTTGTGGAGCTTAAAAACATGTGCTCATTTGAAATGACAATTTAATCAGATACATTTTCACATAATTTCCGATGTTTAAAGATGCTCAGAAGAGGCTGGATGCTTTGCCATACTGTAATGACTGCCATTTCCCTTCACCACCCCCAACGTGATCATGCTGCCACCAGATTCGATCAGACTTCATCAAAGTAATGAAAACCCAATATACTAAGTGTTTTCTTTATACACGAGATGTTTCCATTGGAGCCTGCCCCTTCAAAAGCCATTATATTGGGCAGTTCATTGGTATCTGGAGAATTAAATTCACTGTTTCGATGTGACAAGGTTGCCAGGGCAACAGGCACACCAAAGACTGGTTTTCCCCCTACACTTTAATGTGGCTCAGCATCTCCCCCCACCCCCCGCCCTCCCCCCAGTACTGCCTCCACCTGCATGCCTTCAAATGCTCCTGATTTGGATAACCGGTTTTTCTCATTTTCAGAAACATCCCTATTTTTCCACATCTGTAGATACATATCCAGTGTTTTATTTTATTTATTTTTTTACTTTTTACTACCCTTACTTGTGAACACATACTCACAACTGCTGCGAATCCAGTGGCAAGCACAAAAAAACAGCTTAAATGAAACTTTTTTTTTAATTTCCTTGATAGATGGTATCTCTTCTATTGAAGACGATTGGACCAGCCCCCACAACACCCTTTTTCTTTCATAGGTCTGAAATGGTTACTTTCTTTTTTTCTAAAATCAGCAACCCCTGCATGGTCTCCTACCCAGTGGCAGATCTTCGGGGTGGGTGGGGGGGTCGCCATGTCCATCCCTGTTAAATATGTGGCCACCCCTGTTGCCACCTCACATTAAAAAAATAAAAATGAAACATGGATTATTTTATTTTCTAAGCGGAACTGTAGAAGAGACACAGAGACACACCCACCACTTAAAATATAACTGCTCCCTGATGGCCACACTAATCTAAATTTCCTGTAAGTGCCACAGCTTCTAACTGAATAATGTTTGAATACTGACACTGGTTTTGACATCAGTCATGTGGTTTTCCTACACGGTCATGGGATTCTCGTCATCCACAGTCAACATGCTTGCTCTGGAGGACACGCCAAAGCCCAACAGATATTTTGGGTCTCTTGAGCTTTGTGTTTCACAACACAAGCAGCTAAGGCAGCACTCATGGGAGTTTTACTAACACAACAATGTTCTGAGGGCAGAAAGAAAGATAAGAGTTTCAGAGAGATCAGATTGTAGACGAGGTGGGTCCAAGCAACTATAGGAGGCAGGCCCAACCAATCAAATGTCTCGGTTCTGCCTAGTCTAGTTGCTTCGACCCACCTCCTCTACAATCTGATTGGTTGTCTCTCTGAACCAATCATTTTTCCTTCTGCCCTCAGAACATTTTTGTGTAAGTAAACCTTGCACGATCTATGACAGCACTTTAAAGCTTCAACTGAATGTAGATCTAAGCAATGTGTCGGATGTGGCAGCCTGACGTTGGCTTAATCATGATTCCATGCCTGGAACCTAACTCACTGCATGTGGTTTAGCACATCATAAGAGGCTGTGAAGACGTGCCCAGCAGACTGGCAGTGAACTTAAAAAAACCAGGGTCCTCTCCACAGCACTGCAAGCAGAGCGTAAGCTGTCAGTCAGCTTGAACCAGGAAGTTTGATCCCCACTGAATTCCCACATGACTAAATAGTGCCTATTCAGCCACTTCGGGGGGGGGGGGGGGTTAAGGGGAGTAAACCGAGTAAGGCTGGCGAGGTACGATGTAATAGGATATAGCAAAAAAATTTTAATGGTGTACCTCGTCAGCAGATCAAATAGCAGGAGGCTTATGAAACGTGCTAATTAAAACTGTGTGTATGTGTGTGTGTGTGTGTGTTGGGGGTGGGTGGTGTCATGTATATATTTGGGGGACCAAGTGTCCTCACAATGTGATAATAACCTGTTATTTTGACCTTGTGGGGACCATTTGTTTTGGTCCCCACATGGGGAAACTCAATCTTATAAAGATCTGCAACAGCAGTCAAAAAACTAAAAATGCCTAAAATCTTGTATTTTATTTGGTCACTTATGGTTAAGGTTAGGGCTGGCTAGGGGTTAAGATTGTCATAGTTGGAATTAAGGTTTTCCTGTAGAAATGAATGGAGAGTCCCCGTAAAGATATGAATCCAAATGTGTGTGTGTGTGTGTGTGTGTGTGTGTGTGTGTGTGTGTGTGTGTGTGTGTGCGAGCGAGAGAGCGAGAGAGAGAGACAATGACAGTTCGAACAAATACTCACTTCCTGTGAAGTACAGTGTGTGCTACTTGAGTCATTGTTGAATCTCAGTGTGTCTAACTGTGTTAGTGGGGCAATGAACCATGGCAGTAATTTTCCAGTGCTCCTAATTAATAATCTGAATACCATGTTTGCCAGGATCCCCGGCTATCAAGCATGTGTAGTGATGTAATTATCTCAGTTATCAATGCATTGAACACTTTGTGTTATATAGGACACATTTTATATAATGTACAGATAATGAAAGTTAATATGGGAAATGCAAATACTTATGTAAATCACACCAGATGCACTGTGTTAAGTGTCAAATTTCTAGCATAAACAAATTCTTAATACAGACTTCCTACCAACAAAATATCTGTCAAATTATAATTAACTACAATTTATAGAGTGTAGGAAAAAATGGATCAGTTAAACTGCACGTACAGAAGTGCTGTGTAAAATCAATGTCTTCAGCTGCAAAGTTATTCAGATAGTACTTAGTGGAGCAAATCTGTAAATTCTGAAATGCAACTAAACTTTTTAAGTAAATCCTAAGCACCTTTAACAAACCAGTAGGTGGCTAAATACAAGTTAGCCTAAGGCTAGCATAATATCACTTTCCGTTTCTTGCTTGTAGCAAATCTAATGCTCTTACATGTCCAGTTCTACATCCTGTCTTTTTTAATACACGGCATTATATAGTGAAAACGGATTAAAAAGGAACAGCTTGGATTATAATTATAAGGAATATTAGTACAGCTTGGAAGATGAATGTGTTTGGCCAAACAACTGACTGGGTTATTTAAAACTTAATTCTCATGAGTACTGAAAGTTTGCTTAAATTCTGGAATATCTGAGATGGGGAAAATGACTCGGAGATGATTTTAATACAGACACATTAAGATTGCGTTTAATTGCAAATTCAAATGGTGCCGAGCTGGAAAATTGCCGCATTGTCCCGCAGGTTCTCACAATCTGTTGCCTTTTAGGCACATGCTCAGTTTAGATTCTCTTTTTTTTTTTTTGCAGGGTGAGAAACAGATTCCCACCCACTTCGCAATATTGTGCTAGATACTAAAGTTACTGGGGTAATGTACTGTGAATGACATTCCATCAACAAGATAGCATATTCCGGTCGAGTCCCTGCACTGCATCCCCGTCTAGACCTCTGGCTGTGCTTGTGCGACGTTCCTTCGGTTTCCCTCACAGTCCAAAACATGCAGTTCAGCCGATTTAGTGACTCTGAACTGTCCTTTGTGAGTGAGCATGTGAACATCGGTGATTGGCGCCCCCTATAGGATGTACTCTGTCTTTCATCGCGTGCTTCTCAGACGTACGAACACACAATGCACCACAACATCATGAACAAATATGAGTAACGATTTCAAGGTCATTTTAATGAATTATTATCTCACAGGAAGAGGCAGTGTACTTATAAAGCACCCAAACTTATAAGGTCAAATGATTTGAGCAAGTAACTTGTTCTTTTATTTATTTATAGCAGATGCCTTTATTTATAGCCAAAGCGATGCACATTTTTGAGTTTATAAATTTATATATTGTTAATAAAAGGAATGTTTATTATACTTTTATCTTAGAATATTTGATCTGTAGCATGAGAGTCATGAATGAATCATTACTCTGAACTGTTTCTGAATCTATTATAAGTATTCTTCTGAAATATATAAAATCGGAAAAATGTTATTATAAATCTGTTATATGCGTATTTCTAATTTAATGAAGGTGAACATATAAAAAAATTCCAAATCTCACATTTGAGATACCTGCAGTTATATTTGGGAAACAACAAGTAAAATGTATTTCACTTTCTGCATAATGTCTGCAAATTGCTACAATATTAAACCTGCACATCAGCTGGCGATTCATTCCCACACAATACAAAGTCATCACTTGGATACTGAGTGGGTCATGTGCAGCTTTGTTATATTTCTAGCTGCTCTCTCTACTGCCCTCTGCTGTGTAAAGATTGCCATGACAGGCCTCAAGTTTCTCTTTTGTAGCTGTAGTGTCCCAATGCTTTAGAGCAGTGTTTCTCAAAGCAGTTCTCGGAGACCCCAGACGGTTCACGTTTTTGTTCACTTCCAACTCACATATAATTGGGAGAGAGCAAAAACTTGGACCATCTCGGGGTCCCTAAGGATAGGTTTCAGAAATGCTTTCTTAGAGCAAGGTTCCCTGATTCTGGTCCTGGATGGCTAGAATCCAGCTCGTGGGAGTTTTAATTACATAAAAATGTTAAGCAAAAGGAAAAATGAGAGCGATAACTACTCAGATTGTAGAGGAGGTGGGTCCAAGCAACTAGAGGAGGTGAGACCAAGACATCTGATTGGTTGGTCCTGCCTCCTCTTGTTGCTTGCGCCCACCTCCTCTCCAATCTGATTGGTTAACTTTCTGGACCTATCATTTTTCCTTTTGCTTTCAGAGCATTTTTGTGTAAGTAAAACTCCCATGAGCAAAAATGTGGATCGTTAGGGGGTCCACAAGGATAACTTTGAGAAACACTGCTATAGTGGAATAGCAAACAAAATAAGGCAGGTGTCACGTGTTTATGAAGAAATTTTGTAGCTAGACCTTTCCATTTTGGCTCTTCCAATGGTACTGAACATCAGTAGAACAGGCAGCTTCTGTCTTACCTGCAATTTGACATGAAATTTATTCTCTGCTTCGGCACCCTGTACATAAAGTAGGCAAATGACAATGTGGTTCCTTAGGTTGATCCGTATCATACGCTCTAACTCTGTAAGCATCATAATTGCGGTCACCGTTGCATTATTAATGTACCCTCAACCCAGCACATATAAAAGTTTTCTCGAGGTACAAAATTTTATAAACAAAGTAAAACTTTAAATGTTTACACTTTGTCACAGGTCAGGACAAATCAAGAACAGGCCACATCGAGCGTGGTACAAGAACCTCAGTGTTCATTCAGAAGTGCAGCCTAAATGCAGCGCAGAAGTCTGGCACCAGTTAAAGTGAGAAAAGGGTTAGGGAAAAACAAATTAAAATGAAGCTCCTGCTAGAAGTATCAGGGGCGAAGACTCCCTGAGGGAGGCCCCCAAAAGTGCCAGATTGAGCCTGGTGATTGCTGGCACTCATCCTGGGGAGAATCTGTAATGCATTTTCCACATCATTCTCCCTGCTTGTGGGGAGTGTTCTGTCTTTACACTCCCTGGAAGTCTTCCCAGTGCCTAGCTGATTGTCCACCAACCCTGTGCATTTAACATTCCCCACATGGAGTGCCTCACTATTAATGGAGCTGTCCATAGGGGCAGTGCTGAAACCAGCATTGAGAAATCCATCGATGGCGGGGGTGGCTGTTCCCCCCGCCCCTTATTTATTTTTATTTCCCATCTTCAAAGTAAACCGTCTTATCTTTAAAGACATTCAGTGCAGGACCACCAGTTCCCCTAATTTGCTTTTGTAAGTAATTGACAGATAGTGGTTGGGATTCACATCCTAAAATTACTCCTAATATGGAAATCATTTCAGACAGATGAATGACTCAGTGCATGGCCTCTGAAATTAGCAGATCATCTTAAGAGTCTCACGGGGAAATGGCAGCATTTATGAAATATTTACAGAAACCACTTAAATCCCGCAGCACAGTATGAGAAGCAAAACGAATGTTATTTTCAACAGGAACAAAAACCTTTGCACAGGTACCAGAGATGCTGAGGTCTACTGAGAAAGGTCATCGACATACGTAATGTACATAACACTGTAGCGCCACAGTGTGTGTACATATATATAGTCCGCCCTACCTACCTCAGTGGTCCTGTCTGTTCATGAGTTTACCCACTGTCTGAAAGCTGCTCCCTGGATCGTCTCTCTCCATTTCACAGTCCCATTGTGACACAAGGTGTGCTAGTGATCGAGTCAAAAAAGGTGTAGTATATGGCTGCTGAAAAATCTGGGGTGACTTTAGGAGAGGTTTTGAAAGTGCTAAGCTAACACACTTTGACAGAAATAATTCCACGCCAATATGAAGATCATTTAAATATTTTCTTTAATAGCCTAAGATTACAGTACAGTATATGTACATGTAAAGTCTTTTGGATGCTGAACACTGGATCCACCATATTTGCACTGATTCATTCTTTTGCACATAGTATTTAGTTTAATTTTTGGAACGTATCTGTCTCACTTGTCGTTGTTAGTGCACTCACCGTGGAGTCTCAGGGTAACGAAGTTTCAATCTTCAGTGTGTCCTGTACATATGGCAGAATTGACAATAGGGCAAGTAATATAGTGAGTTTGGGTTCAGGTCTATGACTGTAGTAGTGTTTTTGATTTAAACTGAACTTACACAGCTGCATAAACATACATAGCTTTAAAGTTATCTCCGAACAGGCTGCTGGGCAAGAATGCAGTACTTTCCACTAGCCACATGAGGGAACATGTTTTGTATAAATCACCAGAAGATGGCAGTCACTAGCCATCATCAATTTTTGCCCATGCAGTGATGGGCAATATTTCAGTATAACTATAAAATTCATTCATATGCATATGGAGAGATAATAACCATTTAAAACCATGGTTTTGCATTTGTATGTTGTGTATATATATACCTCCAGGGTTGGACTGGCCATTTTCCCTGTGGGCTGCTATGTATGTGGACCAGGAAAATGTCCCGTCCTGAGCAAATTCTGGTCTTTCAGTGCTGATTATATGTGATATATGGCTCTTTGGGATCATATGGGGGTAAGGAGGCAAAACCAAGCGTAATGATGGGCTGGTCCTGCAAGACAGAGGCACAGAATGAGCATGACTGATTAAGTGGTTAGGAGATGGCCAAGTCACAGGTTACACAGGTGGCATCAGGAGCAATTAGCTTCCACTTTGCTTTGCCAAAGGTCCATGGGATGATTTATGCGCTTACATGGTTTGTAATATCCAGGGACAGCTGGTGAGAATGTTATATTCGTGCAATGTATAAAACCGAGTAGGCATCTTATTGAGGCCTGAAACCATACAGGACGTTTATCATGGGTATACATTTTTAAAATACTAATTGCAAGTATATTTTTCAACATTCAATACATGCACTGAGCTGAAAACTCATAAATTCTATAACATATATGCCAAGATGCAATAGGCAGGAGGAATTATACAAAGAAATATATTTTCTTTTATAATTTCTGTTTATCTACAAAGACCTAAAAATCAATTGAACCAATATAATTATAAAACATGTTTCTTATTGCTTTCATAAGTATTTTGAGGACCTCCTGAATCCGACTGATATGTCTACCTTGGAGAAAGTAGAGCTGGAAGAGTCAGAGGAGGGCTTACCCGTCTCTAGGGCTGAGGTCATTGAAAAACTCTTCAGTGGTAAGGCTCCAGGGGTGGCTGAAACTCCCTCTGAGTTCTGGGAAGTTTTTGATGTTGCTGGGATGTCTTGGCTGACACGCCTCATCAGCATTACATGGGGGTTGGGGACAGTGCCTTTGGATTGGCAGACTTGAGGGGCAGCCCCAATCTTTAAGAAAGGGGGCTGGAGGATATAGTCCAACTTTAGGGGCATCACACTCCACAGCCTCCCTGGGAAGGTCTATGCCAGGGTACTGGATAGGGGGGGTCCATCTGTTGGTCAAACCTCTTATTCTTGGAGGAAATCGTGGATTCCTTCCTGGTAGTGGGTCCCTGGACCAGCTCTTTACCCTCACAAGGATACTGGAGGGTTTTTGGGAGTTTGTAGATCCAATCTACATATGTTTTATGATCTTGGAAAATGCTTACAACCTTGTCCCTCGGGGGGTCCTGTCAGGGGTACTTCAGGAGTCTGGTGTATGGGGTCTGTTGTTACAGGCCAATAGTTCCCTGTATAAATGGATTAAGAGTTTAGTTTGCATTGCCAGCAGTAAGACAGACTTGTTCCTGGTGGGTGCTGGACTCTGCCAGGGCTGCATTTTTTCAACAATTTTGTTCATAACTTTTATGGACAGAATTTCTTGGCACCATCCAGACATGTGGGAAGGAAGGCAGAGAACATGGTGATCAGAACAGGCATAGACAGACACATTGATGGACAAACACAGTAGACTATAAGGACATGTACAGCATCACCAGCATCCATAGCTACATAGTGTTATTTGTTAGGTATGGGTAAGCTAGATGGAAATAATAGGTATTCAGTTGAGATTTAAAGACTGAGACCGATTCAGCATCCTGAGCATGAGCTGGCATACTATTACTCAGTACATGGGCCCTGTTACAGAAGGCTTTACCGCCAACTGTTACTTTGTATGTGGGCTGACAAAGAAACCTGCATTCTGTGATCTGAGTGCACGATGCATCTTGTAAACATGAGTCAGTTCTGTTAGGTAGGAAGGTGCTAGACCTTTGAATGTCTTATAAGTAAATAAGAGAACTTTGAAGTCAGCTCTGAAACTAACAGGAAGTGCAGGAAACTAAGAGCAGGGGTTAAAGCTTCTAAATTTTGTATGCTGCAAGGTGTTTAATGTGCAGTGTGTGCTCCCAAACAAAACATTACAGTAGTATAATGTACTGTATACAAAAGCATGCATTAGTTTCTCAGTGACTTGAATATTAAGAAAAAATCGTAGTTTGCCAATGTCGCGTAGTCGTGTTACGCACACCTTTGATACTGTATCCATATGCTTTGAACAAGACTCTCGTATCTAAGGCAGTGTTTCCCAATCTGGTCTTCAGGGACCCACAATCAGTTCATGTTTTTGCTCCCTCCAAGCTCCCTGCCAGACAGTCCACATTTTTGCTTAAAAATATGGATTGTCTGCAGGGTCCCCAAGGACTGGTTTGGGAAACACTGATATAAGTAACACATATGTTATGGGTTGAGCTGCTGCGTGAGATGTTCAGCCCCTCAGAGTGTGGCGATTATAGCAGGCGAGTCCATGATCTTGCCTCCAAACTACAAAATCTTGTTCTCCTCTGCATTGAGTGACAAAAGTCTTCACTTATCCAAGTCTTAACTTCATTAAAGCAATTAGCTCATGTGATAATAGAAAGGTGTCACTAGGTATAGCTGAAATATATATTTGTGTGTCACTGGCATATGTTCAAATAATGAACACTTTCTCAATATATTACCTACTGGCAGCATTTAGGCACAGAGAGAGAACAATATAGGACCAAGCTTTGATTTCCCTTGGTTCCCCAAATTTGAGTGGTGACAATGACGATGGACTGCAGATATCGGACACTTGAACATATCGATATTGGTGAGTCATATAGGATTTAAATCGCTTCAACACCATTCCACACATCCCAACATCAAATTCAAGTCTATGTAATATGATAGGATGGTCATCCGTGTCCAAAAACACAGGAAGGTCCAGAAGCATTAGCACAGTCGTATTGCCAGCATCAGTTGCCATGGTTATGTCATTTATGACTCTAGTTAAGGCAGTTTTAGTGCTGTCTAACTGAATGAAGCCTGACCGCAATCTGTCAAGTATGCTGCGTGTGTCCAAGAACAGCTGAAGTTGAGCTGTGACTGTCTTTTCCAGGACAAAAATTGTATGTTGGAGACGAGTCTGAGTTCTTGTGGCTCCAGGCTTGGTTTCTTTTGCAGTGGTCTGATACCCACTACTTTAAATTGGGCAGGCACAAACCCTGAAGATAGGGATCCATTTATTATGCTGGATAGATATCTTGCCAGATCTCCGAAGGATGCTTTAAGATGTAGAGTGGGGACTGGGTCCATTGAATAGGTGATTGGTTTTGCTTTAGTTATTATTGTGTTTAAATCCTGTTCATCGACTAATTCTAAGTCATTAAGGGTGTGTGCATGTTGTGCTTGCATCAGACTTATTTGTGGCCATTTGGACATGTTTGAAATCTAATGTTGGTAAGTTTATTGTTAAAGAAGTCTATAAAATGTTCAATACCAATATTATGTGATAGAAGAGGTTCAGTCTTATTAGTTAGATAAGCTATTTTCTTAAAAAGGTAGAGAGAGTTGTTTCTATTGATCAGTAAGGCTAGAGTAATAGACTGAATGAGCCCTATACAGGATTTGCTTGTATTGTTGCAGACTGTCAGACTACACCAACCTGAATATTACTAACCCCACAGACTTCTGTTTGTGCTCTAATCTATGGCACTCCTGTTTGTGAGAACGTATTTGATCATTAAGCCATGGGTAATGTCTGGTGGTTTTGACTATTATTTTTCAGAGGAGCTGTCTCATTCAAAACCCAACTAATCACTGTATTAAACTTCTGTGTGACTTTGTTAACATTTGCACTAGAAATTAAGCTTGCATTACTTATCACCAGAGGTGGGTAATCCAGGTCCAGAGAGTAAAAGTCCAGACCAGGATTTTGTTTCAACCAACCAGTTGAGTACTCTGTGACTGTGACTCTTTATAATCAACTGGTTCGTTGAACCAAAATCCTGGTCTGGTCTTTTACTCTCTGGACCTGAATTAACCACGTCCTCTTATCACATTCATAAATCATAGGCAATGTCACCATAATACATGCTCCACATTTCCTCTGTAAGTGGTAATCAAGTTTAGCGTATGATTGTGCATGTACGCTGGGTCTTGTCCAAGAGGGACAGGAAACATTTGCTGAAAGCAGCAGTATCTACGTCCCCATGTATGTTGAAATCTTCAAGTACTATAGTATTCTCAAAATTAATCATCGAGAAGTTCCCCAAATTCAGTTAGGAACGATGTGTAGGGTCCAGGCAATCTGTGTACGTTAAACATAGGCGTGGGCGGTATTACAGTACACCTCAGAATTTTGGGTATACCGCAGCAGAATTAAATACCGCCCAAGCCAACTTAGACGGCTTGTTTACTTTGTGTAATTAATGTTGATTTGCTCGCCTTTTAAAATTTTTCTGTTGGTTTCCGTCACACTTAATTTTACTGTCTAATTATTCATACCATCATGTCATTTAGACAGATCTCTGTATATGGTTTTTTGATGGTATTTTCAAACCATATGTTGACTTGTTGTTAGCATGTAGAACCGTGAACTGCAGACACCTATAAGCGTCAGTTCTGAAGATATTATATTACAAAATAAATCAAATAAAAATTGTTGCACTGAAATTTTAATATTGCTTGCTTGTGCTGGGCTTAGGCCAGAGTGGATAACTGGGATATAAACGGACCGCCCCGTTGAACTAATTTTATTGTTGCGGTGGACCCCCCTCCCCCACCCCATCCCCCACTCAATAAAACTGACTGGCTCCATCATAGCTCTTAATAAATTTTATGAGCAACACTTAACAATGCAGTTCCTTAATTACTTAGTAGTAAATCATTTAATACTCAAGAACAAATCATGAACAAGTCATGAACAGATATAACGCAGATATAACGCAGATATAACGCAGATATAACGCAGATATAACGCAGATATAACGCAGATATAACAGATATAATGCATTACGATTTATGATAAACAAACATGAGCTCAGTATAGCACTTTTGTGTTATTTGTTTTCTTCAGCAGTTCATTCAGGTTTATAGAATTAACATACAGTAACAAATATAGTAACTGCTTGAAATAAATGATCCATCACGATTCATTAATAAGTGGCAGTAAGTGGCTTTGTGCCCATGAAAAGAAGATTGCTGGTTCGAGCCCCGGCACCAGCAGAACAGTCATGTGTCTGTGTACACTTGACCAAAGCCCTTAAGCCCTGCCCCAGGGGTGCTGCGTGTTGGCTAACCCTGTACTGTAACCCCCACCCAAGCTATGGAGAGCAAGACAGAGTAGGTGTAGAGAAGAATTCCAATATACCTGAACTTGCGCGTTTGGCAAATAATGAGTTTATCTTTAATGATGAACTATGATTCACCAAATATGGATGTGCTTAGACTCTTAACAGAAATCAAAGCAAGTGGGAGAGCATGCAACAACCTGTGTCTGCTTTTATATCTAGGTAATCCATCTATTCAGAACACATGCCATGTTAAATAGGCTGGGGAATAAATAATCTCTTCCCTTTGGGGTTCATCTTTACTAATTTCATTTAGTTATTATTGTTAACTAACTATTTCCTGTAAGCTTATTATTATGTGGGGCAGCACAGCGGTTCGCACTCTTGCCTCACACCTCTGGGACCAGCGTTTGAGTCTCCACATTGGCTCCACATGTGTGGACTTTGCTGTTCTCCCCATGTCATTATGAGGTTTCCTCTGGGTACCCTGATCCCCCTCCCATAGATCTGGGTACCTGCAGTTGAGGGGCCAAAGAGACACTATGACACAGGAGTGCAACAACAAAATGAAACTGTATGACTGGATATCAGCCAGAACCAAGAATGGATCCATGCAGGACTATTAACTTGTGAACATCTACAAAGAATGTTGCAGCATACGGTCGCAAGCTGTTTATAGAAACATAGTCAACAGTCCACAGAAACGGACTATGACCTCGCTATTCAATCAATGGCTAAAGGCCAGCAAACATAATGTGTACTTAATAGATTTTTGTTCATTTATTCCCAGATGTGATGTTTAAAACTTTGTAGCCTTTGCCCGGTGACAGTGAGTCTTTGCCAGACAAGAATTTTATTTATATTTTTTCGTAAATCATCCAGACGTTGTGTCTGGCATGCTGTGTTTGAGCAGGATGAAGAGATAATGTCGTTAGATTGATTCATACCATCAGCACGCCCTAAACGAGCCTGTTCCAGTAATGTAACGTTTTAAACCCCCAGCCTGCATCACTGGAAAACTTAGAGACGCCAGTTCACCTAAATGCATGTTTTTCAACTGCAGAAGAAAATTAATGCAAAACTAGGAAAACGTGCATCTGAATCTTCAGCTACAGGTTGCTGAAATGTAATTTGTTTCTGACTTTGGATATGGGAAAATATTCACTGCCTGTTTCCTTAGGACAAATTTAGTTGACGAAGGCTAATTTCATCAAAATGTTAAATTACTCCTAAAACATGGTCGCATCAAGGTTGGCTCACTGCCACGTTCAAAACAGCAGACATGAAAAACAAAATTGCAGTCTGTAATGTTTCTGGTAAACAAGATGCTCAAAATTTGTATGTAAACTCTGTAATACTGTGACCTCAGAGCAAATTACTAGAATTCTGTAAGAAGGTAGAAATCTATGAAACTTTCAAAGCACTTTTTTGACACTAAGTGCTTCACATTTTCAATAAGGAAGCTAAAACCATTTTGGTATCTGTAATTCAATGTATTTTAACACCACACTTATCCATCCAGGAGTTGTTGTATGGGTACAAAACAAATTTTACGTCTGTTCCTGCAGTAAAACCTAATCATAATAAGAAACAGGAGCTTAATAAACAAAGAAACCCAACAAAGTGGTGCAAGACATTATTATGAAAACAATTTGAAGGTTAATCTGATGTTACTCTTACAATATTCCCCTTATTCTCAGTCTTATAAGTGATGTATTTTAAACAAGAACTCACCACATGAATATCAAGCAAGTGTCAAAATCAGCATAACAAATTGATCAAACATGACTGACTGCATCCACTGATTGACTTTGTGAAGATCATTCAATAATTATTTAGCCAAAATTTGATAAATCAGTTTTCTTATATATTTTTAAGATTTTAATAATAATGACATTTGATATCGGTTAGCCAGCAATTCAGGAACACTGGGATACCTTCCTAACATTACTCTGCCTGTTGAACAGCACACTATCTAAGACCCTCTACAGTAATCCTGTACTGATGAGTAGAAGTAATGCCACTGAAATCTGATCTTAACCCTCTTGAGATATGATCCGCTCAGATGTTACTGATCTGTATGATCATCTTCTATATAAAAACGATGTTTTATGCAGCACTTGAAAAGTGTGTTTTATTATTTAAAATTCAAAGACTAGTGCTTCTCAACTTGGTCATCGGGGACGCCCAAACAGTCCTTGTTTTTGGAAAAGCAAAAATGTGAATTGTCTGACAGGGAGCTGGGAGGCAGCAAAAATGTGGACTGCCTGGCAGGGAGCTGGGAGGGAGCAAAAAATGTCTGGGGGTCCCTGAGGACTGGACTGAGAAACGATTTATTACTTGATACTCCAAAATGGTTTTCTGCTTGTAACTGATTGTCCTTATATATGTATTTATTGACTCAATCCATAAACAAAAGGAGGTACAAATATCTTTACTGGACAAAGAACGTTGAATATCATTGCATGTGCATATTTTAATAAGTACATTCACATTTATAAGTGACAGATTTCTGAATCATGTGTTGTTGTAGAGTAAAATTTGGCAACAGTTCTCCCCTTTATGTGACAAACCTCAATACTGTTCTGTTTAAATAGAAGTAAATGATTAACCTTTCAGAGTATTTAAGCTTCATTGATTTCTCTGGCAGGTCACAGATCGGAGATGCATCTTAAGAAGCAATAAGCACAAGTTGAATTCAGAAGACAATGGAAATTATACAATTGTGTGCATTCCTTGCGCTTTACATTTCATCTTCTGCACTTAAAAGTGGTAAGAGTTTTCCGTTAAAGGTGTGAGAGATATTGATTGTTTTGCATATACCGTCAAAATTACAGAATGACAGTTTGTGTTATATAGTATTATAAATAAAAAGAAACCAAAGTGATTAAGTTTATTTCATTTGCATTTTATCCTCTGAACAGCATATGGCAAAGACTGTGATCCTCCACCTTTTGTAAAAAATGGATTAATTTTTAGCAAATATCAAAAGAAGTACTCTGACGGCTCAATAGTGACCTATGGTTGTCGTGAATCACATGAAATTCAAGGGAAAGAAGATAGTGTTTGCCGTAATGGAAGATGGCTTGGCGTACCTAGATGTGTACAGCGTAAGTATTATTTATTCAATCTTTTGACGCCGAACTTCTTGCTACAGAGACATTGCAATTAAGTGAACTGAGGTTTCTAAAATTTCCCAGTGTGTGTGTAAGTGGGGCAGGGGACAGGCATCTCATTCAGGGTGTTCCCTGCCAAATGCTTCAGGACTGGGATAAGCTGTAGACTTACCCCATCACCCCTTACTGCTGAATGGAATGATGTATGAATGGATGGATATTTGGTGAAAACACTGTATTCATGCAGGTGCATGAGGTTTGCTTATTGTTTATGGGTATGCAGACAGCTGAAAGCCTAGCATCAATAAATTTATCCATAATTGTGCTGCATTTACTACTGGCCTGTCGTTTCTCACTGAAGACGTCGTGGTTCTATTGCTTCTGGTTTTATTGCAATACAAAAACTAAAATATCTTAATACCACCAGAACTTCGGTGAGTCGTACCTCGGAGTGTGATTTTTTTGAAAGCATATGCCACTGATTTTATAGTCATTGTGATTGTTTTTCTACTTGAATGAGAAACAAAGTAATTATATGTCATTGGATGGAAATCACCATTTTTGCCAGTGAATGGGTAAAACCACGGGGGAAATGGAAGCCAGCAATGTCAACAACGCCTGACACCATGGGCAGGAACAAGTCCTTATACTGTGACATCCTTATACCTTATACATGCCGGCTTTTAGACTTTACGCTGGTAACAATTAGGGGTGTAAATCATAAGCTGTGCCATGATATGATTTGATTTCGATTTTGCAAGGCAGTGATTCGATATCCGACGATATTGGAAATGTTACTGCAATACGATACAGTTGAGTTAGATCAGTAATACATGATGAATATTTTCAATACAGTGAAACATAAGTTGATTTTAGTGCAATTAATCTGAATTCAAAAAGATATTACAATAGACCTAAATGATTGATTTTTCATTTTAACAACAGGATATCTTTAAAAAAAAAACTATACAAAGTGCTATAAAAATTTTTTAAAAAGTCTCACACAAAAATGTGTGCACATACATGCTGTCTTGTATTTATACTTTAATAACAAAAAATTTGTGGATTTGTATAGCTTACTCTGAAAACATAGAAACCTGATGATCTAAACTACAGAAAATGAACTGTAATGTATTCGTCTCTACTCTCTACTAAGGAGAGTCTCTAGATTGCTTTGTGTGAGAGGGATTTTTCTTCCGGTATCATAATAGTTTAATGATATGAATGGATTTTTGTTAATTGAGTCTATTACATTGTATCGTGGCCTTAACAACTGATATATTGATTAGAACTGATGAATTGTTACATTCCTAGTAACAATCATGATGCCCTTTTCTGCTTTGGCCTGAAGAACATGACGTCCATTATTTCCATAAACAATTTGAAAGATTTCAGTACGTTCAGTGTTTGGGTGGGATTGCCGTTAGCTGGCATTGCTTCTGTGGATTCCCCCACCCTGGTAAATGGGAGTGGCTCTATGAGTATCATTGGGTTTGTGTTCTGATAATGTTTGAGAGCCACATTCTAAAAACATGCCCTTGTTTATCCATCTTTGTTTCCATCTTAAGTCTTCAAGGCATCATACGTAATGTCCTGGTGTAGTATTATGGTCAATAGTTTCACATTGTGTTTCTGTTCTTGGGGTTCCCCATAGAGGGTAGAATGATTGATGGATTGATGATGATTATGGAAACTACAAGACTTTGAATACTGAGTTTTAACCCTAAATAAACTAAATATAATTTTTATGTTTAAGTGGGATCTTAAATAATAATATAATGATTGTCTTGCTCCTATACTGCTATTTCCATTGTTTAGGTGCATCTTGTGGAGATCCTCCAGCGATAGTAAATGGAATGGTGACAAGCCAGAGTCGTGATAAAATGGAAGCTACTTATCAGTGTAATCCAAGTTACACAGTGACTGGGTCCCAAAAAATAACATGTCAGCGTGGGCAGTGGACCAACCCTCCAAGATGTTTAGGTGAGTATAAAGAATAGATCTTCAAACACCAGACAAGTAGGTACATGCATTAATTGTGACTTTGTTATTG
>JAAGVU020000043.1:7431630-7448418 GCA_011763525.2 Mormyrus iriodes | reverse complement strand
ATGTTTCTGTACACTGACATCCTTCATAACCTTTCACAATGAGCGATACCCACCTCCTGACATGCTTTGCTAGCGTTTTCCTGCTGGCATGTAACTTATTGCAGAAAGGGCACCTGTGCTCCTTCTTCTGAAATGGCACCCCACTATTGTGCTTCTTCTTGTGAACGGTGAGGTTGGACTTAGTTGAGTAACACTGGTGACAGACGTCACACTGGAATGGTTTCTCCCCCGTGTGAACTCGCGTGTGACTCTCGTATTTTCCTACACAGAGAGATGGATATATTCACTGTTTGTCAGAGATCTGCATCCCTGAGAACGTTCTCGGTATCTATAGTCTTGCATTCGACACTTTGTGACAGCACCATTGCAGAAGAGTGATGTTTCATCAAGAAAGGACAGAGCAAAATTAAACTCACGCAGGAAAGCATTAAAGCTGAAGAGGAAATGCAAAAGTATACGTTTTTAGAGACTTTAACACTTTTCAAGAACATATAGACCACAAATGTCAAAGTTGCCTCTATGGATAAATGAATATTACTTAGAATTCTATAGTTGGCATAGGACTTACCTGCCCGGTCAAATGTTTTTTCACATTTAGGACACTTCAGTGTTTTCTTGTTAGAGCTCTTAATTATGAGTGGCACCAGTCCATCTGGATACAACTGCTCAGGCACATCAGGATCAATGCTGTGTTCCTCTCCTTCACTCTCATTCTGTTGATCCTTTTCTGATTCATCCAAATTTTTATTGTATATTCTGTCCTCTCCAGTGAAGTCACTCCTGCTGTCAGGTTCCCTGCCCTCCTCTTCGTCCTGGTCATCCTCCTCCTTCTGCTCTTCATTCTCCTCTTCTGTTAGAGTTGAGGCCTCCTCACTGTTGGACTTGTTCGGGCTAGCCTTGTCAGATACACCCTCACTGTCCTTATCACCCTCCTCGAATTTAGCTGGGCATTTCCTCCTACGTGCTGATCTCCTGGTCACTTGTGGGGTAACTTTGTCAGAGTTCCACTCACTTTCCTCCAGATTTTCAGCCATACTGTGACTCCTGGCCAAATGGTTCTCCAAGGACTTCCTGTAGCAAAATATTCGGCTGCAGTGGGTGCACTTGCCCCCACTCAATGCCTTTGAGCTGCTCTCAGAAGAATCCGGCTGGGCCTCCTTCTGTCGTACGTCTGTAGATGCTTCCTGTACCTGGGTTGAAGCTTCCGTAACCTCCACGCTCGTTAGCAGCCTCACAGCATCCGTCATGTCCAGAAACCTGGCGGCCTCCAGCAGCATCGGAATCTCTTTCTCAAAGATCGCAAATTCTGACGTGTACATGAACTCAAGCAACTGACAAAAGGCTGAGTCCTCCATGTTGTTCACAGTTACTAGATTCAGATCTGGGTTTTTACTCAGTCTGCTGTGAAAGTAGCTGCTCCCAAAGGCCACTACCACCTTGTGGGCGCTATACCTCTTACCGTTCACAATAATGACCAAGTCGCAAAACAGCGATGCCTTCTGTCTGTCCTCATTCAGAAATCGAAGAAAGTCACCATTATTCTGGGTGGAAATGAGGTGCTTTCCTTGCTTTGAAGTCCCAACAGAGGGGTGGTCAGAATCTTTCAGGCTTTCCGCCAATGAAGTGAATGGAATTACTGGACTGCAATGGGCTGTAGATTCCACTAGCGACACCCTTTCTTTGCAATGCCTGCCATCCAGTAGCTTGGAAAGATTAGCTTTTCTCTTCATACTTGACAATTTATCTCACTATACTGAGAAACAAAACACAAAGATTTTGGTTACTGGTTATTATCTCTCAGTTCCTGAATAAATTTTGGGTTTGGAGTGAAGGTAGAATTACACAATGACAAGGGCAGTTGATTTCGAACTTTACAATTGGATGTATATGCCTCTTATTTAACGTGTGTGGATCTGTAAATAAAATACCAAGAACAATTCATTGCCACTTTTAATATATTTACTAAGGAGGACTGTCCCAGCTGGCATCCCATCTAGCGTGTACCCCAAATTTGGGCATCCACACTGTCAGGAATAGCCTCCCGGCCACCCTGTGACCCTGACTAGCAAAAATGGTTAGAGGATGGAAGGATCTATGTATCAATCATTATTATTATTATTTGTACCTGGCAACACTGAATATGTGTGACATAAAATATTTACAGTGACCAGTCGGCAAATCTCTATTTTTCATGAGCTATTTGGATTAGCTAGCTACGCACAGTACAACGATATCGTTCAACTTTTCCTCACGTGACATGCCACTGGTCACTGTAGCAGGTGAATTCAATATTTTACCTAACAATAATAAAATCGTCGTCAACATTAAGAGCTACCTGTGTCCTTATCAGCGACAGCGATGTTTACAAGTTTTAGTTATACACTTGGCTGTGAAATCGCGATCCCTCCCCCCAGTTATAAGACAGTAATTTTATAGAAACTGCTGTCGCCAAGGACCACAATGATGCCATTTACAATTCGCTGCCCTCCTTGCGGACCCCCATTTCAACCCCACGGCCCCCCGTAAGGGGAGAGCACTGACAACCGACTCTTGTAGCCACCAACGGAAATAATAAGTTGCAATATCCAGGAATATATGTAAGCAAAAAATTTCCTACCTTAATCATTCAAACAAACTAAGCTGTGATAAAAGTAACAGTACTATTAATGTTTATTAAAATAAAGAAAATTATTTCCTGAATATAACAAAGCACCCCACCTTACTATTTTCAGCGAATATCAGACCTCGGAATAAGCTGCTGTGCCATTGGCTGTCTTGCTTAACTTCAGCTTTCTGTCCAAATGCACGATTTTACCACTGGTACGACGTGAAAAATGGTGTACGCTTTCACATTTTCAAAGTACGAAAGCGTGTATCATAAAAACCATGCAGTCGGCGACATTAGGAACGTAACTATGAGAACTTATTTTTACGACGAATGTGCGGCTTCCAGAATCTGATTCCAGTTTTTCCACAACCGAGGGCCGCGGGGTAGTATGGGTATTGTAGTACATTTGCAAAATTATTTCATTAAATACAAAGAAGAAATTGCGTACTACTATGTTACAACTATTAGTTGTACTTGTATATCTATTTTGCAATTTACAGTGCAGCACAGGACTGTTTGGATGCTAAAACATGGACATTCCAGATTGCTTAGTGGGAAAACACCCAAATGTCCAAGCAACCATATTACTCATCTCTTTTATTGTAGCTCCCAGCTTCTTGATATTCTAAAGGTAGTGGGGCTTCATTAAGAAATATGACTGGTTCCACCGACAACCATGTAGGTGCTGTGACTGTAGACATTCCTGTAGATAATATAGTGGAGGAGACCAATCTAGATGTTTCAAGCCACCCAACAGAATACAAGCCAGTTGGTGTTTTGCGCACCTCCCCATCACAGATTACTGTAAAATCCCATGATTTGTTTTGAAAGGATCACATTAATCCATCTCCAAATAAGCATCTGTGTTTCATTTCAGCTTTGTTACTATGTTTTTTTTTTCATTAACATGCGATTTACCCACATGAAGCTTATATGTCTTAGTAAATTCTGTCAGGTAAGACATGGGAGGGTGTTCAAAAATGGCCTGGCAGACATTCAGCTTATAAGACGTTTAGAGTGCATTAACCTAATCCCAGAGATCTGCCTGTTGGAGATCCCAAGCATTAGAGCTGTCAGTTCTGCATGGGTGACAGAGCAGTTGAAAGCTGACAGCAGCCTTTAAAAAATTAGCTGTTACATAAAATTAAATAACCAGCATAATAAACCTCAAGGAAAATGCACTGATTCATGGGGCCACCTTAGCACAACAATGAAGAAAGTGTCCTGCTGTCTATGGCTCCTGCTTTTGTTCAATAAAGGTACCTTTTTTAACCTCTTTTATCCTATTATTATGCAAAGTGTTTTCATATGCTTTATATTATCTGTTAAGTGCCAGTTTCTTTTAAAAACATAGTAATAAACTTCAATGTGATTGTAAAGCAGTCATCCGTATTAGATATATTCCTATATATCTAAACTTCATGACCAGTTTCTATGATTAGTTAAAACACATTTTAATGGCTGTTTTCTATCATAAATTATAGAAGAATAATCTGATATGTAATAATTATTCCTAACTGATTATTTGAAATAAGTTTTGAATATTCTACTTTGTTATCTATGCTTACCTCGACAGGAATAGCTAAGCCTTATTTATTGACAATTTATTTACTGGCTGTTCCAGGGGGTTATTCCCCAAAGCAGGATTTCTTCATTAGCCAGATAACTTAAGCCAAATGTAGGGATTGTCCTATAGGAATGTCACTTACTGGGCTTTCTATTGGATGGTTTTCATGTTTATCTTAACTGGGGGCATGCTGCTTTGTGGAACACCCCCCTGGTTAGCTGTCCATCCTGGCATTATGGAAGGTTTTTAAATCTGAATACTTTTTTCTGAAGGTACCTCATGCGACAAGGACATCGATGTGTGTGAATTGAACCCATGCCAGAATGGAGGGTTATGTGAGAACAGTTTTGCTGGCTACACGTGCCACTGTTCAAATGAGAACCAAAATGGCACCGTGTACGGAGGCCGGAACTGCACCGAGGCTCTGGTAGGCTGTAAGGGGCACCAGTGCCGTAACGGGGGGGTGTGTGTTCTTTTCCTGAACAACAATGAGCGTGCCTACGAATGCATATGTCCTAGTGGCTTTACAGGCTCCTATTGCCAAGAATCCACCACATTCTCATTTGAGACCAATGGTTACGTCCATCTTGAGACATTACTCCCAGATGCAAAGGTAGACTTGAACATGACCCTAAGCTTTAGAACTGTGCAAGGTGACGGACTGCTGTTTCAGCGGGATGTTAGAGGATTACTCCTTAGGCTGGAGCTACTTAGAAGCCACTTGCATCTCAGGCTTCTAGCAGACAGTGAACCTGCAGCATCGCTGGCCCTCCCACAGAAGGTGACCGACGGCTCGTGGCACACCATTGAGGTCATCTTGGGGCAGGAAAGGTTAAGTCTTGGGCTCCTGGATACCTTGTGTCAGGAAGACTGCAAGAAACAAATGGCTGTGAAGAGCAACTGGACCCAGCTGGAATCGGCACGTTGTAACATGTTCATCGGTGGGGGTCAGGGGGAGGGTGGAGGTGGCCTGCCCCACTTTATCGGCTGCCTGCGGGACCTGCATGTCGACGACGTGCCACTGGTACCAGTCCATTGGCCGAAGGAGTCGGCGATAAGCCTCACCCAAGGGTGCATAGAGAGAGACAGGTGTGAAGACAACCCATGCCAGAGCAAGGGCAGATGCCTTAACCAGTGGCTGAGCTACAAATGTGAGTGCGACAGACCCTTTGAAGGGCAGGATTGCTCAGAGGGTAAGAGCTCCAATTATATATATTTTTTAAATTAAGCTCAAGATGAAAGCGTGTCATAAGCAGGATTGTGGGTGTATTTTGACTACAGTAGGGAAAACATTAGGTGCATTTAAAAACTGATATTTATATGCGCACTATTAAGTGTTACATCCAATCCATCTTCCAATAGGCCTACTGGTCAGTGCGCGGGGACTCTCACTGTTAGGTTACCTATATGTAATTTCCAGCCTTTGCATTTTATGTTAACGTATATTCATATTCAGTATAAGAGGAAATAGGAAGATGCCCTAAAACAGTGTGAGTGCTTAACTCTCATTAATGCAGATTTTTCCAACATTTAACTGTATAAGTGCTTATTTAAGCTGGACAGGATGGCGTTGAATAAACTCTGAAAGGTTATTACATTCTTTTGTTTAGGGCTATAGTTGTAGTATTAAATTACATTAAATTTATTCACTGCTGAATAGTAACGACTGACTAACGCAGATTATTATAAGCTGTATTTTGGTTTCTGCACAGAGTATATTGCTGGAAGGTTCGGCGATGGAGAATTGGAAAGCTATGCTGTTTTCACTATTGATGACAACCCCGGACAGAACATCGTGCTCAGCATGTTGGTGCGCACTCGGGAGCGGAGCGGACTGCTGCTCGCGCTCGCAAACATCAGCAGCCGCTACCTCCGGCTATGGCTGGAGGACGGGAAAGCACAAGTCCGGGCGGATCATTCCCCGAGCCTCACGGGACGGCTGGCGGTGAGCGACGGGGCGCTTCATCACATAACCGTGAGAGTACAGCAGGACCAAATGGCGCTGTTCCTGTCGTCCCAGAAGCAGGGGGAGGTCTCTGTTTCGATGCCACCGGTTCGGTCAGGAGACGCGGTTTACCTCGGGGGACTGACAGACCGGCGCTCCTGCGCCTCGTTTGGTGGGTATTTCAAAGGATGCATCCAGGACGTACGGATAAACTCCAGGCGCCTCCAGCTCTATCCCATAGACACGCCAGTGAGCTCCTATGCCCTGGAGCGCCTTGTCAACGTAACACGAGGCTGTGCCAGCGACAGCACCTGCAGAGTAAGTAATACGACAGAGCTGTGCTTAAGTCAGCTGCTCTAAGTGGCGACGATCATAGAGTAAACTTGTTCATCATTAGTCTATAACTAATCATGTTTAATATAGAGATTCGTTTATTTCTAATGCCTTTTTAAATTAGAAGATGCGGTACAAAGTTGTCATTTTTTTTCTGTCTGACCCAGAATAATCCGTGTCAGAATGGGGGGGTGTGCGATCCCACGTGGGACGGCTTCACATGCTCCTGCCCCGCGCACGCTGCCGGCCAGCACTGCGAGGAAGCGAGATGGTGTGAGCTGTCGCCCTGTCCACCATCCGCGGTCTGCCAGCCCAGGACACCGGGCTTCGAGTGTGAGCACCGAGCCTGTCATAATTCTGGAGCACCCCTTCTGATCTGAATTGTGCAGAGTTGCTGTAAATGAATCTCTAGGGGTAATGATGATCTTTCTTACGCTGAACTATAATGCAGTTTATTCTGTGGTGTAAATGTACGTGGACAATTGCTCCTTAAATACTGAATAGAGCTTTTATAACCTAATACGTACTGTCATTATCTTGATAAGATTTTATTAAACAGACAGAAGTTTGGAGTTTGTCTTGTGTTGCATAGAATACAGACTGTGCGTTAAATAAGAAAGGATAAATAAGGAAGAAAGTATGACAAATCAATAAGGATTATTATTCATCATATACTGCAATGGGTTGGTGCCAGTCTTAGGTATTCCTTGCTTTGCACCCAGAGGTTCTGGGATAGGCTCCAGACCCCCACGATCGTGAATAGGGCAAGTGGCTATGGAAAATGGATGGATGGATGGAATTATCATTTATGCCTTTGATTTCTGTGTCTTTTGCTCAGGTTTTTCCAATGCTACGTTTTATGATGATAGTGATGTCATTTCTTACAAAGGCAACGGCAAGATCTCCCGAACTCTCAGCTGCATTACTTTTAGGATTCGGACAAGGAAGCTCAATTGTGTCATTCTGCATGCTGAGAAGGGCCCTGAGTTTGTCACGGTCTCCATCCAAAACTCTCATCTTCTGTTTGAATTGCTGACTGGCCTAGACGCCCCCCTCAAACTGACCCTAAAGAGCTGGCACGCCATCAGCGATGGAGAGTGGCACTCAGTGGAGTTCTCTATGCAGGTCCCCTCATTGCCATCTTCCAAGTGGATTGTCACCGTGGACGATAAAAGGACAACCTCCAGCATCAGATCTGGGAACCTCGATTTCCTGAAGGACAAGGCTGACATTTATTTGGGTGGTTTTGGACTTGGTGCTGGTGGTAGCTTTACCGGGTGTCTGGGTACGGTGGAAATTGGCGGAATAGCATTGCCTTACCATGGGAACAGTGAGGTGAACATGCTAAGGGTCCAAGACGAGCAGTTCCTCAAGATATCCCCCAGACCGGTTCTTGGAGGCTGCTCGGGGGCTGATGTCTGTGTGACCAACCCTTGCTTGAACGGTGGCATCTGTGAGAACCGTTTTAACCTCTTCAGCTGCACTTGCCCATCAGGCTGGATGGGACCACGCTGTGAGCTCAACACAAACCCATGTTCCACCAATCCATGCATACATGGTAACTGCAGCATTCACTCCCTGGGGTACAAATGCGTCTGTAATGCTGGATATACTGGGGCTAACTGTGAAGAGAAGACAGACCCCTGCCTGCACCATCAGTGTTCCTATGGAGCAACATGCCTTCAGGGAATCTATAGCTACTCTTGCCTCTGCCCTGATAACAGTACTGGAAAATACTGCCAGTGAGTCTCTAGCATGTCATGTCAGTCAGACTGTATTGTGTTCAGAATTTAGGTCTTTTGAATGGCATCTTGCTTAATTAATTGATTGATTGATTTTCCCCTCCCTCAGTGAGAAGATTAAAGAACTTCCTTGGTATATAGACAAGATCCGGTAAGCAATACATAGCCCTGTGTGTGTTTTGCATTTTGGTTCTCGGCTACAGAATCCTTTGTCCCGAATCTAATTTAACTTGTTAACAAATTGACAAATCGGATTTCCAGCCGCCCAAAGCTTCCAGTGTCCATCTGTGGAAATGAGCAAAGGAACTACACATGTTTCAATGGAGGAAACTGTACCGATGGCATTGCAAGTATGTGCAGCTGCCAGCTGGGTTTCACGGGTCACCGGTGAGAAAAAGGCTCCTTCCTTTTAATTACTTTGTTGCTGTTGTTCTATTGATCCTCTGGACATTATTCTAGCCTCTCCCCAGGTTACGATGGAGTTATGTTCCGATAAGCCTATCATAAGGCGAAAATATCATAAGGCGAAAATATCGTAAAGCGAAAATGCATTTTACTACAGTACACCTAACCTAACAAACATCATAGCCTAGCTTAGCCTACCTTAAACATACTTAGAACACTTACATTAGCCTACAATTAGGCAAAATCATTAACACAAAGCCTATTTTATAACAAAATGTTCAATATCTGAAATTTATTGAATAATGTACTGACACTGTTATCGAAACATGGACTATCGTAACCCAGGGAGCGTCTGTATAATTGACTTTATTAAAATAGACAAAATAGTATGACTTGTCATTCTTGCTACTGATGTTTTAATTGACTCACAATTCCATTTTCTCAGTTTGTACCTTCAATATTTTTACTTTAGTAAGCAGCAGTGATTTTTCTGACTTGACCTTGTAGCCTCTGGTTTTGTCTCCTGTTAACTACAAAGGATAAAACATTAAAAATATCAGAATTATGAACCGCATATTGCCCCAATGGTGAAAGATCTATGGCTTCCAATTCAGCTTGTATCTATTCTGGCATAATGAGTGGCAAACTCAAGTCATTCTGTGCTGAACACTTGAAGGATTCTGAGTCACCTTTCATATAGCTCTAGGTTTAGACTAGGAATGCTCGATGAGGTCAGTTCCTGTCCAAATGTTGAGTACAATTTTGGAACCAAGAGAAGAGTTTGAATGAAAACCATCATGTTCTGCCCTGTCTTCTCTGTCTGCGTCCATCTGCACGGTCTTCCAATGTCATGTCTGGCCTCTCCTGTCATGTCTGGCATGTCATATCTGTCTATTTGGGTACTATAGTGTTATAATGCTGGGTGTGTAGGGGAGGGCAGGGTCAGGTGGCTTGACTTAATGTATTGAATTTTTACTGTAAATTATAAATAAAGCTGTCCTCCAAAGGGGGGGGGGTTGGGATAATAAAAAGAAAACCATCACTTTATGAAGTTCTCCACCTCAGTGAGTAGTGTATAGAACCAGCTCCACAGGGTTTATTAAATAACTGTTTCACCATGATCCCTGCATCACAGGTGTGAGATGGAGCTGGACGAGTGCAGGTCAGACCCCTGCCTTAACGGGGGCTACTGCAGGGACCTGTTGAATCGCTTCCAGTGTGTGTGCCACATCAGCTTTGCCGGAGAGCACTGCGAGGTGGACGTCAGTGACATTTATTTTTACGTGTCACTGTTTCTGTGGCAGAACCTCTTCCAGCTGCTCTCCTACCTGGTCCTACATCTTGAAGATGACGCAGAGGTTGAATGGGGGGTTGACGATGAATGAGGGGGGGGGGCTGACGTGTTACAATGTGTGATAATGTACACTTTAACCCAAGGTGTCGCTATACACATATCCTTACCCAAAGTCATTAGATACTGATGTATGTTTTAACGTTCATGTTTATATATGTCAAATGATAGTGAATTTAAGTATTTATTGATCTTCTAATAAAAGATGGGATTCAGAAACTTTTTTAATATGGTGTGATTATGTTATGTCGTTTGTAATTCATGTGTATGTTCATTTTAGTACCTGAATATTTTGAATATAGATGCTTGGCAAAATATAATAATTTTCCTATAGTTATATTATTAACTAATATATAACAAAACACAAAAAGCTGAAGAAGTTTACCTTATATGAATCTCACGTTTTCTTAAGTAATTATAATGTACAGTAGCCCCTGTGTTGCAAAACCAAAAAGTCGAAGGCTGTGTCTTTTTTATTACAGGAAAAATCATTGCAATTAAACAATAAATAAATAGTTTTTATATCATAACTTAAATTATGACACTCATGTTGATAACAATATGTATATTTTCCTCTAAGTAGCCTACTCGTCTAATGAAAAATTATCAGTGAAAAATTATTGTATGAGACTTTCTTATATGAAATGCAGTGGGAGATAAATCATGCTAATTTTAAATACTGAAACCTTTTATATATATAAATTTGTAACTTGGTCATTTATTGTTTATATCACGGGTCACCAACTCCGGTCCTGGATGGCTACTGTCCAGTAGGTTTTCTATCCTACCTGGCTTCTGATGAGCCACACCTGTTCCTAGTAGTTCCTAGTATAAAAAATCTGCCTGTGATAACATCCCAGTTGAAAATCAAACTTTTAAGTCTCTAAATAGCATCTCCAAATTTCTGTAAATCTCCTTATCACAGTATATTTTTGTAGGGTGAGGTCTGTGGTAGCGTTTCGCTACCTTTCCGCCACAAGGGGGCAAACACGAAGCTCAGAACGTCCCTGAGTCAGTAAAGACGCCAAAGCTGGCATAACGGTACTGCCTCTCCAGACAGACGCACCTGACGTCACTATCCCATTCAGCCCAAGGTGTGCCCAATCACAAACTATTTAAGAGCGAGTATAGGTACACGATAAGCCTTTGCTAATGATCGCATACAAATGGGACTTTAATTCTGTGCTTAGTTTATTAAATGGTATGGATTTCATCTTTTATTTCACTCTGTATTTTACAGTTCTGTGGTCAAGGATATAGCACAGGGTTATTCAAATGACGGTCCTCAAGGTCTGAGCCCTGCTGATTTTCCAGCCTTCCTTCACCTGTGAGCCAGGTGTGAAGCCTCTGTGGCCAATCAGAATCAGTAATTATTAACCTAACTCCCTGGGAGAACTGAAAACACGGCCTGGATTTGGAATCGAGGGCCAGATTTGAAGAGCCCTGATATGAGCCATCTTAGAGTCCTTATTAAGGCATGTACTGTAAGAGACTTTTAGCCTTTCATTCTAGGATTCTTTTTGAGATTTTCACATATTATAAATAGAAGAAAGAATTATTTTGATTCTATTCTCAGAGCGCTGCTTAAATATAAATCTAGAGGGACGCCGGCAATTTTTCATGAACACAGAATGATGTGGTGCCTATGTGAAGGAAACAAAAAAAATCCTTTTCGATTTATATACTTCGTATTTTTCTGGAGGAGAACTTTCCATTTTTTGTCATTGTTAACTAATAGGGTCGAGAATCTAAATATAAAACCAAGTAGAATTAATCAGGTATGATAATTCAGGGGAAAAAAAGCTTATTATACATTTTTATAGCGGTGTCGAAACCCTACTTGCTGCTTTACGTTTAACGTAAAACCGCGCTTAACGGATTTTTAAAAAACTCTTTAATTGTCCTTTAAGAATATTTTAACGCATGCTGGTTAAAAAAAAACTGCTGAGTGTCCAGTAGATGGCAGCATTGACATTGTTAAACAAAACTAGTGCCGAAACCTTTACCTGAGGGAAAAAAGAGGTAACTTCGGGGAAGGGGGGTTCATAGGCACAAAGCTTGTTTCCTTATGAAAAGGATTCGTTTGATTCTTACGTTACTTCAGACTGTGTTTACTGGTACATTTTACACGTTCATGTGTAGCATACAGCTTCGGACACACAATCCTCCCCTATTTCCACCAGCAAAGGGATTAAAATCACGTGGGATGATTGTCCGCAGGATCACGTGACACGTCGGCCGCATTCTTTACATAGTGCAGGTCACATGGCCCTGTCCAGGGCAGGTAATGCGAATTAAAGGATCCCTTCTCAGCTGCTGCCAGTGAGCAACCTGTAGTGCCTGACATGCCTGAAGGGGCTCCTTACGGAGAGCCCGGTCCAGAAACCAAGGCCATCTTTAGAGACACGAGTGACAGCAGATCCCCACATGGCTGATTGCTCAGATTTTCCCCGTGTCCATCTCATCAATCATCATCTGAGACAAAGTCAGGACAACTGTTCACGCTCCTCTGGGATTTTTTAATGGTAATACGACTAAACTGCATACTGATCCACTGAATGAACTGCAGACATGCATCACGACAGTGGGCGGCACTGGGCGACATAAAGGCATTGAAAATCAAAAATCAATCCCTAGTTGGTTATTTTCGTTGTTAAATTAAGCGTGATAATTGATTTCAATGGTGTTTAATTTCTTGTCGGAGCTCAAACTAATGAACGTAAATTGTCTCTAAACACGGATTCACTTCCACTGAATCGTCATTTAGTTTAATTTAATCTCCGTGAACGCTCTCCAGCCCAAAGCAGTTTCGCGTTATTGCATGCGATGCCATGTTAAATAAAAGAGCTGACGAGGAAGCATCTCCGTGGAGCCCCGAATCTCGATGTGGTTCCTGCTTGGTTTTTGTTGTTCAGAAGACACGTGCGTAACAATTAATTTAATAATCACCATACAGTGCCGTGTTGATCTAGTTTGGCCAAACCACTAAACTAATTCAAGCTTGTGTACGTGCACGCAAACAAAACAAATTGCCGAGATTAGAAGCGGGCCTGATGCATTACCACTGACCACGGATATTGGGCAACTAAGGCTTAAGTACGGCAGCACTGTGCGCCGTAAAACTGGCTGCTTATGCAGCGTGAGCCCCTGAAAGCTTGGGAAGACACGGAGAGCTGGAGGAAAGCCAGAGAATCAAGTGTCACTTGTCTAGTTTGGTTTCTCGATGGTTGTTACATCTTAACTATTGCAATACTTGTAAATATAACGGTGGACACCCTGTCCAGCTTGCAATAGGTGACCTGACCCTGTTAGAATGTCCGTATCAGTATAAAAGACTGGTGCAACCAGCATGATTTGTGGAGAAAATGTGTGCCGGGTATTACAGATTCCTGCCAATTAAATAAGCTAAACCACATGTTCCAAAACGAGTGCCCCTCCCCACTACCAAACCCAGTACCTGGAGGCTATAATGAATGGGATTAATGGGGGGCTTGGGCTGCGAGACCCAAAATATTTAATGGATTCTTATGTCAGGATCGTAAATTTTTTAGTTTTGAGTTTTCAGAAGCACCTGCGAGGAGCTGTGGCATCCGATTTGAGGAGGACCTGCTTAACACCAGAACCGTGCAGTGCCATGTTGTACCTATTTACCCTCCTTTGCCTTGGCCAGTGGTATGAATTGCGGGCCCCAGAAGGACGCACTGTCCTTCGTCCACCTTTATTTGCAGCGAGGTTCTGCTCCTCCACGTCTGTTGTTGTTGATGCAAACCCGAGCTTTGATAAGTAGCGCAGAGAATTATTCATGCGGCCGCAGTCCTCACAAAACTGTGCAACGACGGCCTGCAAAAGCAAGTATTTTTTACAGTGTTATTTTACTTTTAAATGTCACCGTTCACATATTTCCGGTTTGGTGTGGTTTAAAAATGCAGGACTGGAAGAGAGGAGCATCCACTCAGTGACAGTAGTGATGTAGTTCCTGATTTTATATACCACGGTCTTTTAAACTTTATCTTGTTTGGTTTTTCATAAATGTAGATGGATACTGAAGTCCATTCCAAGTAACCATTGTTGTGAAGAAATGTTTTATTTTTGTGCATGTGAATTAGTGCTGCTATAACTTAAGGAACTTTATTTGTAGCGATTTCCTTGCACTAAGTCATGTTTTCGTCCAGTAATTTACTCATTGACTATTTTTGCCAACGTTTTTGTTTGAAGTTTTTTGGCAATTATAAGACACAGGGGTTGAATTTTATTATTATTATTTTAATTGCTGTTTTACTATTCAAATTTGGAGCATGTGCATGCCACAGATAGAAGCCAACAGTTTATTTTCAAGAGTAGATTTTCAAATGAGTTGTGTGTTCATTGAAGCCATTCTCCACAGCACTGTGGTTCGGAGCCGTTTTTGCACTTGTGGCCTCCCCGTCAGCTTTAACAAGCCTCTGCTACTCTGACCTCTCATTAACAACCACAGAACTGGATTATTATTTTTTTTATTCTTCACACTGTTCTCTGTAAACTCCAGACACTAGCGTGTGTTAATCCTGGGGTGGTTTCTGTGCTGCTGGATTCCCCACGTACGACACTGACGATCACGCCAGACTCGAAACCGCTCCATCAGGTGTTTTCGCCATTCTTAATTCTTCGTCGCACAGTAGCCGAACCTTTTGACCTTGTCGGTGTGCAGTGTGTATTGAGTTGCAGCCACGTGATTTGCTGTTCGGGGGATTTGGCTGTGTGTGCGAAGAGACACATGTAGCTAATAAACTGGACGCTGAGTTTAAGTTTAACTTTGAAAAGCATGGTGCTAAAATCTCAGACGCAAACAATTTGTGCCATACATTTGTAGCAGTCCTCATGTGACGAAGGTGGAAGTAATAACTAAGTAATAATTTCAAGGTGGTCATTTTTCAAGAGGGTTTATTATTGTTACTATATATATATATATAATTTTTTTTACACTGTATGAAACCTGTTTGTCAAATAGGTTTGATACAGCCAATATAGATCGCATGGTGTTGCAGCAATATTTTGATATTTTCTTGCACATGGTATTTTTTGAAACCGCCTGCCGGCTTATCAAGCTCCGTGCCAAGAAAATGTGGGAAAAAAACAGGACTTGGAGCAAAAATCTCTGCAACAGGAGGACAGCTATAGTTTGTTGCTGCCTAGGTGTTCATGTAAGGGAACTTATTTGGCAAAAGGTATGATGAAGCAACTTGGCTCAGTAGGTGGCATCGTTGCCTCCTACCCCTTGACGTTGCCAGTCCGGCTCCAGCCCAGCTTCGCACATACAAACTTATGCATTTTCCCTGCATCTGTGAGTGGTTGCTATAGAATCACTGGTTTACATCCTAGAGCTGGAAGACTTATTAGTAAGTTGGTGACTCTGAACTTCCCATGAGTACGGCTGGGCCGTGTATGGAATGTTTATGGTATAATGGTATATTCTCAAAATGAGATGTAGGGTGACACTTTATATCGATTTTGCTTTTATTGTGCGTTAAAATTAGAGCTCTATTAAAGATGTTCACTAGAGACCAATAGTACTCCTTCCTGGTTGTAAACAACGCAAGAGCTTTGCTGGTGACGTTGAGAAAAATCCCAGAATTCACAGGTAAGATCGAACCACTCAGTGACTCACAGGGAATTTGATAGAGGGGGAAGGTCGGGAATCTGTATATCTTATATGTGGTTTTGATTAAAAACTGAACATTTAGCACACTTCATAGAATATTTTGTCTATTGCTAATCTGCATAAAAATACCAAGGTTTTATTTTTGGTCTGTATAGCCCATCCCTGTCCATGGCTTATAAAAGTCTGTGATCTGGCACCTCTGGGGTACCGGGTTTAGTTCTTGACCCCTGCTCCATTTGTATGCATGCGGTGGGTTTCCGTGTTCTCCTCTGTGACTGAGCATCATTTCCCCAGCACATGGCTGTGTGTCGGTGTAAGTGTGTGCCCGGTGATGGACTGGCATCCTATTTAGTGTCTCCCCTGCCTTGGGCCCTGTTATTATTGGGATAGGCCCAAGGCTGACCATAGCCCTGCATTTAGATGATTGGAATATTTATGGGAAATGCATCAATAATCAATATTATGTAAATGACACAGACCAAGAGATGTCAAACATTTCATGCACATATGCTTTTTTAATTAAAAAAAAATAGCATGACTATTATGTCTGTATGGAGCCAACAGTGTTTTATGGTGAATGAGATCTGAATGTGCTGTATTTTCATGTGTGTGTTTTTGTAATTTATATATTGTGGGGACCCCATAACCCCACAATGTGATAAGACTGTAATTTTTACCTTGTGGGAACATTTTTTTTCAGTCCCCACAAGGATAAACTCGATTTTAAAGAAATCTGCGAATGCAATCCAAGAATTAGAAATGCCAAAAGTCTTGCATTTTGTTTGGTTACTTATGGTAAAGGTTAGGGCTGGGTAGGGGTTAATGTTGCCATTGTTGGCATTCGGGTTTCAGATAGAAATGAACGGAGAGTCCCCATAAAGATATGAATATGTGAACTGTGGATGTGTGTGCGTGCATGCATGTGTGTGTGTGTATAAATTGCAGCTATGTTTAATAGGCAGACAAACTCAGCAGGACTTGGCTCAGGGCATTCCATCTGTTGGGCTTGATCGTTTGGGATCTTCACTAAAGGGGGTGCAACCCCCCCCCCAACCTCCCCTGGGACAACAAAGAGGCTTAAAGGAACCAATCCTGCTTACAGAAACAGGAATTTAGCATGAAAGTATACTAAGTTGCTTTTGTTTGTCACCAGACGATTTGCTGTGTGTGTGTGTGTGTGTGTGTGTGTGTGTGTGTGT
>JAAGVU020000043.1:7398967-7422560 GCA_011763525.2 Mormyrus iriodes | reverse complement strand
GGGGGGGGGGGGGGTGGGGGGGGGGGGGGGGGCGGCAACGTGCCAGTGCTGAGTGGCTGCTGCTCAAGGCATTGGCATATAAATAGGCCCCTTGTCTCCATTTCAGCGCTTTTCTGAGAGATTCCCAGTTGACTGATGGCTTTATTAATTAATTTATTATTATTATTATTATTATTTTCTATCCATTTCAATGAGACAAGTAGGTTGTATTTTTGATTAACAAGGAAGAAAATTATTCAGAGACATTTACATTTAGTACCGATATTTGATTTTAATTTATACAAGTACAGGTACAGGTACAGGTACACTGGAATGCTTTAGCTTGCGCATATCCCATCTTGCTCTCCTTTGAGTCACAAACACATATACAGGTAAGAGTAAAGCCTTGGATCTGACTGTAGGGTCAGGCCATTTATCCGGTACCCCTTGAGAGTTGGGGCGTTAAGAGTGTCTGGGGGTTAAGGGACCTGTTTGCCCACAGTCACCAAAGATGTTTGAACTGGGACTGACTAGATAGCATCTTTATTGTCAAATAAAGGGCTTATTCGAACATTATTTGAATAATGTTTTAATTTTGTTGCAGTCATAGGCGGCCATGTGTGTTATTTTTTCTCCCATTACTCTTGTCTTTAAAATCACACCGTATTGTAGGAGCAATTCCTTTAAAAGCAGTCAAATGGGATACTGTAAGTTTTTACTTCATGTCAATATATGGGTTAAAAGAATGTATCTGTATATGATTGGTTATTATGGCATCAAGTCAAAGACAAATGTCTTTCATTAACGAAAAAGCAAAGTCTCAAAAGCAGGACTTCTCTATAAACAACGATGTGGACAAATAGGATGCTCACATCTTACTTTCCAAATCAGTCAACGTTAGTCTTACAGTATATATGTCAGAAAATGTATTAGTGGTTTGGAACTGAAGACATTTGTTGTTTAACTGAAAGTGTGGAACTGATATAACACTCATTTTCAAACGCAGATCCAACATGTTTTACATATGGGAAACAACATTTCAATGTAGGATAAACTTCCGGTAATATGCAGAGTGTCCCTAATTGTGCTGTGGTTGCTGTACCTATATATTATTGAGTATTCAATAACAGCAACTGAACTGTCAAACTAATCATTTCACCTCAAATAATGCCAAAGATACATAAACAAGGCATCAGAGAGAAGCTTAGCTCTGCAGGTGACAAATCTATTTGTCCGTGACATTTTTAGTGTAAAGTCACAGTGACTATGATCTGATCAAAGAGATTATCCCCCACTGGGTCCAATTAGAACCATACTGTTGTAGGGGGAAAAAAAAAATCACTGACTTCTGTTATTCATTGTCCAGACCGAGACATTTTTTCCCCAGCATAGGTATTTTCTACCATCACCATGATTAAGGGAAGATGGCTTTAGATAAAAGTGCTCTGTCCAGTCACTTAGGACTTGGAGGGCATACGTTGTACCTCATTAAAGTCTATTCCATTAACTCACAAACACGGTTTGAAGTGTGTCACGGTCAAAGGTCACGCGGAAAACAGATCTCCATTTAACTCACCAGCTGGAGATGATAATTAGCAGGTGTGCTGGTGCCTGCGTTTAAGGGATGACATAAGGCTGTTTCTCGGCGGTAGGGTGATCTGCCGGAGCACCGCCGTGGGGAAAACTGGCAGGAGTGGGGCATGCCAAAGCGGTTTATTTAATTTCACATGCTGCACGGAGTAGCTGGTGTTTAGTGACCACTGATTTCAAATGTAAAATAGTAAGTGATCACAAACTTTTTATATTTTTTTATTTAGCAACAAACAGTACCTGATGAAAGTAAAAAAAAAAAAAATAGATTACATGGAGATGTCACATGCTTGTTTTATTATACCTTTTCTGTCATATTTAAAATTTACTATGATTTTATAAAAGTGTCCAATGAGTGAAGGCCATTGGGATGTAATTAGCAAACTTCAAAAGAAACACATTAATCTCCTTCATAAAGTTGATGTCTCTTGATGGGCTAAACTCTGATTAATGCAAACATTCAAAGCTTTTCAAGGACAAATAACCTGAATTTCAGCGTTTGTTGTTTCTCAGTAAAGACTAAACGTGTATTTTTATATTTATGTTTTTCTTCTGTATCAGTTTATCTTTAGACAACTAGCATTATCCTAACAGAAGTTTTACGAAGGAGAGAGACCCAGTCACATTAGGAATCGGACAAAGTAAAACTTTGTCCAACTGACAGATTTATAAACACTAATAACTCTCCATAAAAGCTATACCCTGTAATAAATATATATGAATGAATGTTTTCACTCGATGTGTCTTAATGGCTAGGATGAGTAACAGATCTTCTTGACAGAGGGTTTGTGTAGTGGATGGCAGGTTTACTGGAGTCAGGGGTTTACATTTCAGGGGTAACTGGGATTTGGCTTGGGATAGGATCGACGCAGCACAACGATAGCATATGAACATAAAGGTACGGATTCGGCAATGAAGGGAGGAAGATGAGCAGAGATGGCAGATAAGGAACCATAAGTTTCCTGCATTGGGTCTCAGTAGGGAGTTGGGTATGGGTTACCGGGGGCAGGAAAGTTTGTAGGTATCAGGAACCGAGACAGGTAATTTGAATTCTCACCTATAATGGTAGCTAATTAACGCTACACCCCCCACCTCCTTCGCACTATAGGTTTATTCCCTGATGGTCATTGGCCCCAAATAAAAGTGTCATGTGACAAGAAGACCTTGGCACAGCAATGCCCAGCTAAAAAAAGCCCCGACAGCTTTCATCCAGCGAGGAAGACGGAAGAGCCAGCATCATGCTGTGGCAGTTTTCTTAGGACGGCGACTCCTCGCTGGGCGGGACGGCGTGAGCTCAGCAACGCCAGGCTGCCAGTTGGGTGTGACACCGCAAGGAGTGGTGGAGTGTGATCCGTCTCAACTGAAGTGTGTGCCAGCAACTAATTTTCTTATCTGTTTTGGTTAAGTGGAGGTGAATTCGAGTCTGAACACGCCGAATCTGAGAGCGAAGCTGTTATGTCTCAGCTGTGTGTCAGTGTGTATGTCCGGTCCAGTCGATAGCATACTACCTGTATTAGGCCTATGTTGTGCTATGTGGAATTTTTTTTCTGAGCAAGCTGTTTTAGTGTTTGCGTTTAGTTCTTCTGCATCAGACTTAATAAAACCACTTCCAGCCCTTCTCACAGAACTGATGGAGATTCCTATGTGCACATTCACCAAGACGATAACTCATGCTTGTTTACGAAATAGAAAAACAAACACGCACAGGTCAGTGCCGGGAGAAGGCTTGTGTTAGAATTCCATTTGCACACACAGGTACAGATGCATCCTCTCAGGTGTACATCCACGAAGAAAAACATCATCACCATTATTTTCCTTAAGAACCCTTTTGCATACTTCCAAGAGACTGCCACATCCTACTTTAGTTTATACTAATTACTGTCCGTTTGTAAGTGTTTGGGATTTGGCAGACAGCAGAATAGCTACTGGCATGGTAGCATTCCTAACAGTTAATAAATCCAAAATATTATGTGTGAATTTAAAAAAAAGTGCCATTAAGCAAAGGACATTACAGAACCTGAAGTATACTCTTGCTCTATTAAACAGGACAGTAATTCAGGACAACTGTGACCTCTAACCCTAATAAAAGTAAGATTAGTGGTCAAACTATTCCAATAATAAGATCCATATGGAACCAAAGCTTCCACATACATAATTAGACAAATCTAACAGCTTTGATGGAAGTAAATGTAAGCACATTTCTTGATATTTAATATGATGTATTGTAAACATGTGGCATAATTCATTAGGTTTTCCCTTTAATCTTTAACAAAACTGTTTACCAGATATTAATGGTAAGCTACTCAAACTGCTGGAGACAACACATAATAGTTTAAGACTTCAAACTACACAGCATTTTAGTCAGTAGCTGTCAATTAGTTTTATGTTGTTTTAAGGCATTACAGAAACAGACTGGACATGAGCAGTATTTTTCCCATAAATCAGTGGAAATTGAAACTGGAAACTGAATTTGGATTTTTTTTTAAAATATATATCAGAAAATGGGACACCATTTTATTTATTTGCCTACAAAAAGTCTCTACTCTAGCAGGCCAACAAGCAGACCAAACGGAGCGGGTCACGTGATGCAGATTGTGACGCAGAGAGCCTAATGTTAAGATGTGATCGAGGCCTATGGGTGTTTAGCAAAAGTAACGCCGCCTTTCCCCGTGTCGTTGTGTTGCTAATCAGAGGAAGTTACCTATGCAGATGGCTGGGTTTTGCACGCTGCTACTTACATCGTAAATCTGTCCTCCACGGCGAGAAGCGCTACGAGCCGGACAGATATACCTGACTTGTAGCGTGGATATTAAAATACGACGAACAGACGCCCGGATCTCCTTACCTTCCCGTTTCTCAAACTAGAATAAGAATCAGACACAAGGCACTTGGAAGTGAACGAGTCTCCCGTCTCTGGAAATGGGGGAACCTCGGAATTATGATGTTAACATGATATAATAAGAGGAACAGCGAGTCCTGCAGAACTCACCATCTCACTGACAAAGATCCCCTTTAGAAAGTATCGGCGCTCATTTAAAATAATTCTTACCTTCTTACTCACTGAGTAGTGCTTCAAGCTGTGAAAAACTAACATGCCACCTTTAAGTGTGGCGTGTTGACTTTGCATGTTCTCCCCATGTTGGATGGGTTTCTACTAGGGATGCAACGAAAAAAGCCGAACCGTTCGGTTTCACATACACGGTTATGATTAGTATTTTTTTGTGATTTTTTTGTGTAAATTGTGATTTCTGCTTTAAAATTGTTTTTAGACCATCTGGCTTCACCGCCAAAACGGATTAAATGCATTTTCTCTGTGGCCCACACACACGTGAGAGTTGCAGCCAATGGATAGCCTCGAAATAGGGCACCACGATATAGCGTCGCGATTATAATCTTCTATAATCACCAGGGGTTTACATGACAGGCATAGATGGTGTAATATGTTTGTCCGGACGCCTTCTTTTCGCGGATGTTTGCTTACGCCAAAAATTTGGTAAGCAGATTAGTAGTGCGCATTAAATATTAATAATCAATATAAATTCGGCATTTCCTTATGTTTAATAAACGCGTGGGACTTTAAACTGCAGAAGTACCGTCATACCACCGACGTCTTTTTCTCTTGTTTATCCACAATAACACTTCTTTCAAAAGATGTTATGGCTGATGAGCTGTCCCTTTCTTCACCGCCACTTCCGTGCTTATTGCTTCCATGATTTACCAAAACAGTAGTATGTGGTGTGCTATGCTAACCGAATTTAATAAACATAAAGATACGCCAAATTTATACAGATTACTAACTTCTGGGCGTCACAATACCTATCTCAGCACATGCGCCATATCGCGATTACATGGCGATGTGGTATTGTGCAGCCGTATTGTGAAAGTTGTTTCCAGCTCAACATGGTGAGCGGTAGCCGCGATGAAGTGGAGCAGCTAAGGCCTCACCGTCATACAGGTCAGGTGTGTGGGTGCATTTCGGTTTCGCGATAATTTCTGACAGCGACGGAAAAGGAGCAATCGATAAAACTGCAACTATCTACAGACATTGCTTTACGCGCGATATGTATGCTAGCCGCAACATATGGACTATGAGCGCCCATTTACACCGAAATCAAACGGTAGTTGCTGCAGCTAAAAGAGCAGAGCCGGCTGCAGCGTATAAACAGCTCACACTTACAGCTGCTTTAAAACAAGTGACTAACATCAACTTGGATAGACAGAAAACTTTTCAAAAGCAATGGAGAGTTTTATAGCGGAGGATTTGCAGCCCTACTCCGACTGACTGTGTTGATGTACATTTGACCTATGCGTCCCTTACATTACAGCTTTTTTTGTTGATATTAATATTACACTACATCTGCTAAGACAGGAGTTCACATTATTTTTAACACTTTGACATTATATGGTGGCCCTTTTTATTAAAATTATTATTTTTTTATTTGTTTCAAATCTTAAAGAAAATAAGTTTTGAAAATGTATATGAAACTAAGTTTTTGTTTTATACATGAAATACAAACCACACCGAATGGAAACCATCTCACAAAAATCCATTTTTGAATTGTTGCAAACCTAGTTTCTACTTGATATTCTGGCTTCCATTCACTGTCCTTGCAGTCGGGCAACTTGCCCATAATGTGTGTGTGTGCCCTGCGATGGACTGGCATCCTGTCCATAGTATCCCCTGCCTTCCGCTTCTTGGGATGGACTGACCATAATATTGTGATAATCAGCTGGAAGATGGTTGCTTAATTTCAACAAGCAAAATTCATTTTGGATTTTTGTGTTTTATCCCTTGAAAAATGTCACTTCACTACTGCAAGGTGTAACCCTTAAAATATTCTTTAATAATTATAAAGAGAATGATAAACCAGAATCTAAACTGGTACTGATCTGTTCAGTTTCAAGAATTAGGTAGCATTTATTTTGATACCGACAATTTCATAATGATGGTGCTGTAAAGTAGGGGGATTTCATTTGTGCATTTTTAAAACACAAACCTGACCCCAAACTAACCATTACAGAACTTCTGTCATGCATCACTTAACAACGGGGATGCATTATGAGAAATGCGTCATTAGGCGATTTCCTCGTTGTCTGAACATTGTAGAGTGTACTTACACAAACCTAGATGGTATAGCTGACTGCATATCTAGGCTATATGGTATAGCCTAAATTACAATAAAAAGTACTGTGTAGTAAATATGTAAACCAGCATCACTAGGAACATGTGAGTAATGCGTGGCACTATAATGTTACGGTGGCTATGAGGTTTGACATGTAATAACTGCCACTAACGTAATAATTTTTCCATTCTTAATGTAATAAAAGTTGATAATGTACTAGCAGGCCAAAATTGTAATACATTTCCTGAAACAATAACGTGTTAACTTTTTGCTGATAAATTTATTATATTATTAGCATGCTGTTACATTACTGGTAGCTTTTAGTTGTCATTATTATTTGCCAGACTCGGCGATAGGAATTTTACCGCCATACCCCCGAGGTCCATTAGGGGACCACCATCGTATATGCGGTCCATCACTGACTGGAATGTCATTATGCAGCACATGACTATAGAAATAAAAATATGGGGGGTCTCACAGTACTACCACTTAATTTGCACACCAGATGTTACATGGGATGGGGTGTAGTCTAAACAAAACTTCTACACTTTTTTCAAAATAAATTTAGAAAGCTGTGACGTTATATGAAGCTTCCGGTTTTTATCCAATATAAGGGAAAACTGGAGCAAAGTGGTATTCCCCTAAATTAGGTCTGACCAGAGATGTTTGTGCACCTGTTTTTTTTTTTACTTTCCACACGAAAGGTTTTCAAGTACCGGCTCCCACCGAGAACAGTGGGTAGTCCATCTGTACCGGAAATGGACTTGAGGAGCAAAGGTCACCAGTTCATGTTCAAGGAGGCGTCCTGCTGTTGTGCATTCAAACGAGGTGCTTAACCTGAACTGCTGCGGTGAAATATGCAGCTGTAGGAGAGCGTGACGGTATCGGGCTGCAGGAAACGTCAGGCACTTTGCATAAGAACACCAGCAGAACAAACGAATTATAATGAGGGGCTAGGTACTTCTGCCTCTTGCCAGCATGGCCGTTAATGTGGCTTCGCTCCAGAGTCTGCTGCGTTTCTGAGTCTGACACGGGGAAGATCTGCGTTCCTTAGCAGCCAGGATACCTGCTGCTTTCTCGAGGGCTCAGCATCACACCGCAAAGCATTACATCAATCCTGAATTCTCAGCGAGGTTAATACTGCAATTACTCCGAACCTTGATGGGGAAATAGACACAGATTCCCCAATCTTGGTAATCTTAATAGCCCAGAAGCTTCTGTCAGTGTAACTGGGGATTAGGGGGACTGCCTCTCTGTTGGATGGGTGTAACCACAAATATTTTGCCCACCCCCTGGATGCAATGTAGGGTTATACCGAAGACCACCTATATTTATTTGAAAAATAAAACCCAACAAACTTCAAGCATTAATCTAATACTGTGCAGTTCTCCATGTTGAACACACACACACTACAGCAGGAAATGTGTGTGTGTGTGTGTGTGTTATGTATATATTACATTGTGGGAACCACAAACCTGTTATTTTAACGTTGTGGGGACCATTTTTTCGTATTTTGTTTGGTTACTTATGGTTATGGTTATGGTTAGGGCTGGGTTAGGGTTTCAGTTGTCATTGTTGGGATTAGGGTTTTTCCCATAGACATGAATGGACGGTCCCCACAAAGATATGAATACAAATGTGTGTGTGTATTTGTTGTCATGTATATATTACATTGATTGTAATGACCACAAATGTGATAAAAATCTGTTATTTTTACGTTGTGGGGATATTATCTGGTCCCCACAAGGGGAAACTCAATTTTATAAAAATATATGAATGCAATCAAAAAAATGTCAAAAGTCATTTATTTTGTTTGGTTACTTGTGGTTAAGTTTAAGGCTTTATAGTGGTTAACGTTGTTATAGTTGGACTTAGGGTTTTGCCCATAGAAATAAATGGAGAGAGCCCACAAAGATCTGCGTCTGTGTGTGCATGGGACCATTAGATGAGTCTATAAGGTTGCAATATTATGTTTAAGAACCTGATTAGTATTTAACTAGTTGTTGCAGGAATTCTCTTTTCTTTGTAGTTCTGGCAGAAATATGAAGCGAAGTAATCTATATTAGTACTAGTGAAGAACATTTGGAAAAAAAATGGGACTTAATCAATTTTAGAGATTGTAAAGCAAATTGGGGTGGGTGCTTTGGTTTGTTACCAAGTATATCTATGGAAATGCACCAAAATAAACCACAAGCTGAGAAGAATATTAGTGCTATATATATATATCAGATGTCAGAGAATTGTCTACACATCTGAGATGCATTTCTTCCTAGTGCCACCCGTTCCGATAGCCTGTGCGCTGCCATTTTCGCTTCTCCCATATTAAAACAACGTGATTAAATATGGGAAAAGAACAGAGGTCTGAAGCATCCTCGGGGATATCATTAGGGCAAATTGCCAAGGAATGAAACATGAGCCATCCAGGAGAAACTGTGAGCTAAAAGAATACCAGGGGACCGGTACGCTCGACAGCTGGAGCTCCGGTAACGTGCGAACTACAGCTCCAACTATCAAGAGACTCTGCTCACTGACACACACAATGTCACAATTGACCAGCAAACCGGCCAACCTTAACGGCTGCACTGCACCAGCTAAATAAATCTCTCCCCAAACACTCAGGTATACATCTGTCCACCTTATCGCACTGGTTTCGCTTTTTGTGTTTCTATTTCTTTTTAGACGGGGGTGGCATTGTTTTTGGGGGGGGGGGGGGGAGGTTGGACAGCCATCTTCACATTAACAGTGGCTCTGTTTTCACGCTAGCTAATCGGCTAATTAACATCAATCGGGGAAGCGATCCATCAATTATTTTTGGTTGTGATGGGGATGATGTTTGTCCGAGGTCTTCAATCATGTTAAACGAGGTGAAAATACTGCTTACCGATTTGTAAAGTGGTAAATAATTGGCATCCTTCGGTAGCTCAGGTTTAAATTGTACCACCAGAAAACAGGAATGAAAATAGTCATCTCCATATAGCCAGAGTTCTAAATTCTTTCATTTGTAGCAGCATGAGACCAACCTGAAGAGGAACCTTTGTGGCTGTCAGCACCATAAAGCAAGGGCCCAAAGATTTCTGTAAGTATCTACACTTCTTCTGGGGTTTTAAAGTCCCACAGCAACCTCAATGGGGATGATTTATGGGCCAGTATAAAGGAATTCTTTGTCTGAGATAAGGAAGGGAGAGCATGAGATAAGCAGTTAAAAGCAAATTAGAAGATTTATTTCATGCACTTATTCCTAGTTTAGGTCCTGCATGGTAGCAATTCAAAGTGCCATTGCTAATACTTCCGGACAGAAAGGTCCAGAAGTCAGCATCTTAAAATAGAAGAAATCTTACAGCTAAGCTGTTCTTTAAAGGTTTCATGTGCATTTCATTCATGCAGACAGATGAAGTAGGTTGTTGAATAAATGATCAGATGCAGAAGCTGTGTTACCAGGTCAACGGAGTGTTTGAATACAGAATAGAAACTACCGGATTCTGGACTGTAGTTTCTTTTTGTACTGTTTCTTGGTTTTATAGTCAGATTAAAAGGACAGAATTTACATAGCATTTATGGTGGCTTTTCTTGCTTTCCTAATTTGTTATGCCATTACAGGAATTGAGCAGGCCATTAGGAGAGTCAAGTATGATCGATAACCAATTACTGCAGACTAGAATAATGCTTTAGATAATATTAATTGAAATGCATTAATTGAAACACGGAAATTGATGCCTTTATAAATCAAAGACAAGCTGTCTAGATCAGTGGTTCTCAACTGCAGGGGGCCAGAGCAAGGACCAAGGGGGGGGAACCATGCAACTTGAAAAGAGTACAAAGAAGTTCTACAACATTCTTATTGATACATTTATATAACCAGATATAGGTTGGCACAATACTGTTTGTATTGATAATTTATTAGGCATTTAAAATTATGGCTTTATTAAAGGTTTTTAAGAGGGACCATTAGTATTCCTTACTGGATGTATACAGTGCAAGAGCTTCGATCATGACATTACACAGAATCTCAGAATTCACAGCTAAAATCAAACCATTCAGTTAGCATCTCACGGGGAATCTGATGGAAGGGAAAAGCAGGGAATCATTGTTACTTGGTTAATTTTATTTTAAAACTTTGTGTAAAATATTACAATTTACAATATTTGTTTTATTTTGGTGAAGGCTAAAACCTTAGGGTCTTTTCAGTTAAGTATACGTTCAATGGCTGTCAGGCTTCTGATGTTGGAACCATTTGTCAAATAGGTTTTACATTTAGTTTTTTTGTTCATAAAAATCCACCTTCTGTTTTGAGAGCTATGTCATAAACTGAGAAAAAAACTGAGTGTTGCTGGACATAGTGGAGTGAGTCTTGTTTGAGTCTTGTTTAAAAGAAATTACACCATTTGGCAGTGTAACCAAATTAAAATATGTTTATATTAATAAACATTAGCAATTGTTGTCATCATTGCAGAACACAAACAAGAGGAACAATATCATGACCTGTGCAGGGGTACCCAAGCATGTTTTCTTAGACACAGGGTCCTTGGATTAAAAAAAGGTCAAGAACCACTGGTCTAGATTGCTTCAAATCACAAACGGGTGCAAATGCTCCTCACGGTTCTGAAAAAATCAGATGAATTAAAAAAATTAAAAAAACTTAATGAACAGCATGACTCCTCAATCTTGCCTCTCCTCAGAGTGCAGTTGTTACTGCTCTTTCTGTTCTGTTGACAAACACCTGGAAGACCCCTGAAAACCCATTTGAAAATGGGCAGTTAACAAGTAGGAGGCAATAAAGGAACATGATAAAACTGTGAACACCTGGAGGTCAAAGGTCATGGGGGGGAAAGCTAGCAGAATGATATGGGTTGAGAAATGTCTATGAAATCCATCCATTTTCTGTAACCACTTATCCTATTCAGGGCTGCAGGGGGTCCTGAGCCTATCCCAGAAGCTACAGGCACAAGGCAGGGAACAACTCAGGATGGGGCACCTGCCCATCACAGGGCACATGCACACACCAGTCACTCACACAAGCACACCTATGGGCAATTTGGCAATTCCAATTAGCCTCAGCATGTTTTTAGACTTTCAGTGGAAACCAGAGCACCCAGAGGAGTGCCCACAACAACACAGGGAGAGCATGGAAACTTCACATGCATAGAACCCAGGCAGAGATTAGAACCCCAGGCCCAGAGGTGTGAGGCCACAGTGCTAACCACTGCACCACCATGCCACCGCTGGCTATGCAATCAATACTGAAATCCTAAAGTCGATGGGGGGGGGGGGGACCTCCACACACTCCTCTGCTGTTAGAAACTGCAAGGAAGCTACATAGCACAAAGATTCGTCGGTGGCCACTGCAGGCCAGGCAGCACAGGTTCTTGTTAGCATAGCGTTGACAGCAAGATGAAAAGACTCCAGTCAGGCTGGGGCCCACTGACTCTGAATGAAGAGGGGGGGGAAGGAAAAAAAAAACCAGACCACAGTTGACTAGTTACAGTGTCTCGTGCAGCACAATTATGCTAGCATATGACAAGCTGGCACGCTTGGGCAATCCCAGAACCAGCCACACGGGTTTGCATGGAGCGTCGCTTTAGCCCTGGTCACCGTAAGTCAGCTGACACGTTGTTGTACGATCATGATTTATTCCGTATCTTTGAATACATGCGAGTGTTCGGTGATGTTCTGGTAGACCAGCACAACAGGTTCACGGTGGGGCCCGGACGTCGGGGGGGGAGCATGCCAGTAGGATGCATAAAACATGTGCGGTGGCTCGCATCTTGATCCTGGCAGCTTCCTGGAACTGCAGGAAGGCGTCCAGCTGGACAGCTGCCCGGCTATGACTGGATCTTGTACTGCGGCGCATATTTCAAGACGGCGCCAGAGCTTGATAATACAACAGACGTTCGCACGTTTTCATTTCCTTTGCCCTCTTATGCTGTCAACATGTAAACCATACATAACGCTGCAGTACCACAGAAGATAATGATGGTTTAGGGCCTTCAAACAGGAAAACAAGAACACCGAACGGCAGAGCAGCCTGTTAGTGAATTGCTTCAGAAATTAGCTAGCGGAACTTAGCTGCAAACAATGAGTGCAAGATATTAGCTACTAAAATAAAGGAAAATTCACAGTAGCAATACATCAATGGCAAGTTTGTGTTATTATTATTATTATTACTGATGATAATAATAATAATATCATCATCATCATCCTCGAAAGGCCATTTGTCTTTGGGAAGTCTTTGAATGGAGCTCTGGGCCACCCACCCTGGCCCAGCAAAATTGTGATGGGTGGCTGGGTTGCAGAAGACAAGTCCTGCTTATTTTCACTGAAGCGCAGTAAACATCTGGGCTATAATCTGTCTAGGAGATAAGAGGCAACTCCCTTTCACTGAGCCTAGCAGAAAGTATGTGGAGGGTAATGTCATTACTGTACAATCACACCCAATTGGGAAATAAAAACGGAGGGTAAATAGCTTAAATCAGTGATCGCTAAACCGTCAACCATGAGCTACTAGTAACCCGCAGGGAACCAACGAGTAGCAGGCAGAAAGCTTACTAATCTTACCATCTGCACCCCCCTCCTGGTCGTCAACTTTTACCGTTGCCCCCCACTCGGCAGCTTTTATCATCATCACAACCCCCCCCCCCCAGATTATATTCTTTGTAGAAGTAGCTCTCACCGTCAAAAATGTTGGAGACCCCTGTCTTAAATTAAGGATTTTAACCCATCAACATGTAAAAGAGGTCAATGAAGATTTTACTGAAGCTGCATCTTGTTTGTGGGTGGGGCCAAAGGAAACGGTGCATCACTCTAACGTTGTTTGTATACTTGTTATGCAAGTTTAATTTTTGGGAAGGGAGGGAAACGACCGTTTTTCAACGATACTTAAACATGTGTTGTCTACTGGCTCACCAATAATTATACTGAACACTATTAAAAATCTATGTATAGATCTTGCAGCAAGGCAGCTCTTTCAGCTATCATTAGTAAATTTAATTATTTATAAGAAACTAAAACACTCATCAAAACTATATGTCGCATTTCACCTAAACTTAATTTTACTAAACGTTTTGTAGGTTTTTGATGTTCAGTGTGTCTGTTTTGTTTGTGTTGCCCATAAAATGTCCATGGAGTGCTTCCTGATGTGTTTACAGTATATGACGGTTTAATTTATTTCCAAGCAACCATTTAGGCATTATCTGTACTACTTCTTACCTTTCCATAGCACCCATGGTTCATGGGAAACTGAGAATTGTAGACCATTCCATATTAGGACAGAACAAATATCACAATGATTTTAGGAAGAAGAATCAATAGGTGTTAAGGGCTGGATTTAAGATCCTTAAATGAGTGTTCCCATGTAAATCAGGCCAGATAATTCTCTGATGTCAGAGGTCAAAATATCTTAGTTTAACTTTTCTTCTCATGGTTCATGTAATACAATTTATACTGTATTTTGATCTTATCATCATTTAGTATAAGATCTGTAGCAATAAGGATCTCGTTACGTTTACCTGCCATTTTTTTTACCCAAAATCACTTACAGTAGATGGACGGGTTACTCTTTATATGACCACGCTGGGATTTGAACCTATGACCTTTGTGTTACTAGCACAGTAGCTCTACTCATTGAGCTACAACAGCTGTCTTAATTACAGTATACTCATAATATTGTTACCATGGTTAATATATTGTTTCCATTGTGAACTATTGCTGTATGGACAGTAGTCTTCTTCCTTAAAACACTGAAATACATGACAATTAAATGGCAAAATGCTTCAGTTTCCCAAATGTACGCTTGTGTGGTGACACCGATACCTAAAATGAAAACGGGAAGTTCTTTGAAATATTATAGTAAATATGTGGCACTTTAAGAGCATTACTGTAGCACGTGCCTGTCTGTCATGTCTGTCAGCTCCTGCCATTAAAACGGCACTATTCATTGTCTAGATCAAAGCAGCTGAAAACAGGACGGTGAAGGTTAAAATCAGTCTGCTTGGTAACTTTGCATTTGTCTGCAGGCTGGTCTGCACCGTGATCACCCGTACCATCCGTCAGCAAAACATGAACAAAATAAGGAGGTTGACACCCAACTCACCAAATCAAAAAACTAGGCCGAAAGTGGTAGTTAATGACATATATACTGTACTTATTCGTTTTTGACTTTGTTCCTAATGCCAACTAACATCGTTACTGAAATGAGGGTAATTAAGGAGTTGCATGTGTGTTTCTGTGATCATACTCTCTTGCATTTTGGCACGGCAATTTGAAATCACTCTGCATGCCATTCGGGTTCAGCACCTGATACTAGGAAAATTTTAAACACAATCACTGTTTACCTACATTGGAATTATATAAAATAAGACTTTGTTCTTTTTCCCCATTACCTTTTTAATTACTTAACTACTGTTCAACTTGTTGATATTTTATTCTACTAATTAAAGTTTCGAATCATCCCATGTGTGCGTTGTCAGATTTCTGGTGTTGATGGGTTTTAAAAAATGTAGAACTTGATGTTTACAAAGAGCATACTTAACTGTGTATTACCAGGACTCATATATACCATATTGCAAAGTGTTTATCAAGAATAAAAAAGTCAGAAATGCATATCTGTTACAGATCACCTTTGTTGCATTTAAAGGCCAAAGCAGCTTAACTGGTGAAATGGGTGAAATTGGAGCATGTCTGGTCCCGAGTGATTAGTCCAGCAGTTTGTTTCGGTTTTCAGAGACATTCTTGCCAGTTACAGGCTCCGGGTAATACGCAGCTAAGCACAAAGAAGCAGGAGGGGTATAAAACTGCAGACTTAAAAGTGGTTTTCTAACATACAGAGAAAAGTTACGCTTCTTGTGTAACTATGATACACACTGTAACATTACCTGTAACATGCATTTATATATATATATATATATATATATATATAGTCACGTAATTATTGCAATTATTGTTAGAATTCTAACAAAAAATATCCAAAACGTGCACAATTATATAGTTATATAAAACACGTACAAATCAGCTGAATTTATCAGGATTTGTAAATTTGATTAGTTTGACAGCTCTTACCTGATGGGAATGTCAGCAGAGGTCCACTCCGCGGAATGTCAGCAGAGGTCCACTCCGCGGTGCAGCTTAAACATCGAGGACACCTGGAGCCATCTTCAAGTGAAGCAGCAGGTGCATCAGCATGTAGAAAAAGCTAAATCAGCCCAAAATGCATAGACAAGGAAGCATTGCTGCGGTTCTTGAAAACCTCCTTTATCCACTTATGCTGACTCACTGTAATTATCTGACATTGCTTCTGATTTTGCAAAATGTATTACTTGAGTTCACAAATGCTGTAAAAACTCCCTCAAGAAGAAAATAAGTCGGATGCCACAGGACCATCTGTAAATGGTTTTCTCTCTTACAAACACACTGATCCACAATTCCGTCTTGTAGTGGTCTATTTTTTCCAACTATCTGCCTTACTCTATGACATTTACTACATTCATTTCAATTAACATTTATCCCAGGCAACGTATATTAAGCGTAATCTAAAATAATGTATCTTAGCAAATAAATGAAAAGAACCGTAGAAGTTTTTCTTTTTTCCCCCAAATAGCTTCTCACTGTTTTGCTTAAAGGTCAATCTAAAAAAAAAACTCCCTGGCATTGATAGACAGACCGCTCAGCGAACGTTACGGCTTCCGATTACGGTGGAGCATGACAAGTCGTTAAAGTGGCCATTAGCGTAACAGTGTCCAGCCGCGGTTTATCGGAGATCAGAGCTGTTGAACCCACTTCTGTTTCCAAACAAAATGTCAGCTTCTGCCCTTGCTGAACAAAAAATGAAAACCCAGCAGACTCAGATTGACACGACTGTTTAGATTCAGTATCGACTGCCAATGTAGCTCGATGTATCGTTCATGTTTTGTTTTTTTTCGTTTTTTTTTTTCTTCCCTCCTGCTGGAAGGACAGAAAACAATGTCCGCTTCCAGCTCCCAGTACTGAACTGACTGGGAGTTCAGGAACCAGCACCATGGAAACGAATACCTCCAGCAGGCCCGAAACACATTTTTGAGGTTAGGGGCGTACACCCCCCTGTCACCGACCCTCATGACTCCTGGGACTGATTTATAATATTCTTTGGGAGTCTATAATTAACAAGGTCAAATGACCCCCCCAATACCTGTTTCTTCCCAGACCTTGCAGTTAGTTATCATATTTTACAGACTTCCAAACACGATTCAATAAAGCTGCACTTTGCTGTTTTTCCCCAGACCCTGTGCTGAAAATTATTAGCCATCGCGGCTCGCTGGAAGACGCTGACACACAATAGAGGCGTGCTGATCACTGAGCACCACTCTCACTTCCAGCATTTCCGCGTCGGGCCCTTTGGACCCATGTTCTCCTGAACACGCACGACTGCTCGAGCGCAAAAGGCCACGCGTTCACTCACCCCCGGTCAATAAAATTGCCCGCAGAAACACTTACTTAACCCTCGTCTCGAAGCAGCATCCCTCTTGTCATCCGCATTCCTCATCTGTCAGCATCAATCTAGTTTACAACAGAGAAGAATAAGTAACTATCTTGTAGGTCAGAGCTTTGATTCGGTCCCCTGTGAGAGGCAAAAGAAATCTGAAAGCACAACAGGAGTTAAAAGGAACCGCTCTGTTCTGACTGAACAGTTTTGTAGCTTCTTGGATGTGAGTTTGAGTACTAAAAACACCATTGTGTTACAATATAAATGTTCCCTAAGCAACTGTAAAAGTCCTAATTCCTTCGACGTCAGTTAAAAGGCCTTTATTCCCTTACTGCACGCACGCATGGTGAACTTCATAAATACCCTTTCTAAGGAAAAATGAGTATGTTTGGAAAGATCACAGTAATGTTCTTTAGGTGGGTACGGGCAGCAGTGGTGGCCCAGTTGGTGCCAGCACTGCAGTACATCTCACACTTTTAAGTCTAAAAACAAATACTTTGCCAGGCTTTTTTTAGCGCGCCGAGGGCGACTGAGTCCTGTGCGGTGTTCTCTGCGACGTTCGTAACACAGCACCATGACAGCCCACCGATAGTGCGGTCTCCGACTTTCACACTCTGTCCAGCGGCCGCCCGTCACTTTTAGGCTTTCTTACAACGAAAATTGTCTGCCTGTTTTTCCAGTTTTAGCCTGTTTTTTGAGGAAAAAAAATCCAATAAACGCATGGTGGAGAAAATGCAGAACTTTTCACTTTTTTTTTTTTTGCTGTACCTATTGCCAGTACTCTAGTCATGGAAGTTGGGGTGGGGGGGTTCTTAAAAAGTTGTGCTGAATATTTGTGCCGTTAAGTTGAGGCCTGTAATGAAAAGATCAGAAGTCCATGTGCTGGACGATGGCAGATCAGATCACACAGCTGAATTAAATAAACGCATTACTGGCTTTAACTTGTGTTACACTAGCATTGATGCTGACATATTTATAGGCAGATCATCACAGGAATTATTACTTATTAATAATAATAATAATAATTTGGGGGCAGATAATCTGGAAATGACAATTATTTTCCAGTACCAACCAGTGAAGAGGACAGCACACCAAACAAAGAACCACATGAGCTCACTAACAAAAATAATTCACAGCAGGAGAATGCAATGAAACTCAGGGGAAGCATTAAATGTGCTTTTTCATACTGCTGGTGTAAAGTTTTACACCACCCCCCCCCCCCCCCCCCCCGTTTTAAAGTTGATATCATACACATCGATGGAAAACAACTGCATTTTTAATGTAACCCTGCAAAAATATATCCATGCTGACAATGCTTTCTTTAAGCCTGGCATGCAGACACCCGCTGGATCTCCTGCTATGGTGGCTGGGCTCCTCTGGTGTCAGGACCTTTTATTTGATTTCTTTACTGGTATTTAAACAAAACAGGCAGGAAACTCTTTAAATGATAAAATATTTGATTTTGATCCCTTTTTGTTTGGTTTCTCTATGATATATATGTATTATATTACTTTTTTTTTTTACTTGCGTCTCTTATTAAATTGCATATACAAAATGTCATGTAGAAACTGAATTTGGAAAATGAAAAAAAAAGATTTGAGTTGGGTAAGCTATGTACAATATGCTGCAACAATGCAGGCCAATTTAACTTTGAGCTACTGTATTCTATCTTCCTGCAAAATTTGATCTTAAAATAATTTTGGTGAATGTATTAAAAAGTTCCCATAATCCCAGTTTATGGTCTCACATCTTCTTACTCAGCCAGTAAAAGGCAGAATGCAGAACCAAGTTCAAAACAAGCCATATGAATGCATAATGTAAAATTCTGGTAGCTTAAATGTGTTTTTTAAATCACAAAAAAAGGTTTAATGGTTGGGGAGGGAAAAAAACGCTTTTCTTCCAGTTTATTGCCCAAGTGCCAGGGGGATGCTGGGAGATTTTGTAAAGCTATGGGTCAACGGGCAAGTCTGTAGACTGGAATTAACATACAGTAGAACAAGAAAACATTAACGACACAATGAAAAGTGCAGGGATGAATTTGCAAGCTAAAACCATACTGTTTTGAAGCTTAACTGCAGCCATGCATGATAAACTAAATCCTTAAATACCATTAACCTCAAACAATGAGCCTTTAAAGCTACTATGGTTTGACATTCATAAGGGTTGTTTTATAACTGGGTCAGACATATTAAATTCATATTTTTATTCAAATATATAACGTGGTTACATACATGAACCGATAAACAGCAGTTATTTGAATCATGCTTTAAATTCAAAACGAATTTCGGGAGGAAAGTAGGCAAAAGAACAACTTAAGTTATGTCATTATCTTCTTTAGCTGCTTTGAAATGTACTGCTCTCAGCTCTTAATCCCCTATTTTTCATTTTTGAAGGCTTGTATAAACACACATAATCCTTGTTTAAGAAGCCGGACTTTGCAAGCAGCCATCAGACTCGTTATATTCCTGAATGAAGCAACTGATCTTTCGTTTAAAAACCAAACGAATTATTCGCAAGTGAGCAGTGAACGTCCTATTATCACCACATCCAGTAAATATCACAAAATATGCAGTGTTTCTGGTCTGGGGCAATAAATCAACATCTTGACTTTTAAATTAAACTCCGCACTCCCACTCCTCACTGTTTGCGATGTGGGTGTGTTTATGCTTAGCAAATCCACTGATACCAAGCATATATCATCTTACAAGATTCACAGCGTGCTCTTCGGGCACACTTAGATGCCGCGTATCCAAAGCGTTCGTCCACGTATTAACTCCTTCCATGCACCTATGTGAATCTCAAAGGTTGCAAAAAGCCTGTGGTTTTTCAATGGTATCTATGCAAACGTAAGAATCCACATGAAAATTTAGGCGGATTGGGGGGAAGATTTTGATAACAAAGATATTCCAAAATTGTTTCAGACTGTATCATGAAGGAACTAAGCAGAAAATTATGTATCGTGCAGCATTGTATTATTTTTAAATTGATTTAAACAAGATCACATAAAAGCCATATATAAAAGCGCTTGCTGTGTATTTATTAAAGTAAAATTCTAGTCGGCATTCATACAAACAATCAAATATGATGGAGGGAAAAGCACACAAATTATAAGACCTTGAACCTTTCAACCTACGCCGACTTTTCCGTTACAAGTGGCCCATATGAAATTTTCCCTTCCATTTGAATAGGCCTAAGTACTCGTACAAGGTAGGTGATAATTTTAGTCCCAGCACCTAAGCAGTTTAACGCGATTTAATGTTTAATTAGAAGTTTTAAAAAATAGTTTAGTATTGTTTTCAGGAATTATTCATGAAAACCGTACCATGCATTAACATTATATGCATTGCATATACGAGAGGGAAGATATTTATAATTTTTATCTATTAATCGAAGAATCTTCTCAAGACCAACAGATTCTTTTTTATGGTTCACGTCTTAATAAATGACTAATGTCAACAGTAGGCCTATATTTAATAGGAAGCAAAACAAGGCACTTGGGAGGGTCCTAAAATACGGCCGACACTGGCTGACACGATTTCTTGTACGTTCGCGTATCATGAATGAAGCAAACCATGCAAACTGCTCAGGATGCATAATGCATTTTATACATCATGTGTCAAATGAATTACCATGTAACGTTCAACGAGAGGAACAGGGGAAACCTTCGACTAATTGGCAGCAGAGCGCTTGCATAATTAGCGCCGCGTAGCCTGGCTTCCCTGCCAGTAGCCGCTTAACGAGAAAAAACAAAAGGCAGCCGCGGCGCGGTGTGAAGAGGGGGCATGTTGACTACGGTTCATCAAGTGGATCGGAAGCCCCATCATCCACCAATAAGATCGTTTCATGACCGACAAAGCTCTTTGCAGTCAAATTTAAATAGATTAAGTAAATACTTATATGAACGTTTTTATTTCAGTTACTTTTTCTTTGTTATTTTATTGTTGTGTTTTTTGTCATTTTAATGACTTGTATGGTACTCCATAACCGATCTAAAGCTATTCAAAATGATCTCATACTGTCACCGCATACAAAGACAAATATACTATAATTATATACAGCAGGCGCGCGTTCTTTTTGTCAAGAAAGTAGACCATATTTCTAATAAATGAAACGCAAAGTCATTAAGATTCGCGAGCACATAAAAAAAGCCGGAGATTGTAAGTCCAGATCCAGAAACTTACAGGAAATGCAGATGTTGCATTTCTAACAGCTTCTACAGTTAGCTTTATGTTCAAAGTGCAAGCGAAATATGTATTTTTGCTACCCTAAATGAAGCTAAAATGCAAGCACAATACGTGCAGGACTTCATCTGAGACATGAAATTGTTGTTGCACAATATATTCACTCATTGAATTTTGTTTTTTTAATCAGATGTTTGGTATGATTAATCAGGCCTAGTATAAATTATACTAATACAGGCTAATTGTAATAAATTATGCTACAATTTAAGACGTGTGTCACAGAAGAAAGCAAAAATGTAGGTTTTATTTCTTTAGATAAAGAAACGATATTCCGCTCAATTGCCCTTTTTCCACTAGATGGCAACATTAGAATTTCCCCTGTCGATTTCTGAACGTCATACACACTCAGATATGTACAACGTTCTTTGCCATGCGGATATCATGGCATGTGGACAGCTGTCAAACAGCCATTCTTTAAAACAATGACTCTAAATATATTTAGACTCGTGCTAAGCATACTGTATTATTTATTAAATATATGAACTATGTAAGAATTTTTAACTTTTCAAATACATTGTGTCTATAGATCTGTCTAAATGAAAAAATAAGTTTCCGATCCTCCACATTTCCATAAAAATAAATAAACGGAACTTAAAAATCAGTACCCCATATCATTATCAAAGCACAACCAAATCATTATTAAGTAAATCGATTAGGTATAAGGCTGAACAAATGCATGTTATAATGTTGCACAAAGTGGTAAAAAATGTGATTTGAAAGTACAGTCGTATTATGGCACCGACAGTTAAAATAAATTGTCGTGATTAAGTTACTGGTTGGTCAGGTCACAGGGAAACAAAGCGGTAGATTTCTGTCAGGTTGCCAAACCAGCAAGAACAATAAGGTGGCTGCCCTTAAGGGGCATTACCTTCCCGTAACTATCCAGTGCGACCCCTTACCACAAGCATATGGAATTTCACAAGACGCGCCACGCCGTGTCTGTGATACATGTTTGCCAAACGATTGCAGCACAGCTTACCTAACTGTGCGCCATCCCCATTTGCGCAACAATGTTAATATAAAAAACTTAAAAATACGGTACATTTAGGATGATGCTACAGAGTTCCGGGTCAGCATGAAGCGGTAAGACTGCCACAGATATGAGGATGTACCGCCTTCTACGTGCGTGGAACTATTATTAAGTATTAACTATAGAGGCAGACCAATATGCTTCAACGCTTGTCATCCATATGGCGCACATTCCATTTCTCTCCAAGTAAAGCATCTTATTGCCAGACGAAAACTGTCATGGCCCCACCTACAATCCGGAAAAAAAACCGGTCTCCTCGATGTTCCGGGCACCTTCCTTCCAAGTTTACGGCTTTAGAAATCTGAATTCACTAACAGCGTGTCCTAAGATAAACTAATCATGCGGCTCATTAGAATCAGGCTTCACACTGGGGATCCAACCTACACAAAGTGGCCCTATTTGGCATGCAAATGAATAAATACCATTAATTCCATTCTTCCTTTAAAAATATCACAGCACTTGGAAGATATTGTCTCCTGCTTAAGGATCCGGGTTAATTTTATGAGTCGGTAACATATGATTTCTGGGCAAGAACAGCAGTGTTTGATGTAAATCACATACTTAGCCATTTAACTAATTATACAGGGGACTTGCTTGTCTTGCAAACTTTTAACACCCTTTTGTTAAGTTTTTTTTATGTACAAAAAATGGGCTTCTAAGGATGAGGAAGAAAGTTTTCTGAAAAGTCTTGGCTGCTTTATTGGGAGTCAGGGTGCATTGATTTCATCCTGTTCCAGGCCCTTATACAAACGGTCATTCATAAAACAAGAGTGTACCCATTGAAACCCGAAGCTCAGCCAAGCGCAAAGTTGCCTTTCCATCTCGCTGGTTATGCCGATCAGGCACCAGCTTCCCCTAGCCGCGGCTCCAGCGTTATGCGGGACGAGGGCCGTCCTCCGAGCGGCACCGGCGAATCGGGGCTAACGGCGGTAATCCATGCAGGGTATGATCCGAGAGGGCGCGAGAACCGGCAGGGAGATGTGATGTAACCGTCGCCGCCGTGTTTTTTTTTGGAAGCTGCTTCCCAAGACAAAGGAATATAAAACAGCCGGTACATTTCCAGCTCGCAGGGGGCCGGGGTGTAGACGGCTGGGGGGGGGGGGGGTGACCTGTGAGATTGCATTATTTTTTTGCTATTGAGACAGGGTATCACCCAGTGAGACAGCACTCCCATTCTGCT
>JAAGVU020000043.1:7347956-7398867 GCA_011763525.2 Mormyrus iriodes | reverse complement strand
GGGTGACCTGTGAGATTGCATTATTTATTTGCTATTGAGACAGGGTATCACTCAGTGAGACAGCACTCCCATTCTGCTGGGGTCCCACAGCGGGACTGGGAACGATCAACCCCTGCAAGCCTATTTTATTTATTTATTTGTTTGTTTGTCTGTCTTTCTTATTTATTTCTATATCTATATGTTTGTTTGTTTGTTTGTTTGGGAGAGTCAGGAGGACTCCCCCAGGAGAGGCTTGTCTGGATTGCCCTGCATAGCCGTTTATTATCCGCAAAGTGTCTTTCCCGATGGCCGTGGCGGGGGGGGGTTCGATGTCCAATTGGTGGGCCCCCGCTGATTTACCAGCATGCTGCACAAACGGATAACTGTTTCTATTCCCATCTTCTGGATGACGTGCATTGCCTGCTGTCAAAATGATGTCTGTGGCCTACCGCACCCTCACCCTGCCCCCTCACCCGTCCACTTTTCCGCCTCCCCATACACCCCCACCCCTCAGCCAGCATCACTTTCACTTTAAATGTGCTCCACCTCCCTATGATATTCGGTTGTTAATTTTGTTTAGAAACTGAAAATGAAATCCTTGCGGGCACTCACCTCTTTCCCCCTGTGGTGGGATGTTGCGCCAGGGAATTCCACCTCTAAATCTTTGCTCTCTTAAGGACCCCAGCCAGACGGTGGGCCCAGGGACAGCCATGTGGGGGTGGGGGAGGGGGTCAGCATCATTGGCAGCCACTCCCTTGACAGAGCTAGCTGCCTCCATGCAGATCAATAATGGCTCCCAATTAGTCACCGCCCACCCCCTACAGCGCTTCACCAAGGGCAAGGGCGACGCGTGTCTTCACGTGAACCCCATACGGTATGCACGCTTGCTACATGTCAGCATTCTGGCACGGCAGGCGACCAGTCTGACCGGGGTATAAAAAACTGCCACGGTAACAGGGTAATTATCTAAAGTCCTAAAAAATCCAATTAATTTGTGAACCAATGAAGAGCCACATATATTTAAATGGCAGAAGAGATATTCCAGCAAGCACAAAGAATCTCACCAGCCCCTTTTCTCTGACCCATAATAAGTGGAGTTTTTTTTATTTTTTTTGAGAAATCGTATTCCTTGGGGCCAGGGGGAGACTTTGCTGCATATGCCGGCGACGCTAAGCCAAAAGGATCATTAATTGGGGGCCAAGTAGCCTCAAGGGTTTTCCCCGTTTAAGCTCCCTCCCCTTGGAAACGAGCGCCTTGCGGTGCCCCCGCAGCGCAGATCTGCCGGGGTCTCCATGTGGAGCGACAATGCCCCCTTTGTTTCACGGTACGCAGCATGAGTAAGTCCTCCGTGCCCCTTTGAGTTTTCAGGGCTGGCAGAGCGGCACAGCCAGGGCGGCGCCGTCACCTGCTCCCGGAAGCGGGGGCATGTCGCATCAGTGCTGTTAGTGTGGTTTTGCCTCCTCTCACCAGACAAGAGAGCCGCCAGGACAACTACACGCATGAGAAAAGCGGCTAGGCAGTTTGTTTGTGCGTGTTTGGTGGGGGGGTAAAGGGGAAGCACCTGAGAAGAATGAGAGTCTCAGTGCATCTGAGGATCCACAGGGTAGATCAGTCGAGAACTTCTTGCAGAGCACAGCAGCATCGCACATGATAAGGAGGAGAAAAATTAGCCAGTTTAGAAGATTAAATTCCGGCCAATTTACAGAATGTGTAGCTCCTTCAGACGTTGGAGTGAGTGATGTGGAAAACCACTGTCCTAAATTTGATTTCGTGCATAAAGCCTCATTCTTCAAGCAAAATTATAATGGTCAAAAACACAAGATCGTTATCGAGTTAACTCTGTTATCTCTATTGAGTTAACTCTGTTTGCTTGTATGATAAGGCAGCATGTTTAAATGTGTAATTTAGCATGTAACATGTCATGGATGCTTGTAGTTTATAACAGTGAAATATATTTGTCATGCTGTATAGTTGAAAGTGGTTTGTTTGCCATTAGACTGGAGCCCCCTTTGACATGGGGCTAGATTTGTGTACAACTCCTCTCTGTGGATCGCAGCCCTTGGGTTGCTTTAATCAAGACCCATGAGTGATTGTAGGATTCTGGGAAGACTTGGCCAGCTCTGGTATGAAGGCCAAGCCCACCATGGCTGGGACTGCCCGCTGATCTGAGTTCACCGTGAAGACCGCTCCGAGCCGGGAGAATAAGTGCGGGGGAGGGGGTGCCCGCATACCTTCCATCAGACCTACACTGCCGACACACTGTCAGCGCGCACTGAAGGAGAAAAACGACCCCTTTCTCATCCCTCAGTACTTTTCAAGGGGGGCGGACCACGTTAAACCCTTAAAAGACAGACATCACGTCCCTGATGTTCCATATTGTCCAGATCTTCTCGCTCCACTTCCCCGGCGTCGTGCACTATGGATTCCACGGCATGCGAGCAAGGGCATCCAATCACAGTGTCAGCCCACTGCTACAGTTTGTACACAAACGACACACCAGCCTTTATATGACCTGCATTTCCTTTCTTTGCTTTTTTTTTTTTAATTTTTACTTTTAACAACATCCAATGAGTCATGGATATGCAGTGAAGCTACAATCCATATGCACCCCTGTATTGCAATGCATTTGTAGCAATAGACATAAATTGGATTATAGGCTAAACTCAGATAGTATGATTGATGATAATTTTTCGAGAAAACTAAATAAATCGATATAATTTAACTTAAGTTTGGTGGATTTCTGTCAATTCCAAAAAGCGAAAAAGCACAAGGGAACCTGATTGCGGCAGGTTATGAAGCTCCTTCTGAGGCCGCGGAGGAGATTTTGAAGGAAAGTGGACGCATATCCATCTGTTGGCTTCATTTGCAAACGGTCTCTTTACCATTCAAATGTGTGCCTTCGTCTCCCTGGGCGGCAGCTGGGTTAGGCCACGACTTCACTCTCAGACTCATCATTTTTTTTTTTGTTCATACTTCACAGTCCTGGTGTGCCAGCTTCCAGTCTGTTCTCCTTTGAGTCCTATTCTACTGGAGCAGGCCACATTGCCTGTAAGAGAGAGGGGGGAAAAAATCAATTCATATTTCCATAATCCACGCTCTCCTGCTCCTCTCCCACCCCCTCCCACCCGTCTCTAGCTCCTCCCTTGGGTAGGATAACCCCTCCACCCTGATCTACGGCCTACAACTGTCATTACGCTCAACAACAATAACAAGATAAACAAAAGGGCCCTGTAGACGCTGGGCCTTAACTGCCATATGCTGGCTAACTTCGCGGGGGGGGGTCTCTATGCAGTGTGACAAAAAAGGAAAGGATGCATAATCCAGATAATGAGACAAGTGAAAGGACCCTTTATGGCTTAAAGGAAAAGGCAGAGCCATAGACGTAATACAGGAAAAAGCCATCTTATGCGTAAATGGTGCCATCGGAGGATACAGTAGCTACTTCACACCCTTCGTTATGTTCACTGCCCCTCTGCTCTGGAACGACTTGGTGATGTCACTCTCAAGGGGTCACAGCCAGAGCGCCCCGTAGCAAAACAAACCTTCAAATCAAGGCGACGGGCCATTTTTCATCATCTTTGATTGCATTCCATATTCTGGTGCTTTCTTGTAATCTGAAGGGCAGCAGGATAGCCACCATTTATTTGTCGTTAATTCCCTCCATTCATTCATCTTCCAGCCGCTTATCCAGTACTGCGATGTGGTGAGCCTGGAGCTTATCCCAGGAAGCACGGGCCATGAGACAGGGGTACACCCTGGATGAGACGAGTGCAAAATGCTCTGCTGTGAACCGTAAGACATTAGGCAAACAACTGATAACTACTGGCACCCTCGTTACCGCGACATTCTCAAGAAAATGTGAACCGTACCTCAAAGATTAGAGGACATCTCCAGCTTTCTATGGTGTAGTACTTTGTAAATCCAGTCTTAATCACCTTTGTTGAGCATCCACTCAAACTTCACTCATCTATGTTTATACATTCTATAGGTATCAGCTGTGCAATGTGCCACTCAGTGCCCCCACCACTATACATCAATTCCCCTGCCTTCGGTCGTTAAGCAAAAATAATTAACCTTACTTCTTAGACGATTTTTTTTCCAGTAATGTGTTTTACACAACCAAGGAGTTAAACTCTGACACAGATAATTAACCCAGGTCTTTAGTCATTCCCATGGATATTATCATATCACGTGATCCTGTTGTTATGGAAGAATATGAAATGCCAGATAGTATAATATAGGTGTCCCCATTATAATCATTATATCATTATAATCATACATTTGAATATGTTCTTTGGTATGATTTTGATATTAATACATTATGTTGTGCTCATTCATTAAACCTCTAAACAAATATATAAAATAACATAGACTTCCACCTTAAAACATAATACTTACAAGGAGTCCCTTATTAATTATTAATAAAATAGAGAAACATGCATTATATATATATTTTTCAATATACATATTATAATCGTCCCTTATATGGGGAAAAAACACACAAAATTTTGACCCGTGTATCATTACATATAATGTATTAATAAAATCATTAAAGAACACAAAAAAATAGGAACTGTATAGTAATACCTTAAGCTAGCCAAGGATGGCTAGCTCAGTTAGTGTTGTTCCTCTGCTTTTATTGTGGGTTTATTGTCCTTGGCCTATATAAAAATTACTGACACCACAGACAATTAAAATCAAGTTGCAAGGAAACGCCACACTTTGGGTCACCTCTATTTATGTATACAGACCGTCCGAGAACTTTGCATGAAGTGCTTTCACCCAAATTGCACAAACGGGGTAAAAATAGCAAACAGAATCACCTCAGGTGAAAAGCTACACGTAAGCAGCCTTACGATAATTTTGGACTTATTATGAGTAATGAAGACGTCATTTCTTGGGGCAGAATTTCGGAGGATCAGATATTCCCAGTCTCACGGAGCCCTATCCTATCTGCTCTGCACAGGATCTACACTCACGATTAACAAGGTATCTAGGGTCCCTCTTGCACTGCTCGATGTTTGTCAGACCCACTTGACTGGTTCAACTCAGGCAAATGCCGTTGTCTACAGCCCTGCGTTGGCCTGCTTCGAGCACCTCAACTCGGGTCAAGTCTAAATCACTCACACGACTTCATCAGTTTTAAAAGCAGACAACTTTTCCATGCAAGTTTTAGGTCTGAACTATGTTTAACACACTGAATTCTAAAACCGTTTGTTCCTTTGTTTGCAATGTTTATTGTAAAATTCTTTTATGACAATCAAGCAAAAGTTGTGAGAATTCTAGTGTGTTTACTGTTAAGAAATGTCCCATATGTTGCATGTGGGGTCAGTACCAAGATCAGCGGCTGGGCACACATGGTGTTGTAAACATAAACAATGTATTCTTACCTCTGAGTTATGTAAATCCTTTACATTTTAATCATGTGTTCAGGTTGCTTTAAGGATTCTATATGGATTAAGTAGCGATGGGACACAACATCCCAACTAGACTGAACGTGTGAACTCAGGAGAGACTGAACATTGTGATCTCACACTCTCACTCTCACCCGTTACTCTCTTTAGTGTTAACCATCTTCCAAGCAAAGGTACAGCCAGCCATTGTTTCATTATTTATTATACCGGAAAGATGCTGAGTGTTTCCTCCGCTATAAATGCATTTATCCTTCAGTTCAAACAACAGAATTACACCCAGTTTTTTTCAAGATACTCAGAAATGCAGAATGAAATTTCACTGAGTGCGAATTAAACTTACAACAGGGCAAAGCGGACATGTCGTATAATCTGATTTCATGATTTTACGCACCCCATCTTAAAAGATTTACGAAGGCTGTTTCTTTTCCTCCGGGCTTTATCCTCCATATGCCCAGTCTGATCTGGTCCAGGTTTGATGCCCATTTTATGGGTGAAATGAATATCTCCACCACCGAGTTTCCGTAGCCACACTCACAAAACTACCAAAAGCCATATCTGCTCTCTTAGGACTCTGGAGCAAGATCTAAACGTTGCATACAACCCTACAACCACGCACCTACCCAAATAAATGCCTTATTGTCTGATAAAAATTCACATGCAGAGCACATTTCGAGATTTTTCTATATATCACACATTTATATGTCACGCTTTATTCTGGTCAAGCTAGGCTTGAGTCATAAAATCCCTGGCATAAAATCCCTTGCGCTGAGTTTTTACTTATTGTATATATTATATTTTCAGAGTTATATTATAGGAGAGTCGAGCACCTCGGTGCAAGAAGTGGAAGCCTGTTTGATAAGTTAACCATGCGGCAGAACTTAAACTCAAGTCATACAGACATTGCACTGTATTACTATGGCCACCTCGGATTAACGCAGGTCTTGAAGATGTCTGAAATGCGTGATGTAAATTGGCTCGCTAGTGCCGTACCTGAATGTCTGAAAAAGGTGGCGAGCTCTTGAAGAGTTCCAGGGAAAGTATGGACCTTGCAATCTATGCTTTCCTGGTCCATAGACTATTCTAGCTTAGTCTGTGATGTAACGAGCATCATCTAATTATTCGGTGGTCTTATACTGTTACAAATAAAGATTCAAGTCAAAGGGATTTCGGTTTTAAGCTGCTTACAACGATACAACGTGATTCAGCAACAAGCATGCTTGAACAGAACAGTAATTGTGTACGTGTGTATCCTTTCCTTCTCAACAGAGTTTTTTTTACAGAATTTTTTTTTAAAATTACAAATGTGTTTTCTTAATGGCCTCTCCAGCATTGGTTCAATGTGCATATGCATAAATTTAAAATGACGTGTGGTTCATAGCGAATCAAAAGCTTGTACCTGTATAACTCAATATTAGTAATAAACTGTGTATCACCTGCTCAAATTTTATTAAACAAAATATGTATGTAAAGTAGTGTGCTGATCTATGCATATTTTCATAGAGTTGTTCATCATTACTTACATGTTTAAATACATTTCAGCAAATTGCCCGTGCAATTCTGTAAAATATTTTAACAAGAAATACACAGAAATATACGCATACAAGGTCTACTTTAAAAGTACAATCTTGAGCACTAGTGTTTGTGAAAATCTTAATTCAGTGCTCAAAATTGCTAAGTCTGCATATGTGCTCCGTGACACAAAGGAGCTTTTGGGTTAAAGCTTAAAGCTGAAGGTTATGGGAGTCAATTCGACCCCCACTGAGGAACTGAAGGAGACGATGGCACAATGACCACGGGATTGGTTAATCCCCCGACTCCCAGCATCCCGCGCCTTATGAAATTCACCTGCTGAGCCCGGGTTTGGCTCCCGGCGGGTCTGCGCAGACACACTGTATCGGAGGACTCGGGAACGCGGGGGCGTGCACGCGCAATTCCTCGCTGTAACAAGACTGCGCCTATTGCACTTAGCTAATTATGACAGGAAGCGGTTAGGCTGTTACACCTTACTGATTTTACATATTCAGTGCGATGCTGCCATGAAGAACACTTGCTGATTTTGAATTACTTTTATTTAAAATACGAGACAAAAATAATGAAATTGCGCATTATTTTAAATTTTACACGAGTAGTACTTTTCAGCAGAGGAACTGCTACCAAATGACGTCATTTGGAAGTAAACTTTCTTCAGCTTTCTTATCCAGATACGACGAATATAAGGCGGTCGCTGAAGAAAACAGGTAAAATATAACAACTGGATTTTAGAGCTCAGTCTGAAAGTTGTACGCGAGTTTCTCGAATAAGAACCTAATATTTTAGGCTTATAAAAACAAGCAACATTGGGAAATGAATATTTGTCAATAACATCGACCACGTTTTTCCCAGCAGACGATGGGAGGAAGCATTCATAATTTAACCTTCACATACCAATAAGTGCATTGAACATAGCCACAAGCAACTCCACCGATTTTTCTGAAAATGTCTACGAGAAGGAGCTTGCTGTAATATTATTAGCTGAAATATATATGCATAAAACATATAAATTATTTTTTTGCTGATGCTATTGAAATTCCCCTTGCATATAAGTATTGAAAATCGTCTTTATTTTTGTATACATGAAGGGCATCCGAGTCCCCATACTAATTATCAGGTAAACGCGGTAATGGACTTTTACAGAGGGTCAGGGATAAGTTTTAGTGTGCTCTACAAAGATTTGTAAATATCTACTCGACTCAAACTGTTTTACAATCACCGGAATGTACCCTGTTCAGCCGAGTGTGCTTCCTTATCATCTCTGTTAATTGCTAGACCCTACCATTTTCTTTATAAACAATAGGCCTAACTGTAATTTTAAATCCATTGTTTCTGCTATTGCATACCAAGTATAATTAGTAGCATGTGTTATTTTACCTATACTATTAGTAGCCGTAGTAGTATTTTGTGTGTTAACAACTATATCTACTTGAACACGTCATATATGTGTATCATTTACCTGAGCAAGGACTACAGGAATGGAAATTATTGCAATACCTCATATTATTAAATTATAGGTATATCGATGTTAGATTTGTATAGGTTTTTGTTAAATTTCTGCGTACTTGTCAAGACTTTTGGTCAGTTAGTGCAGGTGCAGGGTGAAATCTTATCAAACAGTCGAATGAAAGTTAAGAAAGGTAAAGTTAACAAGCTGCTGTGCACCTGATAGAGATGTCAGTGGAACATATGGCGTAAATTTCCATTGTTAGAAAGGGTTTCGCCTTTTCTTTTCTCCCACTAACGAGGGGGCGGGATGGAACCAGAGCCAGAGCCACCAGCTAAGAGTGGTGATCTCTTTACTGATGGATCACTGGAGTTATTTTCGTTGCATACAACTCGCCTTGCCCGGGTGTTAAATGGACTTGTCCAAATGCAGAAAAAAGACACTTGTGGCTGCCTAAAATCTCCCTCTGTCACATGTTTCTAACAACATTTTGGCAACATGTCTGGGTGAATGCGTGATTTAAGAAAGAAAGAAATAACAGTGATACCAAGTAATAAAACACTCCTGTTTGCTTTAAGATCATTTTGCATAAAATCGCAGCTGAAGAATTAAACTAAATTAAGGTATTTAAATTGGGGGCATTATCTTATAGCCCTGTGTGACTATTCTGTCTTCCTACATCCTCCCCATTCCAATTCTGGCAGACAAGCACAGTACTGTCATTTGCCACTGAAATGCTAGTACAGCACATTAAACACAGTGAGGATATTTGCACCTTTGAAGTGTTTGCACCTTCTGAGGACTTGTGACATACTCTCATGGGAAAAAAAAATCACTGCAAAGTCGCATAAATATAAATAGCATTGCAGATATTATGTTGCACTTGGAGGAACACTGTTTTATGGCTGTTATATGGTCAATGGATGCAAAAACTGTTTTAATTTTAAAAGAAAATGCGATTTCAGAAGATTCAGCACCTCAAGAAACAGCTTGAATTTCACAGTAGAATTTAAACAAGTTTCAATCCTTAAATTAAATTAAATTTGCAACAAGTTGTTGTGCAATTATGTCTATTCACATCCTGACTTACAAGAAATGAATATTGTGTATAATATATGTATTAGTGTATATTGATATTATTAAACAATAATATCAATAATAATAATTTTTGTTAAAATAGAATGTTAATAAGAATCATTCCCTCATGAAATATTGCAAGCATGAATCATTAATTATGAGCACTGCCTTGTGTCCATTCTTCAAACAGTATGGAAAATTGGCAAACATCCACTGAAAAAGACATGCCTTTCTTTTTAGGAATGAGAACAAAATCAAATTTCTTAGTCATATTGCTATTATTAAAATAGCCTAAATATCCAAACATGACTATTGAAGGTACCAGCAATGGCTGCATAATTTTAAACTTCCATCCATCCATCTGCTGTACCCGTTTGTCTTATTCAGGACTGTGGGTGGTCTGGAGTCTATGGGTGCCAGGCAGGGAATAACCCAGCATAGGATGCCAACCCATTACAAGCCACACAGACACTCCATTCACACCTATAGGCTATTTAGTAACTTCAGCTTGTCTTAGTATTGCTTTAGACTGCAGGGGGGAACTGAAGAACCCTGAGGGCATCCCATAATGACACGAAGAGAACATGCAAACTCCACATATGTGGAGCTGGGGCAGAGATTCGAACGCTGGTCCCAGAGGCATGAGGCAACATTGCTAGCCACTGCACCACCACACCAATTTTCAGCTTTATTTGGCCTATTAGTTAGTTGTAATGTTGCCGTATAAATAACCAAAATCTTTTGTTACCAACTAAAACAGTAAAATAAACAAGAAGATATAGAAATCAGAAAATCTTATCATCAGTTAAAGTCAGTGACTGATAGTTGCAGGCTGTCCATTCCCAGCTCCAATCAGGTTTTAAAAAATACTGAGTAGTTGTTAAAGATTTTAACCTTGGGGGGTTGATGATTCCAGTTTTAGATGGAGGGAAACTACGTCAGGTACATTTGCAAGCCATATGTTCACACCACCTGCTTCCTACAAAACTCGACAAGAATAAAAAAATATAATGAATTAAAACACTCAATTGTCTGCATAAAGAGATCATTATTGCCTCTAAAATTCAGTCTCTAAATGGCAGCACTCATGCGAATCACGTGACATTTTGTTACAGGTTATGAGATTCAACGCAAAGATCTGCAATCGTGGGTCAGGAATCCACGTACAGTTGATGTGTGAAGTGGGTGCATGTTAACTAGCATGGCCTGAGCACCCTGTGCTGGCCCTCAACACAACTGAACATCTCAAGGGCTGATGCAGTAAGCTGGTAGCATCTGCATATCCTTGAATTTAGGATTACGTGGACCGTTGGTGCCTCATCCTTGAATCCTGAAAAAAATCCTTTGACACACTGCTTTGCCTTAAATGATTAATACCATCAGTTTATCGCTTCAGCCATCATCAGTTCAGGGCCATTTAGACATATTTGTATGATTATATTATTTTTTGCTTCTATTTTGTATTCATTTCGTATTTATTAATGCGCCTTTGGGGATATCATAAACAAATTTTCATTGTGTTATACAGTGACAGTAAAGTGCTTGAATCATGCAACACAGTCATATTAACAATAATCGCGTCCGAACTCAGACGGCTACACTCTTATTTATTTGTGATCCACCACGGGTGTAGCACAAACATTACGGGACTAGGACTTCATCAGTGCAACACATAAGATCATAAGCCATCAGAGTTCTGAACTGATTCTTGTTCATCCCCTTTATCATCCTAAGTATGGTAAATAATCACTACTATTCCATGTTGCCAGGTTCAGGTAAATCCTTCAGCCATACAGACACCATTTTCCAAGAGTGTTCATTCATTTTGAGTCTTCAGGCTCTCCAGTGACGTGTTTTTACGTGATCTCACTAAAGTCCTAAATGGCAGAAAGATGAGAGAAATGTTACAGGTCAGCATCTATGGTTTTTATTGTTGTTCCAGCTCCATTTTTAAACCTTCTTGTGCCAAAAAACATCTTAGCAGGTGGAGGGTATAAGTCTCATAGTGCTTTATCCTTATCAGTTAATCGTAGCCCAACTTGCTATGTTTCTGTACGTCCTACTAATGCACAATTGAGGCATTAAAGGGGACGAAGACCTTCACTGAGCTGGAAGCCTGCATGTTGTGTAGCAGTGTCCTTGCTCTCACTGTCCTTCTCAAAAGAAAAAGAGGACGTTTTACCTGAGGGAATGTCACTGTGAGGAGGAATATTTGCGTATTTAAACAATGGGAATATTGTATGCTAATTCTGTCTGACACTCACTGAATCAGCATGGCTGCGGGGTCAATCAGGCAGGCAAGGGCAGTGGTGCGATTCGTCCGCGTGAGTCACATGATCGGCAGTGACAAATAATGCAGTCAAGGCCTCACAATAGCATGATCCACTTTTTGTGGTTAAAAATCATAGCATCCAAAAAAAAACCACACACACACACACCCCCCCCCACACACACACACACACACACCGCTATGGAAATCTGTACTATTTTCAGAAAGTGAGAAACCAGGGTGTTTAAATCTAAACAATAAACATTTTATGGATATGATGCATTCAAACACCAGTATGAATAACCATCTGATCATAAATGAAATACGGAGTTAAATTCTTAGTATCTGGTTTTAGTAATATAAGAGTAGGATGATATTGTTAAACCAGACAGATGTTCCTGATGAATTCGGTTGCTTGCCATTAGAACAAAGTTAGGTCATCATTGTCCTGAGTGTCAGAGATGCGTCTGGTGGCTTGTTCTCAAACCGTTAATCATTTAATTAGGGCAATTATTGTGCTCACTTGATCCAGGTGGCCATATGTTCCAGGTACTCCGAGTTTCTTGTTTTGTATGGGATCTGGGTTGCCTACTCCGCCTACTTCATCTGCTATCGTGAGTTTTTTTGGCGACCTGACAGGCTGCCACCTCGACTGTCATGGGTGAATTTTCACAATTCCGCATACCCTCATATGACTGCCATGAGGCTCCAGCAGTACTTTCTAGTGCATCAGCAGGAGAACTGCTAGCTAACCTTCATGTTCTCCTTGCAGCATTGGCTGTCAATAAATGCTGGTGGTTTCGCTGGTGCTAGTTAGTTCACCAAGCCTTCAAAATGCGTAACCCACCAGCTGCCGCTTTGTTCCTGCAACCCCTGTATACCATCACCACCTTTTATCGATAAATCTGATTTGTTGTTCTTTCCAAACCATATCTTTACCTTGTGGTTGCTTGGCCTGCCTCTTCTGCTGATAAAATGCTTAGATCTTTTACTTCTCGCTTCTCAGTTGCATTTTGGCTGCTTTTGATGCCCTTCAAGCGACTGCTGTAAACGCCTCCTTTTTTTTCATTGCCTTCTCTTCCAACTTGCAAGTTTCTTCAACTAAGATCTTTCCTTTTTCTTACGCTTCCTTGTTCCAAATGAGCATCCCAGCAGGTAGAGAGTAAAATATCTTTGATTTGCCACTTCTGTGCATCTATGTATGATTCGTCGTCAAATAATGAACCCTGTTCAGCTTGGATATTACTTGGTGTGACCCTTAATTCATGCCTAATTCTTGTATCTTTCACAAAGTAAGTGTGGACTCACCCTCTGTTTCCTACCTGTGTCATGTTCCTTTTAGCTTCCCCTTGGCAGCTAACAAATGGTGGGCAGATATTGCATCTGCAGTTTCTCATTATGCAATCTTGCAGTGTCTTTCTGAACATCTAATGAAAGGAGGTGATTGCTTGTTGTTTTTCAGTGAACTGGCCTTGAGTCCAGTTGGTAGAAATGAGCCTTTTTTGTTATATAAGTGCATTTCTTTGATGATATATTTATTGGGTAGCCTAGGCTCTCGCGTATCAGTTCAGTAAACATTTTGATAAAGACTTCAGCCCGTATGCTTCCTGCACCTCTTCTTCTAATAGTAAACCTTAAATAAGAAGACAAACTGAAAAATTATTTTATTTGGTCTTTCATATAAATACTACCAAACATCTTTTATACTCCCCACAGTCCTGGCACCCTAGGCAAATGAAACACTATTTTGTTCATGGTAATTTCTAGTCTAATTCAATTTTGCAACTAAAATGCACGCATTGGGATTAAATCCACCCCACATATACTACACATTACATGTATATTTCAATGACACTATGGGAGTGTGGACTACCAGATCTCTGATTTGTTATCCGGGATGGATCTGTTAAATGTATCTTGGTGTATATTTAGACCTATAATTTTATTTAAAATGTTTCGACCATGTACATTTTGTTCCAGTGCTGCCCGTATTAAGGGAGTATCTAGAAGACCAAAAAAAGGAAAACAGAAACCTTCTATAAACATTGTGAGCCTAGCAGCATCAACCATAAGCATCGGGAGTAATTTTTTATGTATTAAATGACTTATGAGATTGATGCACAGTCATAAACGAAACACACCTACATGCTTAAAAAAATGCTTGTTTGACTAAATGAAAAGCATAATCTGCTAGGAACTTGTTGTAATAAGCAGATGGTTTAATCAAATGCAGTACAATATGCTGGAATCTAGTGTCGTGCAATGCGGCATCGCTTTATAAAAAGAGAAACTGTCATATTAATCATATCAACATTAGCAGAGATGGCTCGGAGCCATGAATACCCTTGAAGTGCTGCATTAACTGTTGTTTATTAATATTTCATTACAAATCTTTAAAATACCTTCGATTCAGAAATACCAGTTTAAGCAATAACGCTGGAATGGATTATTAGACTTTGCATTTCTTTACAGATTTTAATATGTGCTTATTAGCATATTGGTGAAATTATTTATGCAGTGGTTTCTATGATATGACTCAGTTATTTTCTTAAAGTTGGAGCAGCATGAGGTGTGGAGATGGTCTCCAGGCCTGTGGCCAGTTATAATAGGACAACCGTATTTTGGTTTAAAGAATAAGAGACTGGAGGGCAGAACACAAAACGGGGCCCCAAAGCAACACAAACGCACACATAGAAAGTATTCCGTCTGTAGAAAGCGAGTGTGAACATGAAATAAAGCAAAATTCGAAATATTTGAGGCAATTTTTAGGTCCCAATTATAAAGGACAATTCAGGGAAAGGAGGGTGTGAGGTCATCCTAGTTATAAGCTGTCAATCCAAATTTGATACAAGAACGTAATGAGAAATTATACAGTATAGTAGACATAGTTATGGATGGAACAATAGCATGTGTGTATTGACGATGTGTTGAGAAATTGGTAAGCTGAGACTCAGTGTAACATTTTCACAGGACCTCGAGGCCCTTTAAAGGAGGATAAAGGTGAACAGTGGACTGTGCAGAAACTGTATTCCAGCCCCGCCATTTCCATGAAGGCACTGGGGAAAGCCGGTGTGCACAGAACCCCACAGACGCAGTTTTCTTGGACACATGGCTCAGCGGGGGTTGACGGGAGGATCTGCCGATACGGAGTGTCACGTGTGAGATAAATCCAGGAAGATCAACATCGCGCTGACAGTGCCACAGTGGGGAAATTCACAGCACAATACCAGTTTGGCAACGGGACGCTGTGATGCCATCTGAAATGACAAGCCCACAGACGCTGCTGGAGATTTCTTGCCTGTTGACTTATCTCTATGAAACTTGAGGGATAAAATAAATAGTGTTTCTTATGTCTGTGAGTTATTTAGCGCTCTGTTTCATAGGAGTGTCCTTTCTTAAAAGAATTTTTTTTAAACTAAATCATTTTATCAGTCTTTATATTACTATTACATCATTGTGTATGTTCTTGCCATGTTCTTTGGTATGTTTACGAGCAAAATGAAAGCCACAGATTGAAACATTGATGACTGTGATACAACCAGCAGCTGACATCATTAGTTTTGACCGACTATTGACATAATTGATTTCTTTTACCTGTAGTGTGACTTGTCATTTATAGTGGACAGAACACCTACAGATGTATTTCCTTGAGCTCCAGATTTAGAACACCAACACTTAACCTGCCAGAAGACAACATTATATACAGTGACATGTAGTGCTTAAAGGACAGGAGGGCTGAAGGTCCTCTGCCTAAATCCCAGGAGGTGCAGTTTATTCAGAAACATGCTTGGCATGCTTTTCCACAGTAAAATACCCAGCTGCATAAAGTGGCAAGAGGGTATCAGTTTAGTATTTTGAAAATTCATTACACCCCCGGGGCTGGGCTGGGGTTTTGAATTCTGTTTCTGTCCATGTATAAATTCTCTCCCCATCTTTTGTGGGTTTCCTTTAGGTAATCTAACAATGTGCAGGGAGGTGACCTGGCATCTCCATGGCCCAGTGTGCACTTGGTTTTAAAATGCGTCTTGGGTGACTGGATCACAAGTAGGCAACGTTAAATACTAGTGCAAATGACCACCAAGACTACGATCAGTCAAGCCACTAGCCAAGGTGGTCCGCGACACATTTGACCACGTATCTTTAGTAGTTCAAACGCTAATGCGCCCTGATGCGTCCCCAACAAGGACGTCACAATAACTGTGCGAGGGCCCATTTACCCATTTAACCTTCAAGTAACATAGGCAGTAATGAAATCTGAACGCCTCAACATAAGTGGTCAGCTGGACACCTTGGAGACGCATGATAGACATAGGTGCAAATAGTGATGTGTCTTGGCTGCCCACTCGTAATACGATCACCCAAGACGTATTTTAAAACCAAATGTAAATAGATCCCTTGTTTCATTGTGTGTGTATTTGCACCTTGTGAAGGATAAGATTCTGTTCAGGATGCTACTCTGCCTTCTGGATGAATAGGTAGGTACCAAAAGTATTGAGCGAGTGCTTGTTTGAGCAGGCTGAGCTTGGTCAGTTTATGGAATAAAATGTGGTATAACACGGTCTCATTTCTTTTCATGGGGAACAAGATGCGTTTATTTTCATCTTTTATGTTACTCCAACTCATTGTGGGTCTTCAGTTCCGTGTTTTTAATCAATGGAAGCTGCTATTTCGCTACATAAAAAAGAAGTCAATCATTTATGGTATTTTTGTACAGGCACTGAAGAAAATGTAAAAAAAGACTCACAATTGAGCTTGATTTTAAAGAAATAGTATATTGAGTTTAGTGAGTTCAGATTGAGAGTCGTTGAACTGGCAGCAAGAAGATCTTAGAAGTCGAAATGATGTAGAAACTCATAAAACTGTATCAGTCTTAGCTCTGATACTGTAGCTACAAGTATGTCTGGCACATGTGCAAGGTCCTAAATCAACTTATGGCAGACCTGCAGTGCTTGAAGTAATTTAACTCAATCTGACATCCTCCTTAAGTCCTTTCCAGACAACCATCTAAACCTTATCAAATGACGTGTCTGTCTCAAAATCATTTCAAGGTTACAGAATTGAGAATAAAACTGTCTTGTACAAAAGTAAAATGTACCGTAACAGTTAGGGACTTGTTACCAGAAGGTTGTGAAGCGGGAGTCCAAGGTTGAAGGAGGAGCCTGGTTATGTTACTAAAATATTCAAATGCGTAAATTGGTTGGGTGAAAGGCATGGATGCATGGTTGTTAGCATGCCTGCCTCACTCCCCTGAAGACCAGGGTATGAATCTCTGAGAATGTATGTTCTTCAGGTTCCCCCTTCTGCCCATAAATATGCTAAGATGAATTGATGTAGGTGTGAGTGCCCTGAGATGGCTCTCTGTTCAGTGTTTTTCCTTGCTTTGCACCTATTGTTTCTTGGTCTTCCATACCCCTGCATAGGACAAGTGGAAACTGGCATCAATTCTTAAACTGTGACATATGCTTCAGTGTTAGATGAAAGTCCAGGAACATTTGGGTGTTCAGAAACAGTGAGTGAATGTATGCACATCAGGATTATTTTACAATTTCCAGTTGTTTGATGGGACCCATGGAAACCGACTCCTGATCAGGATGAGAGCATCCACATGACAGTCGAGGATCCACAATGGTGTCGAAGAGGCCAGCTTTGCAGGCTGCACGAGTCAGGAGAAATGAAAGGCAGATTTGTTTCCACGACTCTTGGGGTGATGTGGCGGAACGTGCAGTGAACGTGCAGTGAACGTGCAGTGAACGCATCCTGACGGCATGGCGAAGGTTGTCAACCTCGTCACTTACCTGGTTGGCTTGTTGTCGAGCCTGCTCGCTTCACCGAGGGATGCGGCTGTCAGGCTAAGGGCCAGTGCTGCAGTTCGTGGCCCAGAATCTCACGGCTGACCAACACATAGGCCTCCTTTTATGAGGTGTCCCTTTCTCTGTAGTCTTGACTTTGGTTAATACTGTATTTTTTTATGCCAAGACAATAACTAATTTTGCACTGCCTTTGCAAGAGCAGTTTGCAACAGAACTACTGACAACTGACAAGCAGAATATTCATCAGTCCATTCAATTTTGACTAGTGTTTAAACAATGCATGGTCGGGGCAAGCCTGGGAGCTTTTTTCAGGAAGCTCAAGGCAAAACACAGGAGTCCCAGTGGACAGGATGCCAGTTAACTCTTATGATGGAAACTTAAAGATACTTAGAGAAAGAGTATGAAGCTCATTTTTTAAGCCAGTTTGCTTCGAAAACTGATTGAAAGACTAAAAGCAATCCAGCCAATGACAGCCGATGTTTATGGGGTGTAATGTCAAGCCTTTGAATATCATTTATATGGTGGCAAAGGATGATATGGTGACTTAATGAGCAGCGTTGTCACTTTACACGTCTCGTGTTGGGGGTTTGAATCCTACGTCCACCCAGTGTGGGTGGAGTTGCATGCTCTCCCTGGGTTCTGCAGGGTCCCTCTGGGTACTGTGGTGTCTTCCTGCTGTTAAGCTAATTGGTGCCTCTAAATTACCTGTAGTCAGTGTGCATGGCCCCCCTGTGACCCTAAGCAGCATAACTGGTTGGAAAATGGATGGATAGTGACAACATCCAATCTATTTTTTTTCTACACACAGTGTTAATATTTATATGATAGCTTATAACACACTAGTTATATAAGAGCTACGAATTCAGGGATACAAGGCTTGTGCTATTGATTCTTATGATTCTGCGACATCAATGGGGATGAATGAACATCTAAATTTAAATTTTATGTAATCGACTGTAACGCATTGGAGAGATTTTAAGTGGACTTGGGAATGATTTTATTCCTGGATATCTGGGTATTTTTCAATTTCATTTTTACATTTATAAAAGAAAAGCATTCATACCAGAATTGAATTTTGAAACCGTTTTCTCATGACTGTGTAATCCAAGAAAATGTAATTATTAACAATAAGCTGAGACAGTCCTGAATAGCTCTTCGTCTAAATATTTACCCAGGGTGCCGTGGGGGGGGGGGTGTCTGTAGCGGCTCTGTATATCACTGTCAACTCAAATACATGCGGTGCTGGAATATTATGATGCCGTTCCATTAGGAGCAGGAGAACCGTCTGGTTGGTGCTTCGTCTCCAAGCGAAACGCTGTGCCTGGAGCTTAGTGACCCCCCCTCGGCCAATCAGGGTCTCCCAAGTTAAGGTAGCCCCATGCCCAAGTTTCAGCTGAGTCGTGACTGACAGCGCAGCGACACCAGCGTCCGGGTGGTTGGGGTGACACCAGGAGGCCGGGGACCACTGTCTGCGCTGTGGCTGAGCAGCCTGCATGTCAGCGGTGACTCGAGCATCAGGAAGCCATAGCCCTGGGCACGGCAGACGACAATAAGGGCCCTGTTCGTCAGATGGCCTGGTGGCTGCTGTGGCTGGAAGTTGGGCGCAACACATCTCAAATAGCAGCAAAATGACTGTCAGGCTGGCTGATACCTTCAGACAGGGCAGTGAGTGGCACTGACAGATTGTGGGCGACTCGACAAGACCTGACGGTGGCCGGGCAGCAGCCAGTGAGGTCAGATGTGACAGCACCGTGCCAGGACTCTATAGCGGAAAGAGCAGGTCCGTCGTTAGCTGGACAGAACCCAGAAAATAAAGGCCTTGGACAAATCCCAGCCACGAGATTGGTGCGTTAATGCCAGCACAGGCGTGGAGGTCACCGCGGCTAGCGGGGTGACGAGTAGATCCGACCGGCTTCGGTACCACGTGTTCCTGCATGGCAGGAGGATTGATTGGGTTTCCCTGGAGATCCAGGGAGCAGGCAGTGGTGGAGGGCATCTTAGTCCTGCCCAGAGGGGTGCTCTTCCAGCAGCAGGGGAGTAGGGTGGTGTGGGCTCCATCTGGGGGAGAGCGGAGGATCAGGTCAAAGGATCAGGAGCTGCAGAGGTGGTAAGACTGGGAGGGGGGGATTGGGGAGGGCTCCACACCAAGAGTTTAGTTTTGGTCACACACTCCACAAGACACACACTGAATTCTAAAAGCAAGAAGATAAATACAATACATTCTAACCCTGCATTACAACGAAGACACACAGCTTCACCATCATTCATTCTCCCCGTAACTAATGGCCATTTATAGATATGTGCATAATTTTAGTTTTTATGTGTTTTTGGCATCAGAAAAATAATATGAAATTCAAGCCCTGAGAGTAGGCTGAGGAATCTCTGCCTGACTTGGTTTTGCAGATCAAATTAAATTCTTCCATAATATAGGCATCATTTTCTTGAAATGATATAGGCAAGATTAAGGTCCAGTTTATATAATACCTGTAAACGTCAAATGTATAGAAAGGTATATATGTGACTGGCATTGTAATATGTATTAAACAGAATAATCAATTATTATCCAAATATCCATTAAACATGTTACCGTTTCTTTATAAAAACGAAAACTGAAGCATAAATATCAGATTTTAGACTTTGAAGATTCTAAGTTCGTTTTCACGTCTATTGCTTGCAAACCGTTCCCATCAGTTCAGGGAAATATTGCATGCAAATAAAATATTCTTGTAATCTGCATGATCATTTTTTCTTTTTACATACTCGTAAAATGCCTATTTATATTCTAATATTAGTTTTAAGTGCCTAGGCAATTAGTACTGCTTCTTGATGCCATTTTTTAAAAATAACGGTGTGGACTCTCTTTTAAATGAAACCTATTTTTTAATAATCTAGCGACTTGTGTCTACCATTATGAAAAGTTGCAATCAGATCATACACAAGTTCGTTTCCTTCCAATTTATTCTGTTGCCATAGAAACTCTGCATCAATATTTCGTTTTTGCTCCCAATGACGAAGGTGAGGGGTCGGTAACAGAAGCCTTTTTTGTTAACTCTAAACCAGAGTTTCTGTAGGCTACATGGTTTCCAAGTACACTCAGTGTTTATATGTTATTGTTAATCCTAATTCAGTCTCAATAGGAAGTGTGACTGAACATGTAAATAAATTCGTAATTTGATAATCCTGTTGTTTTTAAAACGACATTTTAGGTTATCATTTTCACCAACGCCTAAAATGCGTATATTTCAACCAGAATATATGTTATCTCACATTTTTGATAGAGCCAGTTACGTGTTTTCATTTTGCTATTATGTGAAAATCACCTGAGCAAATCATTCAGATCCCCGCCTATAAAATTCTTTCCTAACTGCTTATATACACGCTTCATTTTCCAATATTTTTCATTTTTAAAAAATGTAAAAAGAAACACGAGACCCTGAAAATGGAATTTCCCAAAGTGAGATTACTGTGAGTTTTTTTAAATTTTAGTCGTTGAAAAATAAATAAACAAAACTAGTCGTTTTCTGTGTTAGAGGTCGCTTTATGTGCCGTTTAATCCCCTGTATCATATTAGGGAAAGCGCGAAATTTGAAGACTGGCTTAAAAAATACTGAATCTGTTCATGTTTCTCAATGTCCATGCAAACCGTATACGAAACACTACAGATTTTTATAAAATGTACAATTAATATTTAGAATATAAGCAAATTATTTTTTATTACTAAAAATGAACCTTAAGAAACGCTTTGAAAGGTGACTGCGTGTTTTATGCTTCCCCTCAGTACAAGCAATAAAATACTTTTTTGGATAATTTTTGGAACATAGTACAACTGGCCTGTAGCCTGCTGTCTGTTTCCCAATAAACAATCATGACCTGAATTAATTTAGTTTTAAGTCGCTTTCGTTGTTTAGATGGTGAAATAAACATAATTGAATCTGATTCCTGCGTGAATTAATATACATCGTATTTAGAAAAAGCTCCTGGTCGCATGATTCGGCGCCGGCTCATCAGTGCTGGGATTCCTGGAATAACAAAGGAAGATGTTTGTCCACCTAGCATCTGGTTTATTTTCATTAACTCTGGGTCGACAAGAAATATGGAACAACCCCCGTCTACTGACAGATGAATCACTGCCATCCGGTCTCCGTCATATACCTACTGCATTCGCAATTCAGCAGAAATCGTATGAGGGAACTCAGGGTAAGTCCGAAGCCTTTCGGTCTAAGTGCTGGATATATTCTTAGAAGCATGCATGTAGCCCATATTTATTTATTAGCCCTATAACACTATAGGTACAACTGCAATAGCAACGAGTAAAAAATAAGAAAAACTGAAAAATGAAGTAAGATTTTAGATCTTAATCAGATAGGCTGGTCCGTCTGGGATGTGGGATTTTTTGCATGTCTGTCAGATAATTCAATATTGAAGCACGTGTAGAAAATGTATATTTACGATATTCACCGTTTTGGCAGGTAATATCATTGCTGTTTTTTAAATTAAACTATTATGAAGCATAATAATAATAATAATTATTATTTAAGAACCGCTATATACGGTCGGTGCATTTTCTACAACACTGCGGTAACATCTACAAGATATAGTATTAAACATTACGGTTTAATTTCATTTTTATCTCTCCGCAGTATTTCCTAGTTACGGAGTGTTACATCAGATTTGCGCGTTACATTGTAAAAGCAAAACTGAAGACAAAGCATGGTTTTGACAAATACATGCTTTTAATCTCTATATAAAGTTATATATTTTTTGTAACGGAAATCTTCTAAGACTATTTTAGTCGCGTGCCACTTTGCGGTCCTTTCCTGGCGACATCGCAAAAGCGTAACGGCGATTTGGAAAACAGCACCGTTTTCAAATGCCACTGTTTTCTGCGCTCTGTCTACGCAGGCTTACCATAGCCCTTCCAGAAACAAATTTCACAATGAGTTTGACGTGGCTGCAAATAATTGCTTTAATTGACCAAATGCCTGTACCTGCAGGCTTTCCATTTGACACCCATCATTTTATACCAAATTGTTGTTAAAAGTAACAAATACGTTTCAGCAATATTCTTCTTGATAAAGAACATGAAAGTTTAACGAGAACGTAACGAAGTGTGTACATGCGTGTGTGTGAGAGAGAGAGAGAGAAAAAGAGAGAGAGAGAGAGAGAGAGAGAGCGACAGCGCGTGTGTGTCTGTGTGTTGGAGGGCGTGTCCATTAAAATGAATTGCCGGTGTCTTCTTCATCACTTAGCAGACGGCTAAAGAAGCCAGCAGGGTAGGAGACAAATCGAAATGTACTCTAAGATTGACTTAATTCGACACATAGTATACAGCCATTGTGTACTACTACTTCAGTCTAAGGCTTGGCGACAGGGGAACTCCATAAAGATTATTATATTTGGGGGCATAATTACGCCGATTAAAGATTCCTTGTCAAAAACTCTCTAACTATTAGATATTTCTGTATTTGATTATTAAAATGAATCACGAAATTAATAGATAGGTTAGGTGAATTTTTCTTTGTCCTACAATGTGTGTGCGTGCGCGTGTGTGTTTTTAATAATTTAAATGCAGGTAAATGCACATCTGTAATTGTAAGTTCAATTGGATGGATCCAATTAAACAGTAATACAAACCATACTCAGTTAAACTGTCGGTTGGAAAATACTGTGAATTTCTTGTATAACGCAACGAAGTACTGGGTGACCAGAATAATCTTTAATTTTCATGTCGATTGAAGTAAAAGAAGAAACATGTTTACAGTCGCCAAAAAATTTAAGGCCGCGTTTACTTTCGCCTCATATAATCACCGCGTATGTTCTTATTATCATGAAGAATATGTTCACCGAATAATTAAAAAAAAAACGTCATGGTAACATTCAATATTGATTAAATCAACCGGCTACCAACACAATGTTGCAAATATTTCAATTTTTGTTTAAACATTCCCTACAATAATAAATAATCAGTAATACCACCCATGTTGTAAACATCACCTTACTGCTGAAAAACGAGCGAGTTTATGATCATTAACTTAGGCTACACTTGTAATTTAGGTGTTCTGTGTTCTAAATACACTAACAATGAATCCTTAAATTTATGGCTAGCATTATTTAACATTTATTTAACGTTTAACATAAACTAATAAATAATGTTCTTGAAATATTAGTTTCACTGCAAAAACAGAAAAATGCGATGTATAAGCGGGAATACATATCACTGTGAACGTTATTAAAGCCGATTGTACTAACTGAAAATAATCACATAGCACATTAGTAATGAATTCAGGTTGAATGAAACCGATATTGTGACCTTAACGTATATATTCCAGCGCCACGTTTGTTGTTAAATATAATAATCAGCTCTCACGATCAGGCCTTGAAATAATTATTTCATATATTTTATATAAACCTTTAAATGATTAATATATGGAGTTGTTAAGTATTTTAGTATTCTGCTTATGTTTGTACTTATTTGCTTTACAGCCCAAGTTACGCACCCGATATTTAGTGTCAACGCTTTTGTCTTTAGTGGCAACTACAGTGACATTCTGAATACTCGGTTATTGTAAATCTCTACTTGTTCATATAAAAGGTGCTGTTGTTGTTTAGAGTGCTGATATGAATTTATTAATAAAAAAAAATATGTACTCTCAGTAATTGTGTCTTCTCTTGAAACGTCAAATTATAGTAGGGAACTTAAATTGTCAGTAATGCAATATGGAATAGTTGTATTGCCCATCGTGGTGGTGGTGGGGGGGGGGGCGTAGAGAATGACAGGTCTTTGTTGGTGAATAGAAATCAGTGGTAAATGAAAGAGGGAGAACTCCTCCTACCAAATTATCCAAACTGGGCAGGCTTCGGCAGTCCTAACAAATAAGACAAGGCACACAAATTCAGACAGTCCCAACCTGAGCTTCAAGCACATGGAATCTTTAAGGAAGTCTTGGACCGTCTAAACGCGTAATATTAATTTTTATTTTATAACGAGCCCCCCGGCTTTAACTTTAGTTCTGTTATCATCGGGACTACACTTTTTGGACGGCAGTAACACGGTTGGAGAATCATTCCTGCACTTTTTGCTTTCTATATCGTGTATTCCTTCCCTGAGTTTGGCGCAGAAGTGACGCTTTGAATTTTGGCGAATTTTTTTGCTCCAGACGATCCAGACACTGCTTGGATGATCTAGACTCCGGGTGGAGCAAGACAGATTAAAACGCTTGCACGGAACCTCCACCAGCTATGCTTTTCCACGGGATCTCCGGGGATCATATTCAGGGGATCATGGAGGAGATGGAAAGGCGATCCAAAACTGAATCTCGTCTGGTCAAAGGCGTTCATATCAACGGAAGGGAAACGGTGAGATTAATTACCTTGCTAAAAGACAATGCATTAGGTAAAATAGTATGGTACCGCTTTTTGCAACTATATACTACGTTTAGCCTACGTATTTGATTTGTTTATGTAAATCAAACCAATAGTACAACGTATTTGCTTCGTTATTAACCCAAACGGCGGTACACCGACGATAAAATGGCCTGAGCCTTCGCTGGCACACAATAACACATACAAGTCAAGCGATACGTAAATAAGAGAGAACGGGTAAAATATATTCAATTTAACTATTCAGTATGATATAACTAACTGACTACTGTTTGTTCGTATTATGTCTCATTCTAGTAAATAAAATGGGTTTACAGTTAAACAGAGTCGACTTGAACTAATAAAAATAGCGAACACTTGATAAAATTTAAAACTTTTGGTGACTGTCACCAAGACCTTTTAAAAATCCCAACAAATACACTGAAGTATTTTTCAGAAAACTGTTTGTCGTATGTAATAGACAAGTTAAATAAGTCATAACCACAACCGAGTGTTTCGTAAAACCATCTATGTTTTGATTGACAAACATTAATGTTTTGATTAGTAAAATAACATGATAGGTTATTCATTACAAATCAACGCTTAAAGAAATTTTTTATTATTAAAGTTCAATTTTTAATTTATTTTGTCGGTGGTGAACTTAATTAGATGGTGCATAAATTCATTGCTAGTTTAGACAAATAATAACCACGTAACGCATATTTTCATTAATTAAAATTATGTACAGTAATTAATAAAATGTACAGTAATTTAATATGACATAACACAATAGCAATGTCCTCATATTTCCCGATTTCTTGTTATGTATAACACACATATATATATATATATATATATATATATATATATATATATATATACACACATATATCATACATCATATCTATAATAATAATAATAATAATAATGAGAAGAAGAAGAAGAAGAAGAAGAAGAAGAAGAAGGAAAACTTCATATATAAGATTAATTTACGGTAGCCTTCTTAGGCTAGTACCGAACATTCATGACTGTTAAAGGCTAAGCACCATTAAGAGTCTTCAATGTTCCGTATCAGCCTAAAATTACAAGCTTTAACGTATTTGCCCTTGAAGTGAATAGAATATCATTTGAATGTTGATTACACGTGTAATTTTCCTGTCGCTCCTGTTCTACAGACCCTGCCCACAATGAGGCCGGAGAAGCCCGCGCTGTGCGCTGGATGTGGCGGTAAAATCTCCGATAGGTATTATTTGCTGGCCGTCGATAAACAGTGGCATTTGCGGTGCCTGAAGTGCTGTGAATGTAAACTTGCCCTGGAGTCGGAGCTCACATGTTTCGCAAAGGATGGTAGCATTTACTGTAAAGAAGATTATTACAGGTGAGAAGACGGTGGTACGTATAGTACAGTCGAATCGGTTATTTGCACTAATCTTGTACTAACTGTGCATGCGGATGTCATAACACGAAATATTTTTAGACCATTTCAATCTAAAGTACTTAGTATAGTCTACTTCTTGTATTAATGTATGTAATCTACTAACAGTTTAACATGTCTGAATTGCCATTATGAAATGAGGTTAAACTGTCTTAACCTTTTATCTCTGCAAGATACAGACGAAGAGGCGTAAATAGAAATTATAACGCCCTCGCGCTGTCTCACAAAAAAATAAAAGCGAATAAATGTTAATTTAGTGGCCAAAATGTGGAAATTGGTAATTAAATTGGTAAGGCTTAGAAAATTAATCATGGAAAGTAAAACTGACATATTTCACACTGAAAATTTGTTTTCCACTTATATTCCTGAGTAATTCCTTAGGTCACTTTGGCCTGTGTATTCATATCATTATAGACGTATTCATGGACATTCCAGTGTTGAGTGTATATAATTTGTGTTTAAATTTGCATTGCATTTACTTTTCTTTTGTGTTTAAATTTTCACGTAATACAATTACTATAACCAGTGCATTAGGTATAACATTTAGGCATATTTGCCTATCACTAAATCATTCTCAATGTTTTTTAAATGACGGCGGTTTTCAGAATCAGTGTGTGGTTTTTTTTTTTAGGTAACAATTATATTATTTTAAGGATATGTTAAAAATAGACGTTCGTGTAAGTCTAAATAATTAACGAAATGACTTTTGCTATTTTAGAAGGTTCTCCGTGCAGCGATGTGCCCGTTGCCACCTCGGGATCTCGGCCTCGGAGATGGTGATGCGCGCCAGGGACTCGGTATACCACTTGAGCTGCTTCACTTGCACCACCTGCAGCAAGACCCTGACCACTGGCGATCACTTCGGCATGAAAGACAACCTGGTCTACTGCAGGGTCCACTTCGAAACCATTCTGCAGGGAGAGTACCATCCCCAGTTAAACTATACAGAGCTAGCAGTTAAAGGAGGCGGCTTGGCGTTGCCGTACTTTAACGGTACTAGCACTGTCCAGAAAGGAAGGCCGCGGAAACGGAAGAGTCCGGCCATGGGTGTAGACATTGCGACTTACAATGCAGGTGAGCAGTGCTATAAATGGCATGCTAAATTTAACGTACAACACATTACATTTGTAATGAATCCAGCCAGTTCGAACGAAGGCGTTGCGTTTGATGCCGACCACGGTAAATATAGGCGTACTTTGGTTTATTTCATTATATTCTCAGTATTATATTTTTCTTCGTAAACTATTCTTCAAGAAAATGTGGATAACTGGGCTAGCGTATTTTCCTAAAACAGACAAAAACTTTTTTTTAGGATTCTCTTCCTCATTTTAAAAACTTGTAGCTGAATTTAGATTGCCGAATACTAAACTGACAGTACGCTTATAGGCTAATGCATATTATATTTATTTATATAAAATTAAGTTGTTCACGTTATTTCAATAAATCATTAAGCGTAATTTCTAACTTTATACACATTTACAATATCCACGTACTTCTTTGTTACCCTTTTTGGATTTAATAGGCCCTACGTTTCTCAAGAAGAAAAAATATGTAATTACTGCACCTTAGGCCTGACTCTATTTTCTGTGTTAATTATTTAATCTGTAGTCCTTTTCATTTTTAATAAGAAAAATACTACAAATGCCCGTTATGTTATAATTGTACAAAAATTAAGCAAACATAATATTTGTGTTAGCGGTGCGTTCGGTCGCTAAACTTTACGCTGTCTTTCTTGACTGGAGTCGAGTAAGGGTAATCTGCGTGTTAATTGTTCTATGTTAATTGAAAGTGACGTCGGGAATCCCTGGCCGCCTACCAGCTTTTAATCACCGTCAGAAGGTCAGCGCTGTGCACATGAATAGGCAAACGGAACCGAGCACGGCAAAATCGCACGGGAGTATTTAAAATTGAGTCATGCCTTAAATCACACGTTTAATAATCATTAATTATCCGTATACGTCTCTCCCTTTTACACCTGCGTTTTATAGCGACACACATTAACAACATATTTTTGCATTACAGTTGCGATATTAGGCTATAAAAAACCGATAGGCCTATATAATCTGTACAACGTGAAAATGATTAATAAATGCTAATATAGGCCTAACAATAAAATTAATATATCTTAGTTTAGCTTATATTTATGAGTTTCATATGTATTTATAGTCTATTTCTTTTTAGTCATATTAAGACGCCCCCAATTAATAGACAATTAGCTTTGTTTTTGTTTAGATTACAACAAACGGAATAGGCCTACATTCAATTATTTATTTGATGAGTCAAGTCAGGAGGCGTTTGTCGATGTAGTAGAGACCCCTGGTGGACGTGTTTGAAATGTTAAAAGGCAATGGAATTAAAAGAATTGTAAATTGAATGGGGGAGTTAGGGTGGTACGCCGATTCCTGAAAATGCGGCTTCCTGCCTTAAATTAAAGGCGCGGTCCTGGCCGCTATCTACGCAACGTCCGATACTTGGCTTTCTGAAATTTTCATTTTCAGGCTTTAGAAGTCTACTGATCTTGTATTTGTGGCCATTACTAAAAAAAACCAACTAATTTCCACATAGTTACTACCGAAGCGCCCTTTATAAAAGGCATCCCAATAAAAGCATAAACAATTTATAACGTGTATTGATAGCATTAGCATATGGTGAGCATTTAAACCCAATTCGGAAGTACACCGCGTTTAAACTATTCGCATTACTGACGGTATGAAGTGAAAGAAATGAATATGACTATTAATACCACAACTGAAACTTGTGATCACTATGAAAACGTCTTTGAATGTGCAGTGTTACTATTTGGTACCTCGTCAAGGGCGCTTGGTTGTTTCTGTGACTGTTTTTAGACTTCTGCTGAGATCCATGTTTCCAAAGACTGCTACGTACAGTTTGCGGTGCCTCTTAGTCATGTGAACAAAGTAAAGCCAACGCGTCAGTGTACATGCATTTTGTTACGGGAACAAAGTCGGAACTGTGAAAACTGTCAAAATTATTGGGAATATTTGAATTCTTCAACACTGTCGCCCCAAAATGTCATTTTGAGCTGTGGACAAACCACAAAGGGGGGTGGGGGGGGCACATCCAGGCAGTACACGTATCTCGTAGTTCAAATTTTGGATATACATGGTTGACAGGAACCTAGCACCAAATTCCTCGTCGCTGTCTTGTATGGTACCTTATACAAAAGTCCAAGTGCATATTGTCTTTCTTATGTCCTTTTATTTATAAGATCTTTAATCCGCATAATATAGAACCTGAATAGAATAGAGTAGAATAGAATTTTTCTACCTGCCTGTCTGTCTGTCTATCTTCCAACCCCATGCTATCCACATCCTGAATAGAAACATTAGACCTAGAGGATGCAAATTAAAAAGCTTATGCAACAGAATTGATACTTACAGTAATTTACAATTTGTAATATTTTGACTCTCAGAATATGTATGTTAGGTTAACAAAAAGTCATAGAAGAGTTAGTATATGTCAGATGAGTTATATCCTCTTTCAGGGTTGGTTATAATTTTCCGGTTAGCAAATTTATAAAAGGAATAGTGCATTCTAACCTGTACGTATTGCTCAGATACATTTTTAGACGTAAGTATGAATCTGTTACTTAAAGTGAGGTCAAATGATCGAAAGCAAGCCTCCCTCTGCACGCAGGCTGTAACGAGAATGACGCTGACCACCTGGGCCGTGACCAACAGTCATACCCGCCGTCCCAGAAGACCAAGCGCATGCGGACGTCATTCAAACACAACCAGCTCCGCACCATGAAGTCCTACTTCGCCATCAACCACAACCCGGACGCAAAAGACCTGAAACAACTTGCCCAAAAAACCGGGCTCACGAAAAGAGTCCTGCAGGTAAGCATCCCTTACCTTTCCTTTCACCCTAACAGACTAGGAACTCAATCTGTGTGTTCTAGAACTTTCTGCTTAGGTAATGATTGTGCTTCACTTTCTCCATCCTTTTTTTGTGCGTGGTTTTCTTTTTTATTGCTTTGCATTTGGAGCCATTTTAAAGGCTTTAGGGTTAGTTCTGAGGCAGAGTAGATGAAGTCTGCAGTGGATAGGACTTGTATGTTTCATCCACTTATTTGGTCATAGATATCTTCATGGAATCTAGAAAGTAAATACATTATAAATTGTTTGTCTTAAAGATAATTAATTCCTGTGGAATATTTAAGAATATCAGAGGGGAAAATACAGAGTAGTTTACATGTGCGCAAAGGCTGTCATATTATTTAAAATCTATATTATATTGACATATTGGTGGATGCAGCATTCTGCCTCCATTTTGGCCAACAGTATAGGTTGGTCCATAATTCCTGATGTTAAACTAAACCAAAACTAGCTCCTCACAGCTTAAATGTACTCTAAACATTATTGTCCTCCCCTCTTTTTTCCAAAAAAAAAAAAAAAAAAGTAATTGTACATGTGCTCAGCAAATCTTTGATGTAAATTAAATACAGAATAATATGCATTTAAAAAAAATAATAAATAATAATAAACAGACATAATCGGAGTTTTGGAAGTAAAGACATTGGGATTGGTTTGCAGGTTTGGTTCCAAAATGCCAGAGCCAAATTCAGAAGGAACGTTTTGCGACAGGAGAATGGGGGTGTTGATAAGGCCGAAGGCACGTCCCTACCTCCGCCCTCATCCGACAGCGGCACGCTCACCCCACCCAGCACTGCGACCACACTAACAGACCTGACCAATCCCTCTATCACTGTAGTGACGTCAGTGACCTCTAATCTGGACAGCCACGAATCTGGGAGTCCTTCCCAAACTACCTTAACAAACCTTTTCTAACATTTTTTTTCCTTTCTTTTTTTTTTCCTTAACAAGACGTTACAAGATATTTTTAATGACCGGAGAGAGACAAATCCTGGAAGAGCAAAGAATCAAATAAACCGACAAAAAAAGAAAAACAAAATTTTTGGTGTGTAGGAATTGCCTGGGGGTTTATTTGTAGCTTGATATTCAGTAATTGGTGTTTAAGTATTGGGTGGATTAATATCGATGATAACTGTGTGGAATAAAATCATGGCTTTTGAGAAATAAATCGTAAACATTTCAACGTTATGTTGAAAATCATGTTAACACATCCGAAAAATTCTGTTTCATTTAATATAAAGGGAATACTGTTAAATAATGTCAAATTTTATTCTTCATCAACTCATAAATAAAATTTATTTTGTATATATTTGGAATGTGCCCACCAAACAGCCCAATTCTTTATATATGCAGTATATGAAAATCAAGCTCCAACTGGGTAATAAGCAAATTATCAGTCTGCCTAATGTGTAGTGTATGAACTTAAAATAACCTGCCATCACACAGATTTCAAATAAATAAGTAAATAAAGAAATACACACAAACATAAATAAATTACTAATTAGAATCTAGATTAAAAAACTATAATTCAAAATCCTGGTGGAAGTAAAACTATATTTTTCCGGCTTACAGCTTACCTGAGAGAGAATCGAGATGTATACAGTGAATGTATAAACAAACTATATATTAGTATTCGTTCAAATTAAAATGGTACAATAAAAAAATTGAAGAATCATTGGTCTTACAGTGGAATAGATGACAGCAGATCACATTTAGGAAATCCCACTACTGTGGCCTTTGTCCAGATGTGGCATTTGACAGTTGTTCTTTAGGCAAGTACAGGAAGACATCTTGATGGTGGGTGGAACCAAGAGCAAGGCTTAAAAGATGTAAACAAATGCAGATTGGAGCTGAACTGCCAATATGACGCCCATATGACGTGTTATTGATGAATTGTTCAGGGTGTTCAAATTCAATGAAACAACCAAGACAGACAGAGAAGCTGAGGAATTATAATACCGGAGGTGTCAAAAACCTTAAACAAGTGGAACATGAGGCAGTTAATTAAAATGTTATCCATACCCAATCTTTTTTTAACATCACGTTTATTTCTTTATGGACACTTACCACTGAACAGACCAAAAACTTTTTCCTTCTGGTCCTTACTGAGGTTAAGTACATTTCATTGTAAGTGTGTCAAAATTTGTTCTTTTGTAGAACAAAATGGTACAATTGATCTACTCTTATAAAGTAGATGCCTAACTCAGTTCTACTATGTGCCTTATTCTATAACTTGGAAGAGTTTGTGAGATTCAGGATATGTGTCGTTTGTTAACTGGTTTACATCCTTTTAATGGCTCGTTAATTTTGTACTGTTATCTTTATTTCTGAAGATCTTTCAATGGTATCTGCTGTTCAGACGGGATGATAATATCATAGGCACTTGTGTACTCTCTCAGATATAATTGAGTAGTCCAAGAAATCTGATCTATTGATTTTTTGTGTTTATAGTACAGTAACTGTTCTAACAAGATTGTCCATGTTTCCTTGTTTCTTGATAAAGATGGTGTATAGATATTATTTCCTCTTAGATATTTATGGACCAAACGGTTGTTATATATCTTATTAAATTTGTGTGAATAAAAATACTTTGCTTTAAATGACTTTTATTTTATTATATTTACAATTTGAACGTGTTGAGTATTATATAAGAATGAATGGCACTGTTTACACTGTTTATTTTTAGTGTCATGATTAAATGTTCACTGATAAAATGAAAACTTTTCACAGTTTTTATTCCTTAAAATTTCCATGGTGTTCATCGTTTTGAAGTAATGCCCCTTAGATACACAAGTATACCTCTGTGATCAGTACCAAAATGTAGATGTGTAATGCATGAATATAGCTACTTATATTACATGAAACAAAGTGATTGCTAAGAAGCATATATTAATTTACTGAAGAATTGAAGTAAAACAAAATGCAGACCCCATAAAGCCAGGTTGCTCTGTAGTTTAATAAATTGTTACTCTATGATTTCTTTCAGGGAGAACAAATCTTGGGGTATTTCAGCCACTCCTCCCGACGTTTGAAAATTCCCTAAAGTATTAAAAGAAGGAAAACTTTGATCGGAATTCCTCACCGTTGAAGACAAAGACAATTAGGATAAAATTTTTACAAAATTACAAAAAAAAAGTAACAATCAAACAAAAAATGTAAAAATCGACCTTAAAAATATTTCCTGAATGTCTGAGCCCATCACCAGAGGAGAAACCACTGTATTTTTTTTTAAACTGTCATTGTCAGACAAGATTTGTACTGGAATGAAGTTTTCGCCATTAAAAAAAAACTTGTACATATTCATAAATATATATCAGAGCAACCTGGCAGCAAGTAGAAGGGGCAACTGCATGATATAAAGGAAGCAAACAGTAAAATAACATTCAGTAATAATACCCTGTTGCAAAACACTTGTACAAAGGCACATGTACTGCAGCATCAGCTTGATGGTTATTTTTTTGTTACAAATTTGATTCTGAGCATCATGTGATTACCGCGAAACCCAGAACAGCAGAGCTGCCATCAAACCTGGGCTGACCTCAGAAACGGACAGGCTTTGCCGTCTGCCTGTGGCTAAAAAACACAGACGTAGAAAGATAAGGAAGAATCAAATTTTGCATGCACTTTTCCACTTTGTTGACATTTCCTAATATGTATGGGAGATATTTTCTGTTTGATGCATCCATTTTTGTTGTCAACGATAATAAACAGCTATCTGGAATTGGTTTCTCGATGCTGGTACATTGCAGTGCCATCAGGGCCCGAGTGTTTCACTGACGATTACATTTGATTTTTTTATTAAGTCACTTTACTCTGATAGTCACCTGATTCCTTACTGGAAGTACGGTATACTATCTGGGCTGAAGAATGTGTACAGCTTAAAATGTATCAACTTGTTACTAATCTCGATATGCGATACACAATAGTCTTAATATTTTGATAATCTATGAGCATGGATGACACAAACCAGTTCAAAAGAGCCACCAGGTTTTTACACAACTTAAGTAATTCAGGGCTTTATCAGAGTAATTTTTGGACACAAATAACCTCACCTGCTGTCTTCGGTGACACTCAGACAAGAACACTAAATATTCTAATATTTCCAACACTCTAATCTCCTAAGACATAGACATGCTTACCAGAGTTAGAGTACGTCAGTATCACAAACTGTATCATATGGAGTATTCCATATGTATCATATGGAAAATCCAATGTTGTTTAAATACATGACAATACCCTAGCTAACACAGGAAAGAATAATGCTCATCTGTGCTTGTCATGGATGTCGAGGCATTTGGGGGTGGCATTATCTCTAAGTGATTAGTTTAGTAGCCTCACAAGTCCAGGGTTTGATGTTCAAATCCTACCCCTGGTATGGGCTTCCCCCAAGTACTCTGTTGTCCTTCCATAGTACAGAAGCTTGCAGTTAGGTATCACTAAATTGCCTATAGCCTGCCTGTGAACACCACAATGGACTTGTATCCCATCTAGGGTATTTTCGGCACTGTTCCCTGTTCTCCCTGGGATTGACTCCAAGTGCGCCCATACTGGATAAGGGGTTGAAAGATATATGGATCATTTTGCTTTTAGCCTGCTTGTACTGCCTAGAGTATGCAGGATTTTATTTCCATTAATGCATCTGGTCTTGAATCAGTCTACTCACATAGCATTTAAAAGTTTGACTGGCCATTACGTCTTTAATGTTATGAGTGGCAAGGCCGGGAGTTTAGGTGTGAAAGGGTTAGGAACATTATGCACCTCAAGTTTTCTCGACCACCGAATTCTAAATTTGTCTGTACCAGAAACTTCTGGCATATTAGATCATAACACTCGAGGACTCCCTCGCACTCCATAAGCTGCGTAAAGGAAACCCACAGGTACCCGTGGAACACACTCAGAATGGCACACGCACAGAGCTGGGAGCAGATTCAAATCCACAGCGCAGGAGGTGTGAGGTGACAAAGCTACTCACTGAAACACCCCCACATCAAAACAACGCGAATATCTCTGTTAGCACATTAGCTGGCTTTCAAGCACATAAAGAATTCCCGATCAGATGAACTATACATAATTTGTGAAAAGGGGAATAATTTTTTTTAAATGTACAGCTGAACAATGTAGCTTGTTGCTATTCAAAATCTGGGTGAAGCTGTAATCCAACTTAGTTTTCAGAGTGTTCCTTGAAATCTCTAATAGCAACTTAGCAAAGTCAAAAAGCTGACAGGGTTAGCCAGAAAAGGAATCATGGTGAAAGCATTAATGGGGGAAAAAGTGAGCATGAGTCATATTAACAGGAAGCAGCGTGACCCACATTCTTTGGCCTGAACCTACCGAAAAAAAAAAACATTGAGAGGGGAAGTTGGGGAGAGAAAAAGGAGCGAGAGGGAATGGGATGTTGAAAACATGCTCAACATCTGATCAAAAGAAATGATTTACCAGGCTGTGATATTATGTCTATGCAACTAAATTAAGTATATGTCTTAATGTGCACTGACCATGTGTAGAACTAACCTTCAGACACAAATCTGCTTAATGTATATAATCAATGTAGACCACATATGCATAAAAGAGTTTTGTGCACAAATTAGATGGAATATTACATTGAAAGCAGGAAATAACTACAGTGTTGTATACAATACTTGGGTGAGAATAAATATATGAGGCTTAAAGCTGGTTTTCTGGGGGGAATTCATGTCATTCCTATATGTCGATTTTTTTTCTCTTATTTTGATGGCAAACATTGGTGTCAGCAAAGCAACAGTTGCCTGACAACACTGGCGATTCGAGCCCAAAAAAGAGGGTGGCAACACAGAGAACTCCAAGCCTGACTTGCACTTGGCAAGGTGCAATGAGTGCATTACTCTGACAAGGTGTCAGACTCACGGTGGTCGTGTAATAGGCCTTCTGCCAGTTCCGAGTCACTGCCTATTCCTATTCCCTTTCCTATTGCTAAGCACATATATCAGCCCCATATACTTGTCGCTAGACATGCATCACATGAAGAAAAAGGCCTGGGTAAGGGCTCTCTGGGTTTATATGATGCAACATCTACAGAAAATAATGATGCACGCAACTGAGATTTACTTTGGGGAAACCTACATTTCACTAAAAAGTGCTCAGAGGGTGTCTGCCATGTCCAGGATGCACCAATGTTGCTAATTTCAATAAAAGAGCTATCTTTTACTATGAAACAGAAAACAAGAACAAAAAGACTGGAAACAGTGTGTTGACAGAGATATGGACCCTAATGCAGCCTGAATACATGGAGTGTAAAACAAACATCTTTCACAATGAGTATGCACAGTCTTGTTTAATTGATTGATAATCAAAAGGAAATGAACACAACTAATAACATTTACGAGGAGGAAAACGTCAATATATTTTTGGTAAATGCAATATGATGGAAATTCTACAATTTGTTAAAGGTGGCTGAATTACCATGCAAACCTGTCATCTAGCATGACATTGGATATGGGATTTGCAATAACCACATTAGAAGTAAATTTTACCTTTAATTACAAATATTTGCTCAAAGGGAAATAAAAATTAAATATGACAATATTCCAAATGAGGTGAAAAATAAACAAACTTGTCAAGAGGGGGTATTGATGAGCCTAGGGCTTTCATGCTTTCATACTCATTTCCTTCCAAGGCCTGAAAGCAACTAACAGTCACCAAGCATCACCAATCTCTTCAAAGGTAAAGGTGGGTGTATATAAAAGATAGAATAAGATTTATTTAGCATTTATTATGAATTTTTGTTATCTAGCAACACAAATGATGTCTTCCATCATGTATTTCCTTTTATTTTTTGCCGTTAGTCACTTCTAGTTAAAAACAACAGATCGTTTTTATTCGCCAATACAGTGCAGGGTTAACAGCAGGTCTGCGCAAGTTCTCAGATGATGAGCGGAAGACACAATACGTAATTGTCGTTATACTTGTAGCAGACCGTTCTTATGTACAATACACTGCCAATGAACGGGTTCCTTAATTAAAATGAACCCCTTACAGCACACATTTACCAATAAATCAAATTCTGAGAACATCAACACGTTATGTTAGACGGAATGTGAATTAATATGCAATTAACTGATGTCATAATAATCTTTAAGATTTTTGCAGATGTTACCCAAGGAACAGCTGGTTTCATTTGTACACGACACGTGATGGATTATACAGGACAATACCACGTGCTGTCTTCAGTAGCTTTGTTAAACAACACTATAGTTAGGAAATATGCTTTCCTAGTCAAAACATTGAATGTTTACTAGTAACTGGTTAATATCCTCGGCTCCAAACTGCACTGCCACTCTGGTAATGTCTCAGAATTATGAAAACGATGAAGAATGATAAAGAAAGTACGGTTATGGGTACCTCATTATGCAACATTACTATTTAATGCAAAAAATATACAGTTTAACTTAGGCGTTAAGCGTTCAGGATCTTGACTTCCTCAAATGTGACCGTGTGTAGTGCTCAGATATACCTAGTCACAGATTAAATGAAAATGGATGAAAAATGCCCTGAGCCAGTCTTGCCAGTGCAAACACACACACATTTATATATATATATATACAAGAAATGGGATACAAGAAATCACGAAGGCTTGTGACATTTAACATTCACATGTATTAATTTTAAGCCGAAAGCATTACGGTCCTACTCTAGGTAGGGTCCCATTATGACCCGTGTCCCGCCCCTTTTCTCCGGGAGCGACTGGCTGTTTACATGACCGGTACCGAGCTGGAATGGAGAGCAACTAGCTAAAAGTGTCATATCTCCTATCCAGATCTGAATCACTCTGTCCGCTTTGCAGGGCAGCTGCGTTAGATCCCTCTGTTTTTCCCCCCACTCTCCAGCCCCGATGTGCCTGTAGCAGGCAGCAGCGACCGACGTCCGGAGACAGCGGCCGAGCACGAAGACCGCCATCACAGCATCCGCAGTGCCAGCGCCGCGCCGCGCCGCTTCCTGGTGAGAAACCCTACGGCTCAAGGCTAGCGCCCCAAGGCGTCACTGCCCGATTAACCGCGGCCGCCCTTCTCTCCGGTAACCTAGTGGCACTTCTGAGAAACCCTGTCTTCCAAGCAGTTTGTCCTTTTCCCAGTTTTGTAACTCGTAACCCCCCCCCCACGCGCCCACTGCTTCCCCCCTCCCGAGAAGCTAGCCGGCTAGCTAACTTTCCCCAAGTACACTGCACTCCCCGCAGGGCTGGTGATTTGGTCAACTTGGCGCTCGTTAGCTTGCTGTTTAGCTAGAAAGACTGAGACTGGGTTAGACCATGGACTGGTAAGTTAAAAATGGATAACAAGTACTGTGTTTTAGACGCCAGTGGTAACGGCCAGCTACATTGTAGCCGGACTATGGTAAGTGTAGGTAGTGGGCTTAGCTAACTTGCTAGCGGTTTGTTGTAGTTAGCTATCAGTTTCACGCTGGTTAACTAATTGAATAAAGTAATTATTTATTTAAATTCAGTATAAACAACCATTGGTTAAATTTCCCAGTTGTGCCGCTGTCAGCCTAGACAGCGCTGAAAAATGATAACCCTGGTGACAGTTGATTAATCTCAACTTTGATTTCCACACCCATTTACCTCGCTATTTGGGATTTTTTTTCATAATTATAATATGTTTTTCTTCAACAAGCCTACTAGTTATAAGTTGTATAACAGCTACTAACGTGTAACAAATGAGTGTAATATAGCTAGCTGCTGCATAGCTACATTGTAGCTAGCTGAGTAATGAGATGTTCCCGTAATACATTGAGTAGTCGAGACGCATATTTGACTTTTTAAATAATAATTTTGGTCAGCTGTTTCCTTTGGGAATCATTGCATTAACATATGGTATACTCACTTATGCCAACCTGTGTAATTAACTTCCTTTGCTTGGTGATACCCCGTCATTTAGTAAACTTGTTGAATATACCCGAACAGATGACTTTCTTTAAGTTCAAACAGAAAGACAAAAACCTAATATTGTGAAAAGACCAAAAAAAAAAACGAATTTCTGAAGCTCATGTTTGATACGGACTTTTTTTTTGCAAACCGTGTCTTCAGAAGCAACAGGAAACGCACAAGGGAACCTGGGGCTCTATTTTATTCGCAACCTGCCTGTAGCTTGATAATTAACATAAGGGGTGGCCTTGTCAGCAAAAGTCAATGTAAGGTACCACGTTTTGGCAGGAGACTTTTTTTTTTGGTTTAGTGCCTGAAGTCACTTGTGCAAACAGGTTTTCAAACATGAAGGCTTTTGTTTTTACAACCTTACATCCCAGAGCCCTTTAGGGTTGTGTGTTACATTAAGCCATCGCTTGAATGACAGGTGACACCTGTCAAGGTTGAAGCTGGAAGCCTCCACCCATACATGTGTGACATGTAGCCTTTATTTGGAGGGATGTTCAGGGTAAATCTAAAGTGAAAAGTTACAGTTGAATAGTTAAAAGTTCACTGATAAAGCCCCGCTGATGAAAGTGAATTATTTAGATTCAGTTTTTTTTCTTTCCTTTTTAGGGTTTTGCAGATCCTTTTATTTAAAGTGATTCTCTCTCAGCTTACAGTTTTTTTTAATACTTTGACAAATTTGTCAGATATATATATATTTTTTTTTTTATTGAAGCAGCACAGGTTAAATACCTGGCCAAAGATGCTTTTACTGACACCCGTCTAGCCAAAATTCTGTTTTTAACCACCTGTTGCCCTAAATAAATATTTAATGATAGTAGGGAATTTAATTATAAATGTCTTTCATACATTCTGTATGAATTATGCATTTGCTTAATTTTTTTTGCTATGTTAATCAACTTAAGAGCTTGCCTTGTATTTCAGTGGATCCTAAAGGAACTAGTGTTGTTAGTTGTAACAAGGAAAACAATGGTTTATGTGGCATTGGCTGTAGGCTACGTAGATTTATTTTCTGCATGTAAAATGTGATTTGTTGACTGTTGCAGGTTGAAGGCTGGCTATTAGCACATATTCTGATAACCATTTCTTCAGTCATATTAGTAATTAATATTTAACGTACATTCACATTTAATTTCTTGGCTGATGCTTTTTTAATCCAATGTTGCGTCTTAGCCATTTATATAGTGGGATGTTTTACTGGAGCAATTCAAATTAAGCACCTTGTTCAAAGGTACTGCAATAGGATCTTCCTGGGACTTGAATAAGCAGCGTTCAAGATAAAGAGTCCATGTCCTTAACTATTCTATTACCCACTGAAAAAGAGTATTTAGTGCATTTTCGTACAATATGGTTTAATACGTACAAAACTGGCAACTATTGTGCTGTGAGATCCACACACATTCCAATGTTTTGTTTGATGACTGGCCAACCTTTCAAATTTTAAAGGTTCGCAGGTATCTAGGTTTATGAAGAGAAACTAGAGCTTCTTTAGAATAGACTGCTGGCACAAGTTTACACGTTTGCGCTCAAACGCAAATTCACGGTTCTGCGGCAGTATTGCCATATGGTGATGCCAAAGCATTAAGCAGTGGTTTGATGAGAAGCGGGAAAAATGTAGGATTCTTCATCCACCTTTTATGCAGCGGGACGGGTGATTTCTGGTTTGGTACTGGTTGTCTCATTGAGTCTGGGTGCCGTTGCATTAATCAACATTCATGCAGGTATACTGTCTGAATTATTACTACCTGGGGGAGAAATTTATGTGGTGTAATCCATTAGCATACTGTATACATGCCAGTTACTAGTAGGCAAGTAAAATAGTCATTTTTCGCATCTACACTGGACAGTTAGATATGTGTCCATAACAATTGTGAAACTGTTCATTTTCTGTACTTAATGGTGTGATCATTGACTAGACATGTGGCCAGAATGATGTGTTAAATAAAAAGTTATTTTTTATGCATGAGACTGCTCCTTTTTTATTTTACTGTAGACATAGCACAGTATACGTGCTTACTGTCACGAAATTATAGATGCGTTTGCTACTTTGAACAACTCAGCGAGGGCGGCGACCATGCATATGCCATAGAACGAGATAAAAATAGAAGGTACCTTTCTTTCCACTTATTTGTTAACACCTCAATGAACGTTTAGAGGTTCCATCAGGATCCAGGGAAAATGTGGGAGTGCAAATTAGGAAAGATATTTGTGCGTTTTCTCCCTGTATGTCAGGTAGTGGAGCATTGGTGAGCCCCATGCAGCCCCATTAATAGGAGTTTTATTTCATTTGGCCTGTGGCCAGCTTCAAGCCTGCGGTGAGGCACAAAAATCCCTTGCCATGGGTCTGCCAGTATGAGGCCCTCTGTGTTCACAATAACTGGGAAACAAGCAGCCTTTTGGAAGCTGCAGGAAGCAACCATGTTGTTTCAGAAGTACTGCCAAGTTGGACCCAGGGACCTCTGCCATTGTGGTTGTGGGCAGCGAATGAAAGTCTTTCGCTCATGTCTGAAGCAATGCCGGGAAGCCGATGGGGTATTTAGATGTGTATGGAGCTCTCCGTGTGGACTGTTCCAGGCCTTTTTATTTCTTATTTTCCCCCTTTTCTCGCAGGCTAGCGTCACGGAAGCGCCTACACGGCACTGCTGTGGCATGCTTCCTGGCCAGAGGCCAGCTTTCACGGACAGCTTAACCGGGAATATTTCCCAGTGCGTGCTGTCCTGGAGTACCGCACACTGTCGACAGGGTGTGAGCGGTTAAAACCCCATTTATTACATTTGCGGAGCTTGTAAACCGTGTACGACGAAGCTGGGTAGCAGGAAATGGCAGATGCTATGGCTTTGTCTCTCTATAAAATCCGCAGATGAAAGGACAGGCGTTGCTTTGAACAGGAGCTCGAAGTCACGTCATCTTGCCTTTATTTTATATTGTGCACTTCCTCTGGAGGAAAAAACAGGAATTTACGGTTTTATATGTAGAATAAAGGCAACCAGACAAGATGGCTTATTAATATTGATGATGTGGGGAAAACCATAGCTTAAATCTTATTAATTATTCACCATCTACTCTTATAAGTAACCCTCAATTTTATTGTTTTGGTTAATTAATTGTAGTTTTGGTCTGTCTTGTACCGTTAGTTGTTCTCACAGTATTTACGATTATTTTTTGCCTGCCATTTAGAGAAATGGAACGTTTAACACCGTTTGTCTATTGCACAGGATGGCCTGGCGTAAGCGCACCAAAGTCGAGATGGTGTCATGTGGAGGTGTGTGTGGTGTTGTGTGGGTCACGGCTCCTATTTGTTCTCCTGACCGGCTGTGCGACCTTGAGGATGCTGCAGTTCAGGTCTCAGCTAGTGGATGCTGCTTCCTGGGAATAATTATCACCCTGAAAGCCTGATGGAAAACTGCTGTTTAACTGGATGATTTAGTTAGCACCTGGCTTGTTCCTGTGTTACTCTCTGGCAGAGTTTGCCACTGATGTAAACTTGTTAATCTATTTGTTTTTTGGGCATAGTGATCTTATTCTTTCTTTTTGGTCCCAGCATATGTATGGATTTTGGCCCCAAGCTTGTATTTGTTGATTTTGGGAACATGCACAATGAATTGTGAAAACTGACGGCCGGATTGACATCAGCAATCTAGTTCCACATTTTTGCATTCCTTGAAAATTCAGTTCCTGGAGGTTTCTGGAATTAAAATGATGGTAAATAGGGGAATGAATGAAGATATGATATTGCTGAAATAAGCTGAGTGGAAGTTGACTGTGGGATCGTAAATTAAAAAACTTTTTAAAGAGGACAGTTACCCTTACTGAGTGGAAGGTATTACCTCCCATTTTCATATCCTAACCCTGTAGTTCCAGTAAACACCACCCTAGTTATCTCTGATGGTTACCTCTAAATATTGGCATCATTAAGTGGAATATAGTTTATAATTAGAGTCAGTTGTACATACCCTTAATCTGTACAGTCTGCCTCTGTCATTGGTAGGTAGGCTGACAGGTTCCTCCATTAACACCATACCTGAGCTTCAGCATTAGAGTTGAAGTTCAGGCGGCGGGGGGAGGTGAGGGCTGAATGCAATAGCTAGAAAACGGACATATATTATGGGCAAGGGGTCAGTCAAGTATAGTCTGACACTGAGACAGCTAAGATTTTTACCAACCTACAAGGTTTGATTTGAATTGGACATGATATATGACAGAGAGGTCTTCTTAGAACACAGAGACAAAATACAATAGGTCAAATGAAAATTTGCAGATTTATAGTGTATATTCCAAAGCCGCTGGCGTAATAAGTTCTATATTTCATCTGTTCTTTTCTACACATTATGCACGTAACCTTTCGGCCATAGTGTTACTTGTGAGGCTATATGGTCTGGACTGGTATGAAGCCGGAGGCGACCGGGAGGTAAAGCTACACTGACCCCACAGTTTCAGGGGAAGAGCACAACAAACACACACACACACAAGCCTTGACTGTTAGCTAGCAGTCTAATGGTAAAGGTATACTCTCAGCCGAGCATTTATGGCTGTCCGCGCCGTAAAAACGCGGCTTGTTAAGTCAGCTGATGTGGTGCTTTGCTAGAGGAGATGTACGGTTGTGGGGAGGGCTCGCTGCCAAGGCACTCTCGCTTGTACACATTCGAATCCATTCCCAGTGCAGGTCCAGCTGTTTTGGCAAGGTGCTGAGGTGAGACCATTCCCTCTGAATAATCCATCTAAAGTTATTCTTAGCCATATCGGAGTTCAGAGGACTTGCAAATGGCACTGTGGAAAGATGAGCTCCCCCATCATAATATTCTTGATTTCGGTTTTTGGCTTATTGTGCCATGTGTAAATGCTTTGCCAGAAACGTTAGTACCCAGTTAGTAAATGTTAGTAAACCAATAGGATAGAAGACGGGCCATATTACAAAATTAAAGGTTTCAGCAGATTAACTGGAAGAATTCCTCATGATGAATAACCCGAAATGGTAGCCCAGGAGTTCTCTTTGTTTTCCTTGGGCTGAAAAACAGCCGCCACGCATCACTTAATGAACTGTTCTTCACAGATCGTCATATTCCTCCTAGGGCTGTGGTTGCGAAAAGAGCCAAGTTGTAAATAGCGAGTTTTACTGAGACAAGGGTGGTAACTGTTTGCCAGGGTAGAGACAATTATGTGACTTATTATTATTAGATCGGAGTACCTTTATTAGTGGGCTTTGCATATCTTTATCAGTATCATTCAATATATTCATTCACCTATTCATCTATTTTTCACTCCTGTGTATCCTGTGCAGGGTTGGGGTGTCCGGAGCCTATCATGAAAATAATATTGTGAAGACTAATGAATTAATTACGAGGGAATTTGTACTCCCTGAGTGACCTTGGCCTCCGTGCTGAATGTAGTTATGGTTCTGGTCTCGACAGGGATGCTCTTTCAGGATTTTGTTTCTGCTCGAGCTCCTCTGCCGCTTCACCTGAGGCACCACCGTTCTTCATGCCCCGGAGGCGGCCTGACAGCGGGAAGATTGCTCTGCGCGTTCACGGCCCGCTCGCCGTAGACGCCGCGTCTGTAGGCGGGGAGATGCTCCTGTTCAACCGAAACGCATGACTTAATTATGGGCAATGTGGGGAAAAATAGTAGCCAAGAACTTACAGTAGCTAAATATTGATATGTGACATTCTGAATTTATAAGTGTAATTTTCCAGTTTATTTTTAAATACTTGAAATTGCTTCTAATGTGTCCCACAGTTGCATTGTCTTTCATGATAGGCAGTTAAAAACAGCCGGATTGAATACATAGCCTTTTATTACCTTTATAATGGAATTGTATAGTGATTTTATTTAACGATCAATGACCGGGTTGTATGAATGGACTTTTTGTCTGTCAACCACCTGTACAGTCAACAGGCCATCAACAAAAGACTTGGCAAAAGGTGCGACGTCTTTGTGTGCAAAGAGCTCAGGAGGGCTCCGAGTTCCTGTCCGTGTGGCTTACCGATTGCACATAATAAGTCTGCCCCTTGAAAGACATGCTGGATTGTATGGGGGGGGGGGCTTCTCTCTCTCAAGAAAAACCAAGAAGCATGGAGAATGAACTGACAGCTGCCTGCTCTTGAGTGTTGACTTAACGCTTTACTAGTAAGTCAGTAGGAAATGGCCTGTGGAGAGCAGTTATGGCAGTACTATGTAAGGGATATCTTTATGCCATCTATACCTAAAAGAGGACGAACCTTTCAAGCTTCAGACCCAACGAAGATGTAAGGAGTCTAATAGTAAGCTCAGATCATGTTATTCCTTTGTTTTGAATGTAGGAGGGTGCATCTTGGCGACCCATTTCCACATTCATTATTTTCCAGCATGTTGATTGGTTACAGTTCCGCATGTTGCTTCTATCCCGTACCGTTTGAAACGTTTTGGTCAGTTCATGGTCTGATGTTGCCGACTATAAATTACTCAGGATTGTGGCATCAAAGAGACACCATTGTTCATATTGGTTTTTTTTTTTTTTTTATAAACAAATATCTCCAAAAAGTCTCAGAAATGAATAAATCAAGCTCTTCTGACCTTATTATGACATTTGTTATTATACCACTTGATATTTTAAAATTTTGTTCTAGGTAATAAATTTATACAGGTAGACCTGTAAGCTATAAAATCGCTGTATCTAACATAGGTGGTGCTCCGTTGTAAAAGTATTGCTGTTTCCTACTCTCCCATGATTAGTTTTCTCATTCAGTGATGATGAGGCCGTAATAGACTTTTAATGTTCCGTTTCCTAACAGTGCCATAACAATGAAGGGATTCATCTTATTGACTGTCCTACTTCACTGGGATTTCATGGCGCTAGGAACAGTATGGGGTTTTTGCTTCTGGGTGAAGCCGAGCAGTTAATACGCGGCTCGCCCCATATGCCGGGATAAAACGGATCCTTTATCCGGGCTCCCTGGGGACCTGACCCGGGAATGACGTGGTTGTGGGCGATCCATTTGCTAGCATGGCGTTATTCTAACCAGTCTTGCTTTAGGCTAGAATTAGGGGTCAGAATCTACCTTTGTACTGGTTACTTGTTGTGAAGGTGGGGTGAAGGCCGCGCCTTTATCAGGAGGAGACGGGTAAGAATACCATAGGTGTGTGCGCTTAAAAATATGGGGGATTGGGGGGGGGGGCGAGTGAGTGTGTGTAGGGGGGATGAGTGACGGGGAGTCGGGCGATTGTGGCTCCATGTGTTGACACCCTTGTTGCAGGATGCTGCCAGCCGTGTCTATTAATAGTTTGGGGTTTAATGGCCACAGATAGTGTGTGACTTCACAGGCCAGACAGCCACGCACCGACGCGCCGTCCATACCTTTCGGAAGGCATCTAAATCTGGGAACACAGCGGCTCTGAACGCGGAGCCTGTCAGCGTCCATCCCCACCCCGGCCCGCGCAGCCTGCTTATCGCCTTTTCCCGCCAGTTCCTCCTCTGTAGGCCACTCTTGTGTGAACACTCCTCAGTGTCCTTAATTGACTCTCTTAACAAGGTCGTGGCCAGGCCTGGTGGTGATGGTGGCCTAGGAGTTTTCCCCCACGTTACTTATTTAACTTTTTTTTTTCCCCTCTAATTTTGTGTGACTTTGGGTCAGGAAGAAATGTCAGCCCCCGTGTGTGAGAAGCTCAGGATGATGTGTAAACACATGCAGGGTGTATTGACCTCTTTAATTATTCTCACCTTACGAAATGCCACAGCACCTTCCCAGACACGGATACGGTTATCGCTGTGCGAGTGTTTGCTTTTCAGTTTTGTATTTCTGGAATTACCTTGATAGGGACTCAACAGCAATGTCTATCTTTTTACTTTATTTTTAATGGAATGTTTCTCCCATGCATTTGTATATAAGAAATACGGAAGTAAACAAATGCTAAAACATCCTATTAGCGACAACCAGAAAATTCTGTACTTTTGATGGGTTGACACCTTCAGGAAACCATAAGTTTGCTTAGCTTAATGTTTATTATTATTTTCAATGCACTCAAACTAATTTAGAATGGACACAGTGTTCCCAGTGATTACCAGTATGCCAAACAATCTTAAAATGCCTATTCAGGCAAACAGCAACAGGCAACAACTGTACCGGGATAGTAATAAATGTATTTCTAAATACAGACGGTTTTTAATGGTGATATTTGCAGCAACGGTGATGTGTGTGTAATTAGCAGTCGTGCCCATTATTAAAAATGGTGGACGGTTGGGCTGTGGACACCTCCAAGACGTGTCACCCAAGCCCCCTGTCCCTGTTTTTTAATTAGTCTGGTTTTTGTGGCATCTGCCACTGAGATGGATAATAGACTGTGTGCTCTGCAGCACACGGTAAATAAATTCCTCGTTATAAAGCCCGAGCCGCATAGCCTGAGCAGACAGCCCGGTTCCAATTCACAGCGGTCAACGCGAGAGACCCAGTCAGCTGCAAGCATGGATGATTTGAAATTCACCGCACACGGCAGCCCGCAGTATGTGTGGCTGTTAAAACGAGCGTGTGTCCAGCACATCAGTATTTTAATAAATAATGGTCTTTTGGTTTGTCAGTGGATTGTAGGCTGGTCCTATTTGCCTCCTAACCTCGTCGCTGCCACGGTCTGGAGATCGACGGCAGCATGAAACGGCAGCCCTGTTACCTGTGCTGTAGCGTTGAAACCGTACGTCCGGTCAAGGTCACGGCAATCCGGAGCCTATTCCTGGAAGCTGCGGAAGTGATATGGGAATCAGCTCTATTTCAGTGTGTGTGGGTGTGTGTATGTAATGGGTATGATATGTCAATGCATTAGAAAAAAATCTAATTGAATAATGATGAATTGCAGGCTGTTCGTTGCAATGGTCCATTTGATCTCACATCCATAACGATGATAAAATGCTATGTATTTCTAACATTGGTGTATAACAAATTGGTATATGGATTTTTTGGATTTGTCTGTATTCAACCCAAGAGGTTACATTAAACCATATGCAAATTGCTTCTTGATTCTAAGCTTGTCCATGCTCTGAGGCGCTGAGTTTGACGTCACATCCATAACACTGGAATTTGTGTCATTCTGTTACACCAATCCGTTTCCATTATCGAGTGAAGTATTGAATCGCATGGATCCTAATGAATTGTTGTTGTTCTCATTTCAGAGCTTGGGACACGGGGACTGATTTGCTGCCACCATGGAGGTCCAGCCTCAAGGTCAGCAGTCCGAGCATCACCACCAGGTAGGGAGACGTACCACTCTTCAAATAGCTGCCGGCGTGGCCCCTCTCCTGCAGTCTTCCCCCTGCTGTTCTGACATAGCTACCTGTCAATCTAGCCACAGGAAGTGCTTCTAGGCCTCAGTTTTCCCCCTGACCCGAGGTCCCCTTCTCTCGTACACTAATTCCACACAGGTGTACAGCTAGCAGGTATTAATTGAGTTTTTGCACACTGCCTTGTCTCTCCCAGGTGCCATAATGGGCTGAAATTCTCAGGTCATATTTACCTGATGGGTGCCCCAGGGCTCCATCAGATGAATTGTGGATTCAAATTATGTTTTTGCATCCCGCAACAAATTTACCGTGACTCCTCTCCTTGTGACCAATTGTCCTGGTATATCGTTACAATGTAAAGAGACACTTGATATGCTGTGGCTCATCTGTTAGAAACTCATCTTCATAAATGCTTGTTTTTTTATTATATATTTGGGTTAATTTCATGTCCTAGTTTTCTTTGTTTTGTTTTCTTTTGGACAAGAAAGAAGTTCTTCAACAAAGAAGTAACAAAAGGACAAAAAAACATTGCTGTAAGGAATATGCTAGAATCTAAAAAAAAACCTTGGAATTAAACAAACGCATAGTACCAAAGTTGAGGCTCAATATGGAATTGCTTATATTGATTGAGACTTTTGCAGCTGGACCCCTCGCTGTGGTTACGTGGTTCGATAAAACGGCGCCTCTTATGTGCAAATCCCGTCTCTGCTGGATTTTCGTAGCGGACCGGAACATCCAGCAATCGATTTTCTTGGAAGGAAGATTCTTTCTCCATATGAATTCAGTAAACTTGCAATAATAACAAGGTAAATAATCCATAAACTTCAAAGGGCGTTCATAAATAAGGACGACATTAAACGATAGGAGCTTTCAAACCCGACATGAAAGAAATGTGTACGGGGCATTTTTGTGTATTTGAACATTGACCGGTATTTGTATCAATATAGCCTTTGAAGTCCGGCTTTGGCGTCCATCGTTTTTAAAACCTAAATCACGTTTCAGTCAGACAATGTACCCTTTCAACAGACTAGGCATATGTACGGTATTAATAACCACATTTGATGCACCATTTTGATATGTCACCCTATGTAGGGGTTATTTCCAGTGGTACATTTGAAATATTTTCAAGAAATAGTGCCACCACCCCCCCCACCCACACACACACACACACACACACACACACACACACACACACACACCACCCCCCAATGGGTATACAAGCACATATGGAAAATGTTTTGGGTACAGCTCAAAGCTATCAGCGCCGCTGGAGTGTAAGATATCAGGACAGCTGCCCTGACAAGGCGGCTGGGAGAGAGAGGGAGGCTCGGGCCGATCAGATCAGCGGAGATCTTGGTCTGGGGGAATGACTAACATTTCTCTTTGTGGCCATGGCTTTTTTTGGCCCTTTGGGGCGGAGATTCCCTGGAGTCTACACCGAGTCACAGTGGTGGACATGGCGCCTCTCGATCCTTCCTGTGTTGTCATGATAAAACTGTGTGCGAACGTTGACCCGAGACACTTCCTATGATATATTTGCACACGTAAACCACAGAGTTTTGTATGCTTGCATAGCTATTATTGGGAGGCCTTGTGACCTGGATATATTTACAGTTTGTGTGTATGCGTTTATGTAGTATTAATAAACACTATATGAATGACTGTGTAGGCAATGTGGCAGTGTGTTGAGTAAGATTGTATGAATTACTTAAGGCCTGAGCTGATAAACCTCTGCTTGGCATCTGATTCGCATGTTTTACAGAACAATAGCCAAACCACTTTTCTGATCTGGGGAGTTTTGTTTGTACAAAGCCATTGGCTGTGCTGGCTTGTGATGTGATGTCATGCATGCCACAGTCCCGCCCGCCCCCGCCTCTCCGCCTTCCAACCCCCGAGCCCCCGCTGCCCGGATTTCGCACTCTGCCCGTTATGTGCCACTGGCCTGCGGAGTCTTTGCTGGTTAGACTCCAAAAATAGGCAAAATCAGAGAAATTTGGGCACATGATAAAGAAAACACAAAGAAAAAGGTATCTGGTGTTATTTTATAGTGTTTTGTTTTTCTTGGCTAATTTCTCCATGCCTCTTGAGCTGGGGGTGTTTTTGTAGCCTAGAAACATGCAGAACAATTGGTTCAAAAATAAACAAAAATCTTTCCACCCCCCACCCCAAATGCTTTCCCTCTCTTCTACCTGTCTCTTCTCTTTACAGTGGGCTCAATGCCATTGAGTGAGTGAACCAAGCTGTGCATTTTTCTCACAAGCTGCTATCTCTGTAGATTGCGTGTGTGGCGTTTGTGTGTAGGCATCATCTCTGCTCTTTTTTTTTGGCTATGGTGTGAGAGTCAGCCAGTGGCAGGTAGGGGCACAATCCCCCCCCACCTCGACTCTCCTCCTAAATTTTGTGACAAGACAGAACGGATGAGGAGAACTGTCAGTCAGTCAAACCCCCCCCCCCCCCCCCCCCCCCCCCCAACAGGCGGAGAAGGGGCAGAAACGGGAGGAGGAAGCGCGGGCGAAGCGGACAACACCACGGCCGCCGGCCAACAGATAAAC
>JAAGVU020000043.1:7329931-7344827 GCA_011763525.2 Mormyrus iriodes | reverse complement strand
TGACTCATCACCCCCCTCCCCCACACCCCTCTGAAATGCTTCGGGATTCTCTGCGAACCGCGATCCGTTTCCCGGGAAGCTGCAAGCCAGGGATGTATGAAAAAATAATTGGCAAGCGGAAGATTAGCGCGCCTCCAGCCGAGGCGTGCGCTGCCGCTCCGTAATCTGCACTTGTCACCACCGCGGGCCCATCACCGCTAATGATGGCCCTGACAAGCAGCCAGTGTTTCCAGGTAGACGACGCTAACCGCGCGCGCATAACGAGCTTTAAAGTGCGCCCCCGCGCCTCTCTCATTTTAGTGCTGGCACGAACGTTAATTAGGAGTCATGAACGCAAATGCATGAACGGCCCGGGTTTTTGTTTAAGTGCTCCAGATGTGTCACTAATATGTGACTTTAATTAGAGAAAAACTCAACAAAAGGAATTGACGCAAAATGATCAACAGGAGATATTGGATCCCTCGCTGTGCGTATTTGTGCTGAAGTGCAACATGAGTCGCCGGTTTCACATGGTCGTCTTTCATTTCCGCATGGCAGGTGAGGATAGAAAATGGCCATTCCGCAGACAGTCACTGTCGTGGTCAACCTTCTATCACAGTGCACCCCATCATTCAAAGTGCATCCTTGTCAATCAAAGCTCTGGCAAAATCATCATATACATATACTAGCATGGCTTCAGGCATTTGTCCAAAGTGTCTTGGACTCACTCCCCTGTTGCCTGTCACATACTTGGACCACAGCCTGTCAAGTGCCATGTTCTTATATGCTGTTCCATTCCCTGGCCATAGAATTATGTTATATTCTAATAACTTAATGGTTGGTTAGAGTTTCTGTATGGAACATCATCCATGGTTTTCATAACCACTTACCCAGTACAGGGGTTATGGTCAGTGACAGTGTTTACTGACACTCAGACCTTTGCATGGGGCCCCCTGTTGGCCACAAACTGGTCACTACACTAGAGGAGGTGGTTGTGGTGTCTCCTGTAGTGACTTTTTGATTGGGACCCCAGAAACAACAATCCCAGCCCTGTTAACGGTGAGCCTTTGTTATCAGTTGTGTTTGTATTTATATCTCGGCTGACAGTCCTGTTCATGGTTACCCTAGTATGGTGCCCTATGCTTCATGGGGATATGGATGGATGGATATATATTAATGATGTTATTTAAATGGTTCATTATTTCTAAGTTGCTGTAAATGCATTCTGACTTGAGCTGTACTTGTTTTCTCAGATAATGCATTTTCTGACTCCAAAGCACTTCAGTTTTTTTTAGGTATCATTCCATTTTTTTGAAAGTGATGTTAAAGAATTTTCCATTTAACCATTACAACAAATTACTGCTAGTTTGTTCTGAAGGTATCATATCGCTGACACCGGACAGCTTTAACAACAGAGATGCTAGTTTTGGGCACATTTAACGTAAAGGAAGAGGCTCCGATTTAGGAACCCTCCTTTGTTGTAGCAGTGATGAGCTCCTTGTTTCCCCTGTTGGTTTATAATTCACGAGACGCCGGTTCTCACTGCGGCACGTTTTGCCCTGTAAAACAGTGCAGCGAAGCACAGTGAGGTGCCGGTGAGCGAGGCACGGCGCAGTTCTCCAGGTGCGCCTTTCGGACGGCGGCATTCAGAGGATGGCCGTAACAGCGATTTCTCCTTTTGATCTCTTGATAGATATTCGACTTGATGGATGCCAAAGCGCGGCAAGATTGCATCAAAGAAATAGACCTCCTTAAGGTAAAAAAATAAATAAATAAAAAACGCCAGACGAATGATAAAGTCTTGTGTTGTGTTTTCTAAAGGCATCGAAACAGAGACCTTGAGAGCAACATGAGAAAAACAATTGATCTGTACCAGATGAACAGTGAAAACACATCACTAGCTTCAGCGTGTCATTCCTTCAGGCAGGAATGGGTTTTTTTTATTGCAGGGCAAAAACTATGGTTTTTATTTGCCCCAGTATTTCTGATGTTAAGATGGTATAGAATGTGATTTTTTTTAAAGGAAATTAATGTATCGCATATCATCAAGACATGCAAAGATCTGAAAATTTTCACAAATAAAAAAAAATCTACGGAATGGTAACTGAACCAAAACACCTTAAGCAGGTACACAGCCTTACACAAAATTTCAAGTACAGTATCAAAGATAATTTCAGGTTCTGTAAATCAACCAGGCATGGGGGTCTTTTTATAGAATGAAAAGAATTTTTAATAGATTGATAGGTTAATGAAATGAACATCATTAACCTGCTACGCCAACACCATTAACACCACTCTGAGTTTTCTTCAAAGCATTTCCAGTTGTATAAACTGGGGGTGATGTGGGATGTTCATTGTATTTTTTTATCCTTTAGACCACAAACAATAAGTGGGTTTTTTCGGTCTCAGATTTCTGTCTTAAACAGTGTATTTAACGACATGCTGACGTCCACAAGCTCACATAGCGATCCTCCTGAACAGGGTCTCGATTAATTCATTTTTACAGCATTTAAGGTTCTAAAATGTTGTCTGTAGTACATGTTATGAGCAAATGCTGTTTGACCTGTGGCTTTTTGCTCACATCAGTGTATTTTTTTAAATGTTTTAAACTAACATTTTTCAGTAGTATTTAGGACTTTGTCTCAGACAGAAACATGAAGAACAGGCCAGTATACAAGCCTACACTTTTTTTCTTGAGGTCACAGGATTTGACAATAGTTTCATCAGGGCTTTTTACTTTGCATTTTACCATGGAAACTGCATTAATATTAGTTTGCTTTGTGTTGTATATATGCAAAAACTGGGTACTGGCATTCTGTAGAGCTCTGCTGATTATGACTTTAAGGTTAATGTTTAACCAGCCTGTGATGTTTTTTGCTCCCCCCCCCCCCCCCCCCCCCAGCAACTGAACCATCCCAATGTAATTAAATATCATGCCTCATTCATTGAAGAGAACCAGCTGAATATTGTCCTGGAACTTGCAGATGCAGGGGACCTCTCAAGGATGATAAAGGTAGGGCATGGAGCTCATGAACTGCCACACAGCTCTCGCTGTTGTTACCTGGCAAGGAAATGACACATGTTCAGATATGTGCATCTGTCTTCACTGCACACCATCAATTACTGTCATCTTCACACAGGCTCAGCTTATGGGATGTCTGCGGTCATCTTCATAATTTCATCATCTACCAGAAAAATAATTCCCAGTGTGCCCAAACTACTAACATATTTTAGATTGATACGTAAAGTTATAATGTGCTTTTGTATTCAACTTTAACTGTGCAACAAAAAATTATCCATTAACCAATGCGTGGTTTTACTTAGACATGCAAAACCATTTTTAAGAGTCTTTCAAAAGCCTTTAAAATATAAATATAATATTTGCCAATTTTCTCAAGCACTACAGATTTGCTCTAGCTGTGATAGTCAACATGGTTGTGGGATCTTAAAAGATTAATTTGTTGTGGAGAGCTGCTCAGCATTGTGAAAATCACAAAACTTAATGGGGGGGGGGAGAAGGCTTTGGTTTGGAAACATGGAAGTCAATTTGATGATGATGATGATAATAATAATAGCAGATACTTTATTGATCCCCATGGGGAAATTCCTTTTACAGCTCTCCGAACTCACTATCTGTAGGTGAGAGCAAGCTGGCCGTGAAGGGCAGCCACCCATAGCAGTGCCCATGGAGCTGGGATTTAAGGGCCTTGCTCAAGGATTCGCAGATGTGCTGAGGCTGGGCTCGAACCGCCACTTTCCAATCACAGGCACAGAGGCTTAGCCCACTGAGCCACACGCTGCCACCATATGTAAAAATTAGCAGCTACATGCTGTACATGTGTAACATCCAGTCAGAAACATAAGCTGGTATGTATCTTCTGAAGCAGAGATGCATAAAGGCATCAAGCTGCCGGTTAATCTCACTTTGTAAGTTCATGCAAAGTCTTGTGGATAAGCGGCAGCCATGAACGTAACGGTCAGTCCTGCTCGGTGACCATAAAAGGCATCTGTTTGTGTCGACTGCTTATTCTTCTGCTCGATCCAACATCACAGAGCTGGGGGAGCCTGGGGAAGTAACTGATCAATTGTACGTGTGGAGTGCAGGCTGCTAGATATATTCAGGGTGTCTTGGAAAGATGCAAACAGAATATAGGAAATGAGAGAACTTCCCTACAAGCCTCAAAAGATGTTGAATTGATATGAACACCATCTCTTACACCATCTCTCCATCTCTGCCATGCCATTAAGAGGCAGATTACAATATGTGCTTATAAATTAATGAAAATGCAAGTCTCCCTATATTACACACACAGAAGAATTGTGATGTTCAAAACGTAGGAGCTTCCATTCTTTATCATCTCTGTCCATTTCGGAATTCAGCTGATGTCAGATTACTTGTGAGTTTCATGAGCCTCCAAACTGTGACATTGGCCCTGTTTACCAGTGAATAATCAGAGGCTTGGTACACCACGCCTCGCACTGGCATTGAGCGCCTCTCCTCATATGCAAATGGGAACCTTGAGAAATAGCACAGCCAATGATCTGTTTGGGATCTAGGCCACTGCTTATTAAGCCAAGAATTATATCCAGGTTGACTTGAAATATTTCCCTGAAAGCGGGAGGAAGTTAACATGTGAAAAATAGTACAGAATAAATAAAAAAATAAGGATGTATTTTCCAGTTTTACCTGGTTGGGATAGAGTAACTACATTATTGTAAAAATCGGGGAGGCGCTCCATCACCTAAGAGTGCCCAGTCAGGTAACTGCCATTGTTACATTGATTGGTTCCTCATGTATCTCATTCTCCCTGCGTCCTCTCCTAGGTCACTGCTGGCCTAATGGTTAGGGAAGTGCATTTGTGATTGAAAGGTTGCTGCTTTGAATCCCCAACCAGCAGGGTACCATTGAGGTATCCTGAGCAAGATACCACCCCAACTGCTGCTCCCCGGGCGCTGAATTGGCTGCCCACTTCCATGTCACATATGGGTTAAATGCAGATGACGCATTTCGTCTTTGTGCACTACGCTGTCGTGTGTCAACAATGACAGTTAGTCACTTTCATTTTATTGGCATGTTTTGGTTTTATTATAAAACTCTCATGTTGGACCTGAATGTCTGTGATTTGAGGCAAAATATTCTCAAAACCTATGTGTCACGCGGTTCTGTTTATCTAGGCCTTCCCAGTGTAAACAACAGCAAGATAGTACTGTGCATCAAAATATAATGAAAGGCAGTTGTTTGTTTCTTATGACCCGAATTGTGAACTTTAAGGTTGCTCTGAATTCTTCCATTAAGATGACCATAATTGGTTCGTATGAATCTGTAAATTGGTTTTGCTGGAGGGCTGCCAGGCACTTCTCCTCTCTGAGGGAAGGTGTTTTTGAAGTCTGATGAGCCCAATACATTGGAATATTTATTCACATACTGTAGTTATGTTAAGGTTTAATGTTAGTGTTATGCGGAATAAGGTCAGTTGACAGATGCTTGCATGTGCAGCCCATTAAGTGCAAATGTACATTTTAGCACTAAGAGTTGTAATGAGCATATGCTCTGACCCAAGATCGAGTAGCACTTTCCCAATAGCGTATGAATGAGTGTATGTTTCATATGGGGCAGGGGCTTGTTTAGGTATTAAAGAACCAGATGTGCACTTCTGAAAATAACCACAAAGTGGAATTTCGGGGAATCGGTGTCCCCCTGCAGCTTCGCTAGCGCTCGGTGAGACATAAAGGAAGGTTTCTGTGTCTAATTAAGGTCTATGAAATGCAGCCTTACTGAGAGCTAAGTGCATGTTCAGCATCGCGACCACCGCTGTTTGTTAAAAAGAACCGCATTGACTTTTATGTTTGTATGTGTGTGTTAGTGTATGTATCTGTGTATCTGTGTATCTGTGTGTGTGTGTGTGTGTGTGTGTGTGTGTGTGTGTGTGTGTGTGTGTGTGTGTGTGTTAGTATCACTCCATTTGGGCCAGGACATGTTTACATTCTGACCCTTCGTCTGTTACATCCTGGAGTTCATTCCCAGTCAGCATGTCTCACAGTTGTTTGATTCTCGTTGTCAGGAGAGATGGGTGAGGATCAGGGTACTTCACTGGTGGCAGTATGCCGAAAGGAAAAGTTAGATTTAACTGTAATGAATTATTTGATAGATCTACAAGTATTGAGAAAATTAAGAAAATGTCATTTTAAGAAGTTCAGTTACCAATTCTAAAAACCCTTTGACAATTAATGGAGCAGGTGATCAGTGCAGACTGGTCTTCCTGTCTCTCAGTGCTTGAGTACTTCAGCTTTTCACCCTGATTGTACTTTCGGTGTCTGCGAATGACATGAGCGCCGATTGTGTTCTTTTCCATAGCTCGTGTTGGGTAGTGGTGCTTCGATCCTCTGTGTTTATTTTAATTTCCATACCTCCCCCCCCCCAGCACTTCAAGAAGCAGAGGCGGCTCATTCCGGAAAGGACCGTGTGGAAATACTTCGTCCAGCTGTGCAGCGCCCTGGACCACATGCATTCTCGCCGCGTCATGCACAGGGGTGCGCCACCACCTCTCTCCATTCGCATCTCTGCCAGTCACATGGGTGCCAGGGACACATTTGCATGAGATTTGTTTTGTGGATTTCACACAAGGTTATAACACCAGATGAACATGATGTGAGAACAGGCATCTGTTACTTAAGTTATTTTTACGTGAAATCTTCCAAATTTCTGGATGTGCCTGCCGCCTTAGTACATCTTTGTTATTAACACCGTGGTGAAGTCCTTCAGCTGAAGCTATAATTTAATTTTTATATAAGTAAATAATTTATAGGCTATTACCACTGACCCAGTTGTCCAAGGTGCTTATTGCATCAGATTATAGTGGCCACATGAACAGGATGTTTGGAGTAGATGGTGCTCCTACCATTGTAGAGGTGATAGAGGTGCTATAGCGGTTTGCTGGGGTCCCTAAAGCCATTGTAACCTGGGAGTCTGTTTCTCCTGGATGCTTGTCAGATGTTCCAGATATATGTCGGATAGTTAGATTTTAAAGCAGGAGGAGGAAAGGGCTTAGGGAATACCCAAATGATCATGAGGTGAGGTCCCAGGAAATACACAGATGTATATTTATAAATATACATTTGGCTCTTTAGGTGTGAACCTTCTATCAAATGCCTTTGCTAAAGGCTGAAGTAACTGAAATAACTGTTTGCCTGATGGTTTTGATGGGAAATCAGAATAGATATTCCCGCAGTCACAAACAATAGCAGTCTCAGGAGACGGTCCAGCCGACTGCTCTCCACGGTTACCTGAGCTGCCCCCCTCCCCCTGAGCGTCTCCACAAAGATAGCTATCATTTGGAATTACCAGTGTGGTCACCGGAAATTGTGGATAATATCCCATGCAACCAGCATACCCTTCTGCTCACCATCTGCCGGAAAATAAAAGGCTTCAACAAGGCGTGAAATGCAGGGCCAGAAGCTACACTTCCATGCATCAGCTTCCATTCCCCCATCAAGGTTGCACGGTGACATTTTGCCAGAAGTCCCCAGTGACTCCTCCACACAGTCCTGTTTTGACTTGTTCACATCCCAAACAGATTGTGTTCAAATCCGTCACTGTGCTGTTTTTACCTCCTGGAATCACACTGAAATATAAAAGAGAATTTCTTCCTTTCATCAGTAAAATTATTACTGTTTCTGTATTTATCACAAGCAATCATACTTAGACGCCTTGTTATATTGCCAGATGTTAATTGCCATTAATTTGTGTGAAAAAATATATATATATATATATATAAAAGAATTCAATTATTAAAATTTGTCAAAAATGTGAAATGTCAAAAAAAATCCCATGCTTATTTATTAAAAACTCATGCTTCAGGACTCTCCCTTTTTAAACACCTTTCAAGCCAACATTCGAGCCCCATAATTTTAATTAGCATGCCATTGTAAACTTATAATTGCCAATTACAGTTGTCTGAAATCCATTGCCTGCTTATCTAGAGTTTTGTGTGAGGCCTGCAGTTCGAAAATGAAACCCTTCTCTCTTTTCTCTTTGCAGACATAAAACCAGCCAATGTGTTCATTACTGCCACTGGGGTAGTTAAACTGGGAGACCTGGGACTGGGAAGATTTTTCAGCTCTAAAACCACAGCCGCCCACTCTCTAGGTGAGCTTAATTAAAACGTTCGGCTTCAGCCGAGTCACTGCAGCGCCCGAGGCGGATGTGTTTCATTATACTGTACCGCTGTGACCCAGAACCACGTGTTTGTTATTAAAAATAGCTTAACCTTCTGGAAGCCGATGGCTAGCCTTAGCCAGCCACAAGACTTATCTTTCATTGGACAGTTAAGACTTTCCTGTTGCTTTGACCTCCACAGGATGTGAAGTCTGGGCTAACTGCTGCTGTAAGGTTAAAAAGGGAGTATTTTATGGCAAGCTTTACCCACAGCTAGGGCCAGTGTAGTCTCCCAGCTACTTCTTTGCACTTAGCTGGTTTGCGATACCAGAAAGGCACTGAAGGAAATTCTAGGTTTGCAAAGGCCCAGTCCCTTCGGGAGTGTGCTGTGGGTTGTCCACACGGCCGAAACGCCCCCCTGCTGCAACCCTACGAAGGGTCAGTTCCGTCAAGGCTGGTCCCATAAAACAGGCGTAACGTAATGTTCTGTTCTCACATGCCGTTGAACTGAACAAACGGTTCCCACATCTGTTACGTTCTGCTAAGACGTATTTTTGTCCTCTGTCTCTTCTACATCTGTTTTTATTTTGATTCTCCTCCCTCCTTTCCTGTGACCGTTAGTTTTTTTTTTTTTTAATTATATGTGGCCTTGCTGTTCCGATACTGAACATTATCTTAAGGACGGACTGCGCATACATTTAGTTAGGCCAGTGTTATATAACGTTCTCCAGTAGATACTGAAAATTCCCAAACTGTGTAAGACACCTAGGTTTTCACTGCAAGGTGTATTGTACTATATGGTTTTATAGTTTAATACTTTTTGAAGAACTGGTCTCGCTTCTCCATGACCGAGGCGGTCAGCTACCGAGTTAAGCAGTGTAGCGATCACACATATGCCTCAACTGCAGTTTCAAGTGACGCTTGACATTTGAGCGAAGAAATAATAGAATAAGAGGCCGCCAGAAGCGCGTTCGTACCAGCGGCACCTCGCTTAGCAACCCGCGCAGGCGGGAGAGGCTGCGCGATCGCCGTCCTCGTTCCCTGTGCCTTGTTGTGCAACCTGTCAGCATCGCTCCTGTGATAAGGTATTCTTATTACTCTCAGTTACTGAATGCATTTCGTGTGACAGGGTACTCATATTACACTTTTGAGCACTCAACGTACCTCTCTCACAAGAGGCTATTCTTAATACGGGAGGGGGCTGTGTACTTCTCTGTGTACGATCGAAAGCACAGCAATCTGGTAGGCAGCAAGTTTTTTTTTTTCTTCTTTTTCTTTTTACCTTGACAAAATCTCATCCGTTGTTCATGTCGTCGTAAAGCGTGAGCTGCTGTTAATACCCGAAGCAGCCAGGTTAACGGGGACCTTCCTCTGCATATCAAACCGCAGTGGATCAAAGGTCTACCTAGCTAGCACCGTTTTGTATCTTTTATGAGATGGGTAGTATTATTTATTTATTATTATTATTATTTTTTTTACAATGCTGCCTTTCTGATATTATGGCATAGTCACTATTTTGACAGTCCCTCCCAGCCTTGGTTGTTCTTCTTGAAATTTTATTTGAAGTTCATAGCTACACGTAAACTTTATTTATTTTATTTATTTTGTTTGTGCGCGTGTGGCCGTTGACTGTCGCTGCCTTGTGCTTGTCAGACACCTGTTTGAAGTTCAGCAGCTGTCGATAATGAGGCTGAGTTGTTTTTCTGGTGTCAGTACGGCCCCCTGGCAACCAGCAGTGTTGTGTGGTAATGCTTGGCATTGCTCATAGCACTGTGTTACTGGTGAACATGGATTACATCTGTAGATAATATATATCCAACTAATACAATTAGTGAACATTAAAAAAATGCAAGCTATATAAATGCCATACCTTGAAGCTCTTTATATGAAGGATGGGACTATGGTAAAACATTACTTTTAGCATGTAGCTAAATTTATAGCATTAATAGCAGCAACAGTCCAGCCTGCTTGTAGCTCATTATCTCTCCATCTTAATTACTGGCCTTTCTCACTGAACTTGTTTCAATGGCCTTCTCCTTCTGCTCCTCAACTGGCATCTCTTGCTAGATGTGGTTCTTGTTTATTTTCTAACACTTGTAACTATTATTTCCACTAAACCACTACATAAACATCCGTTAAAGTCAGTGGCATCAAAATGTGAGAAAAGCAATCTAAACTGTCACAATACCCCGAGTGGATGCCGAATTGATTTAGGGTGGCCTTGTACAGGAAAAAATGATAACTGTTCTGAAAATACAAAAACAGTCCTGTTACATGTGGATAAAACATGTAGACCATTTTCTTGCTTTATTTTTACATAAGCCCTTGCTTTTTATTGCCTGCATTTTAATACATTACCTACTGTTTGATGCATATTTGATCATTGAATGCTTAAATTTATTATTAAAGAATGCATAATGTATACAGTCCGTCTGATGGAATTCTACTTCACATATTAATGCATACATTTTTGTAATATACTGTAGTAATAAAATGTTTAAATATAATGTAACATCATTTAACTAGCTATTTACAAGTACAAGGAACGTACATGTTGTTAGTTACTGTTTAATTTAGACTGAAACTGTTACTTTGTGCTTTGCAGTGATTGGCTGTGCCTAATGTTGCTAATTGTTAATCACGGTAAGGTGTGCAGCTTGTGAGTTTGTACATCCTGGGACACAGAGGCCCAGTCTCTCTCTCTCTCTCTCTCGTGCTCCCTCTCTCTCTCTCTCTCTCTCTCTCTCTCTCTCTCTCTTTCACTGTCTCGCTGCCTCTGCGGGGTGGAAAGGTAGGGGCTGACAGCTCAGGCTGTAATGAGACAAACCTCCGCAGTCGAGCACTGGGGGTGTGCTGTGGAAGGGGGTCCAGGAAGCGCCGCTACGTGCCTGTCAATTCTCCGCCCCAGAAGCCGAGGCCCACCCTTTTAACTCCGTCCCTCAGTAGCTGAGCCGCCCGCAGACACAAATAGAAAAGTCTTACTTATCTTTGCATGGGGAGCCAGGGGATTCTTCCCCTTTAAATTAAGTGGGCGGGGTGAGCGGGTGGCGAGGCCCACGGAAGAACAAAAGAAAATCTGTGGAAAAAAAAAATCGCCATGGAACAGTGATTAAGATTAAGGCAGCAATATTTCAGGTTATACGCGTTTGCGTGTAGCATCAAAAAAATAATGACAAATGAACGCTAATTATCTTTGTTACTGTGTTTATCACTAGTGGATCGCTGGAAAAAAGTGCTAAGGTTACTTTGCTGTTTAATAAGCTATGATGGTAATTTTCAGGCGTCTTAGTCTAATAAAAAATATTTAAAAATGCTTTTCCCAAAAGATTTTACTTTAAAGTCTATAGTGTTTTTTATGATTGGAGATGTCAAAGATTTGGAATTTGTGATGCAACAAATTGTAATAATGCGCATTAATTTATCTGGAGAAATTATTCATTTGCATAGTTTTGCGTTTGACCCAGTGTCATGTAAGTGGTACTGTTGCTTCATCTTTGTTTATTGCTGTCTTAGTTTAGGAAAAATGGATGCTTTGTTTTTTAAACAATGATCATTAGGAATCTCTTTGAACTGCGCTAATTTCTAATCATCTCTTACACAAAGTGTGCTTAATGCCGTAATATTTGGGTGTATGCAGCAGACTTTCCCCTTTCAGTAGGATGAAGGCAGCGTCTGGTTTTACCTTAACAGGGGTCACTGGTGTTCAAGGAACTTTGTGGAGTTTAGGAGGAAATAGGTCCATATCACAGCTTGTCCGAAAGTGTTTTGTAAGTCCTTTCACACTGACAGGTACTTGTATAAATGATGTTAAATCGGCTGTAAGAGGGGGAAGTGAATGGACAGTGTTCTCATTTAAATATTTACGATCCATTTACTATAGACGTTTTCTTTCCCTTCGGAAATGAGAATGAACATTAATTATGCAGTGGCGATGGCACGATGTAGAAATGGTCCTCATGAAAGCTCACGGCGCCTTTCAGTGGCAGAGTGGTGTTACTGCAAAAAGAAAATGACATGGTCACTTGGTTAAGACGGTGGAGGAGGGTATTAAAGTCTAAGTAAAACCAGCAGTACAATTTTAAAGAGCCATTTGGAAATACACTTTTCATCACTTCCTCACAAAGTTGTGTGTGTATGTGTATGTGTGTGTGTGTGTGTGTGTGTGTGAATATTTCATAACTCTCCTGCAGTCCACATCCAAGTGGTCTTGAATGCATTTGACATTTCAGTTCCTGGAGTGGGTGTTTTCTGAATGCTTTAGCAAGCGAAGGGATCAGCTGACTCCTGTTTTACCTTTCTGTGTTTCAGTGGGCACCCCTTATTATATGTCTCCAGAGAGGATACATGAAAATGGATACAACTTCAAATCTGACATCTGGTCACTAGGCTGTTTACTCTACGAGGTAATGTTTTTTTTAAAGGAGGGGGGAGGGGAATCTGATCCATGAAATGTGGGACAATTAGTATTATTTTTGAAGGACCTGTATGTGTGACCAAAATGTTGCTGGCTCAGATTTTGAGAGGCAGGCCAGAGAGCGTTGAACCTGAGTCACTTCGAAAAAACGTTTATGAAATGTGGCATGTTAGCTATGGAAGCTGCATTGCATGAAACCCTAAGAACCGAAAGAGCCCATCATACAGCACTGTTAGGGCATTTACTCTGAATTGCAGCAGTATTTTATTTTTATGAGCTCAGCACTCCAGAGAGGAAGCTTGTAGTAATGCTGTAGTTTGCAGGCAAGATTTAGATGACAGTTTCAAATGTTTCTTTCTGATATCATTCTGTTTTTACAACAACGATAACCAAACCTGTAGGAATGATTTCTTAAGTACACAGCAGTGCCGTTGGATAACTGAGCCAGCGTGATTGGAAACAGAGGCTGCCTCCCTCTGATGAGGAGTGGAAATGGATCTGTGCTTTTGGAGGGCTACGATTCTTGTGCGAGTCTGAACAGCTGAGGAAACCATGCCGATAGATTTCCTCAACCCCGCACAGTTGCATTACAGGGCCACAGGAGAAGTGCAAGCTCTTTTATAGAAAAAGCAGAGGCTTTTGGGTGGCTTGTCTGCCCTGCGGTCTGCCGGCGGATGGGAGACCTGAAGGAAACCAGGGGGGATGGAGAATGGAGGGGGGGCAGACGGGGGGGTGGTACAACACGGGAGCAAACGGGCTGGGGCTGCTCATCAGCAATGAGCGCAGAAACATTTGAAGTTCATCACCTTCTTTCCTTTCAATTTTCTTTCAATTACCTCTGAGTAATTATCCTTCGCTGTGGAGCGAGCACAGGGGCTGGGAGGCACCGGGCAGGGTGTGCGCGTCCGTTACACCCCCTCCAAAAGGGCCTCAGGCTGAGAAGGGCCCTCCGAGTTCACCTCGTCATGGAGACGGCCATGCTCAGCGCTAATTGGTCTCCCACAATGCACTGGGCCGGCGGCACGCACCTGGCTGTGGTGCAAGGCAATGCAGGAGGGCCGGCTGAGGGGAGAGCGGAGAGCGCTTTGGGTAACTTAAGCCCTGCGGGAACGACCCCCCCAAATCCGCACTGTCATACTCGGCCCTCGGGTGCCCGGGTACAGCGCCCCCTGCCTCTCTCCCTGCCTCCCTGAAATGAGCTGGGCATGTTAACAGGGTGTTCCCCCACAGATGATGGCTGGTGGCTGAACCTGTTTCCACAAAAGTGATTTTAGCTACTAGTTCAGCTGCTTTTATTATCAGCAGAATAGGCTTACTTAAAATACCAGCCGTGCTTCAACAGATCGATCAGTACATCTGATCTGTACCTATACAAGCTGTGTCTACACCAAACATACCAACTTAATTCTGAGTCTACAAAAACGGCGGCGTGAACAGACCACAGCTTGTCTCCATGACGAAATGAAACGCAACGTGAATATCGCCAGTAACATGAGGAGTGTCGGATCAGTCTATCGCCTTTGAAATTCAGGCTGGATACAACTGCATTTGTTATCTAAAGGCCTCTTCATCCTGCATGTCCTGCTTTATAAATTCCTATGGGGAAGATACCATGTTCTGTTCTATCTGTTGTGGGTAATGAAACGTGTGATTGAAGGTGGTTGGTGCAGCCCGGCTTGGTGAGTGCATGTTTACATTCAGGAACTTAAGTGACGCTTTTATCCAGGTCCAGCTAACGGTTCGTTTTAGTTTGTAAGTATAGACCACTGGATATATTTTACAGCAGTGTTTCAGGTTAAGCACCATACTCAGGGGACGTGTGGAGGACCAGGTCCTTAACTGTGATGTTACCCGCTGCCCAGCTGCAGCACCTGGCTGAAGGAATCTTCCGGTTCATCAGTAGAGTCGCTGGCTAAAGCCCGAGTTAATGAAATCCATATCGACTCGAAGCTGCATTTGAGTCACCCATCTCCGCCTGAGTCCCCGGGAAGCGCTCGTCGGAACAGGACGTGTGCGGCACATCCTGGATGGGATGCGAGCTCACTCACTTCGCTCAGTCATTATTCTCACCCTAACTACTGTGCTGCCAGGCCTGCCAGCCCTACACCCTTCATTGCCGGTACTTGAATGTGCAGCTTTTGAGCTCTGGATAGATTTGGGTCTCTGGAAATGCTCGCAAGGCGTTTCCCATTTCGATGGTACCTTTGCATCTCGTTTCCCGTTCATTTGTGCCTAATAATTTAGCGTGATACCGCCCCCCCCCCCCCCCCCCCCCCCCCCCCCCCCCCCCCCCCCCGCGCCCCGCTCCCCACCCCCGGCGCCGCGCAGGGGGCGGCGGGTCCGCGGGG